>CM035408.1:29993079-30183079 GCA_020310875.1 Ceratopteris richardii | reverse complement strand
TGGAGCAAAGATATCTGTACTATGTGCATCACTCGCGATGCTCAATCTGCAAACTATTTATGGATGGTCAGAAAGTAGTGTCTCTGAATTGTTCAGGTAAGTTGATTTGAAAATAAACTTTCATTGTTGTATCAAAATAACTTTATTTACTAATATCATTCTAATTGCTTATTGCATGCTTCTTAAAGATCAATTTTTACCAGATGGCAATGACATGCCTCCAACACGTGGAGATGCAAAAAAACTTTTACAGTTCATTGGAATGGGCTACACTAAGATTCATGCTTGTCCGAATGATTGCATCCTCTTTTGGAACGAGTATGAGCATCTCCACATATGTCCAAAGTGTGGAGAAAATAGATTTAGAGAAGACCTTGTAGGCAAAGCAATCCCCCCAAAGGTTCTTCGCCACTTTTCTATCATTCCACGAATTAAGAACATGTTTAGATGGAAATCTATACCTGAGTTAATGTCATGGCATGCAAAGAGAAGATCTATAGATGGTGTAATGCGAGTGCCTTCTGACTATGATGCTTGGAAGCACATAGATAGTAAGTGGCCAGAGTTTTCTAGTGAGCCTCGGTCCATACGTCTAGGCCTAGCTATGTATGGAGTAAATCCATTTGATTTATGCCTCTCTTCATGGAGCACATGGCCTGTATGTTTGGTCAATTATAACATCCCACCATGGCTGGCCACAAAGAAAGGTCATTTATTATTAGCTCTTTTTGTGACACGTAAGTATAAGATTGGTGAATGTTCAGGTTTATCGATTTCAGGTTACCATGCTTGTCCCTTATGCGGACCATGACTCAAAGCATGCTATTCCAAAGCACTGCGTAAAACTGTCTACGAAGGATACCATAGATATTTGCCTGATGGACATGTTTTATGTGAAGGACAAATTGGTTGACAAGTGCAATGCCAAATGAAAGCTAGCAATTGGAAACAACTGTGGGATTCAAAAACTCTAGTCACCTAGCATGAAACGGTTGTCGATTTTTCATGAACTCCCTTATTGGAGTGAATTATTGATCAATCATTTGGTAGACCCATTTTTTAAGAATATGGGAGAGATTCTCAAGAAGACTTTGATCGAAAAGAAAGAAAGCAAAGCACAAAGGGAGGACTTAGAAGAGCGAAGTTGTATGCAAGAGTTGTGGGTAATTACTAAGCCCAACGGAACAGTATTGTTAACAAGAGCTCCTTGGATGCTTCACAGGATGGAAGAGCAACAAGTGAAGAAAATAATTTTAGAGTTTCAGACACCTACATGAGGTTTCTAAAGACTACTTTCACATGAAACAACAATCTTGGAGGGGTCAAGTCTCATGATTGGCACAAGTTTTTATAGTTTGTGCTCCCTGTAGCCTTAAAAGATTGCCTTTCAGAGGATGTGCGAACAACCATTTATAAAATTAGTTCCTTAGTACGGTGGATCTCTTCTAAAGAGATAAATAGAGATAGCTAGAGAGTGCGAAACTCAATGCTATTGAGGCTGTTTGTATGGTAGAGAAATACTTTACCACAAGTATTCTCACTATTCAGCTTCATTTACTGGTTCATGTGGTAGATGAAGTTGCAATAGCAGGAACTATCCATAGGATATGGATGTTCTTCTTAGAGCGCTTTATGAAGACATTAAAAGGGTTTGTTCGATAGAGAGCACGTCCAAAGGGTAGCATGGCAAAGGGGTGGCTCGTACAAGAGTCTCTTGTATTCGTAACTGAGTTTCTACGTATGTCGGATCCACAAATGCCTCGCTTATGGAGCGATGATGAAGATGTTTGTCTCGTAGGTGATGAACCACAAGGTAAAGGGTTGCAAAGAAAAATGGATGCAGCTTTCAGAGAGAAGGCAATGAAGTTTTGCATAGTTAACTCTGAGCCTATGCAGAAGTAGTTAGATAAGTATGAGCTTGCCAAGGAGACCAATGCAAAGGAAAGAGCTCAGTTTCGAAGGAATCATTCCACTCGATTTTTGGCCTTTCTAGAAAGTCTTCGACCTCTTCCACCTTTTCCAACGAGCAAATGGCTAGATACAATGGTTTCACAAGCAAAGGCAGTGGGTGAAGATATCTCTGAAGAAGAAGAAGAAATTGCAAAGGGATATGATTGGGAGTTGTTGCAGAGTAAAGAAGAGCAGAGATATAGAGAAAAAGAAGGGCCCCAAAATTTTTTCGATGCGGACACTTTATTTTTGTAACATAGTCACTTTGTAATATATTTTCCGATGAAAATGCACTAGAGGATTCCTCTAGATGTATACCCATAGATATTTGTATCATTACCTTTGTAAATTAGTAGGGAATTAGTCTTTTTGTCAATAAAGTTCCCGGTATCTTGTGTGAAAGGACCATTTTCAAGGCACAAGTATATAAGTCATCTTGTGTCTCTTTGTAAATAATTTTTGCCATTGTGAGAATGAAGAGCATAGAATTTCGAATTTGTGTCTTCTCCTCTCTGTATCTTCTTCCTTGTGAGCTTGCATGCATGTATGTGAATTGAAAAGAGTGCTTTGAAGTGTTGTCTATCCATGGTAGTGCTTGTTTGTTGTTGGTAATATGTGTGAGAAGTGTAGTATTTTGCTCATAGCTTGAATTACAAGTATCAAAATCGAGTGAAAAGGCCACCATTGGATGCGTCTTCTCGAGAGCTTCAAAAACGAACCTAATATTCACTATATTTCGAGTTTGGAGCTGAGAGAAAAGCTCAATTTACTGTTGGCTACTACTTTAATTATCGGGACACCATAGCCAACCATGAAAACTTGAATGTGATAGTTTATACTTGTTTGCACCTTGTTAGTTCACATTTGCATTGATCATCATTTGAATGCATGTCCTTATACACAGGGCTAGGTTATGATACTTCTTGGATTGATAATTAAAGCGTGAATCCCCACTATATGCACTCGTAGGGGATTGAGGTACAGTCTCTTTCTCCTCAAGTCCCTAAGTCAATACTTAGGTACACACATTTTTTGGCACCGTTGCTGGGGAATGTCGAATCAAACCGAGACATTCGTGTGATGGTGAAAGCTCTTAGCATTGAAGTGAGTAGAGGAGTTGTGAATTTCTCTTCTTTGGTAAGTCACTTTGATCCACACTTACTACTTCTCACTTTTGGAGTGTGTGTAGTGAGTTGTTAGTTTAGAGAAGTGAGTTAGAGAGAGAGTTAGGATAGGTAGGTAGGTACAATTTTCAAGTTCTTTTTCTTTCAGCCCTTTTCAGCTTTTGTACCCTACAGAGGCTTAAAAGCCAAAAGGAAGCCATTTTGAAATTACTTGTTTCTTAGAAAGTATCATGAGTGTGAAGATGGAAAGTGTCGTGGAGCTGATATCGAGGCTTTTGGAGTTAGAAATAGCAGGTGTCGGTTGAAGGGAGATTGAGGCAGCTTGGTGAGGTGAGCTGATCAAGTCTTTGTGCTAAAATTTCCATTTAAATCAAGGGAAATAGGAAGACGACCTGCAACAAATATCGTGAGGGAGATATCGAGGGTCAGAGTGAGAATTTCTGTGATTCAAGCACTTAGAGAGGGGGAGATAGGCACTAAGACCACATACATTAATATGGATTGTTAAAATATTTGCTGATGTGTGAAAAAATTCAAGTGTCGTGATCTCCCAAGGTCGAGTGTCGTGACTTCCAGGTGTTGTGACCTCCCAAGGTTGAGTGTCGCGATATCTTTTGCTGACCAAGTGTCGTGATACCCGAGGTTGATCAAGTGTCACGACATCCAGGTATCGTGAGTCAAGTGTCACGATACTCAGCAGCAAGTGTTGCGATACTCAGTAAGTGTTGAGTGTCATATGAACAATAAGTGTCGTGATAGTCGATACTCAGTAATTGTCAAGTGTCATCCGAATAGCAAGTCTTGTGATACTCCGAGTGTGTCGAGTGTCATGTGAACAACAAGTGTCATGTGTCGTGCTAGTGAATTTAAGTGATATCTCATCCAAGAGACTCCAAATTAAGAAAAAAATACATACAAATCTACAGATTTTGAGGAGAGTACTTGGAGCCAAGGTCTGTCTAGACTCAGATAGAGCTATTAGTGAATGAACTTGAGATCGGGAAGAGTCTTAGGAAGCCGAGGAGTGTGGTATCACCTGTAGGAAGTGTAGCTGAGCCTAGTATTCATTCCCGTTATTCTGAAACCTCGAGTGAGTCTGAAGAAGAAACCATTATGGCCTTAGAGGACATGCACAACTCTGTACCAATAGCAGGCCTAATGTCTATCATTGAGGGAGAGTATAGAACCTCCTTAGAATATGTGAACGCCAACCAACATGACCTACCCATCTACATAGATGGATTGAATAGATGAGTGGCTAGGCTGAAGAAAGCCAGAGATGCTCACATAGTGCCTAGAGCAGCAATCAAGTACGTGGGAGGATTCTATGTGGATAAAAGAGGGATTCTGTATGCAATCATGGAGCATCCAAAAAGCATCAACGAGCAAAGGGAAGAAGGTAATGCCCAAAACCTTAATGAAGAGGGACAAGAAGAACAAGTGTCAACCCCTAGAGGGAAGTCCATTGTAATTAAGGTTTGGACAGGAGACCTAATTCCCCAAGATGACTCCTTAATGGATGTCTACATGGTAAACAAAATGGATCATTTACTTAAAACCAACTCTTCATTATGGGAAGAAGTGACTAACCCAACCACCATCTATGAGTTACAAGATCCCGAAAACCCCTCTCATGTTACGTACTTGGACAAGAATCAGAGAAGATATTGGCCCATGACTGAATTGGAGAGAGCTAGGCTGAAATGTCAGAACATTTCGTATTCCCACCTAGGGATCAAGCCACTATTTTGCAAAATCCCCAAGGAACTCACCAACATTCGTCTTATGAGCATTCAAGGCAGACACAACAACAAAGCATTCTGGTTAGACCCCAAGTCCAGTTTGCTATACCTGGTGATAATCCCAACTATCGATCCCTTGCAAATGCAGAGCCAAGAAATAGGATTCCTATTCCTGAGAGAGCATCAGTAGGAAGAGATCCAAGCATACCAATAGGACGATCAATTTTCCCTATAATGCCAAAACCGCTTGAACCTGGAAGAAGACTAAGACCAATTCAAGTTGCCAAATGCATGAGAAGCCACTACAATGGTTCTGGTGAGCCATATAATCACATTGCTAAATTCAAGCAAGTGGTGAGAGCTGAACAAGTAGAAGACTTCTTGATCCAATATAAATCATTTGGACTAACCCTTACAGACACGACCTTAGCATGGTTCCAACCCTTAGATCCTAATAATTTTCAAAACATGGAACAAGTATATCAGGAATTGATTGACGAATTCACCAAGAGTGAAATAAAAAACAACTCTTCATCATTAATCCATAGTTTCAAACAGTCACCTATGGAATCGGTGAGGTTAGCAGCGAGACGATTCAAGCAATATGTGGATAGATGTCTTGCAGCAGAGAGGCCCACTCAAAATAAAATGGTCTCATTATTCTTGGAAGGATTGGTGAATGGGTCATTGAGATAATTAGTATATGTGAAGAGAGTCCAAAGTTTACAAGAATGTATGAAGGAGTGTATCGATCTAGAGGATAATCTGGTGGAAGACTTGAAAATATCTCAAGGAAGTGTTAAGAGTGAGGATAGTGTTAGCAGTACTTCCAATCCCAGGAACAATGTAGCAGAGATAGTCGATTTAGTGGCTAAGAAGCTGAATGTTCAAGGACAGAGAAATTATCCCAACAACCCTATGAGAGTGCCTATGCTCAGGAGATGCGTTCACTGTGGAGGTGACCACCCTTCTCACATGTGCAATAGGGGAGTAGTCCGACCACCTCCTTATGCCTATAACAGACCACCCTCCCAGGTTCCAAATCATTATTGTAGCACAGAGCAAAGGTACACAAATCACAGTATGGACAATTGTCCTTACAATCAACAACCAAGACCTACACAACCACCATTTAGGCCTTGTGGATACCCGCGAGAGATCCAGAAGGAGAAGCCTATAAATACCCCTCATACCAGCAACAAGCACCTGCACCATGGCCGTATGCATATCAAGGATACAATCAACCTCAACAAGTGCTAGGACAACAACCACCTCACCCTCAAAATGTTGTCCCAGTGAGAATCGCTCAAATTGATGAGAATCCTAAAAGAGCAATAGTACCAGCCACCCCATTGACTAGTACTAAGACTTATGATCAATCTTATGACCTTAGTCAGGGAAGTTATTCCACCTATGGAAATACTATAACTGAGTATGGACAATACTATGGATCATATTCATATGGATCGGATGGTTATGATAGCTATGACGGAAATGATCAGGACTATTTGTCATTAATGTACACTGCTCCTAGAGCTCTAGTACCACCGCGACCAATGAATAGACCACTTGCCCCTAGGGGACCATGTTATAGATGCATAGGTGATCAATTTATTAGAGAGTGTACATTGCCTAACCCACCACCACCTCAGAGAGTTTGGCAAGGTTATTGCAGTGATTGTGGCAAGGAACACCTTTTTAGGGATTGCCCTAAAAATCCCAATAAAATCAATCCCACCACACAAATAAATGTTATAGAAGTGGTAGAGTCATTAGGGAGTGATAAAGAATATATTGTGCCATTGAAAGCCATAACTATGGGAAAAGCAAGGGAGACCCCGGAGAAATCCAAAGAAAATGATCACCAAAATAAAGAATCGAATCCCACAACACCACAAGCAATGACAGATTCTGAAGAGTCTGAGAAAAGTGCTAAGTCTAGAGGAACCCAAAGATGGAAGACTCGTAGAGAAAAGATAAAAGATAAGAGACTATAACAAAAGTTATAGAACAAGAATAATAAACAAAGCCAAGAGGAAAAACAAGAGCCTGAAGGAAACCCTAACAAGGAGATAGAAAAGCATAAAAAACAAGAGGTAGGACCAATTTTAACCGATCCAATGCCAGAAGAGTTAGCCATGTGGATTAAAGCATATCAAGAACGAATAAAGACTGGCCCAACCATTGAGCAATATGACAGAGAATACCCAAGAGGTGTTTTAGAAAAGGAAAAATTGGAGATATGTAAGAAGTTAACTGAAGTGGCTCAGCAAACCTTAGAAAAACCTGTTCAACCCCTACCCAGCACAAGAATTCCTGAAAAAGAATTTCAGGAATGTGTAGCACCTAATCATCCTAGGGAAGGGAAGAAAAACGAGAACTATGAAGAAAATTGTTGTGAAAGTAAAGAACAAGGATCGATAATCCCTGAAGTAGACGTGGAATGGCCTAGAGACTTGTGGGAAAGATTCCAAGAAGATAGATGGAAGAAAACAGAAGGAATTGAACCACCCTTTGAGGAGTTAGAAGCAGTAGGCGAGCTTGAATTGTCAATCCCTAAATTAAACCCAGAAAGATCATCTCAACTTGACAACAACAAAGATGATGAAGACAGTGTGAATGTATTACCAAACTATATGGGGGAGTATGAACATAACTCCGAATTATTTCATGTTCCCTCAGTGAAGAGAAAGGAGTAGAACCCATCAACCCAAACCTCTGACATAGTACAACACCTTAAAAAAGTAAAAATCCCTTGTACTCTGACTCTGGAAGAACTCTTGAAAGCGAAGCCTCAATTGAGAGAGAAAATCGCCAACCAATTAGAGACAAAGTCAGACAAGTGCGAGATGCGAGAGGAAGTAGCTACTGTTAAAATCCCAGTTGATAAAGTTGGAGATTTCAGTGAGGGAGATGAAGGAAATACATGCATCCCTATCACTTATAGAGGATATACAACAAAAGCCATATTACATTCAGGACCTGGAGTAGGAATTGCTACAAAATAAATATGGGAGAAATGGGGAAAGCCAGCTTTACGACCTACTAGAATGAAGATTCAAATGGCAGATGAACACATGGAGCGACCCTTAGGATTATTGGAAAAAGCAGTATTTACCACTTGCGGAGTCGAATTCGAGCACACCTTAGCAATATGTCAATTCGAAAAGGATAGAAATTATGAGATGATACTTGGAAGGCCTTTCATGAGACAACTCAAGGTAGTGCAAGACTAGGGAAAAGATGCAGTGTACTTGCAGCATGGAGGAACGATGACTAGGACAAATATCCATACCTATACTTATCAAGATGTCCATCCTCTGCAATGGAACTCGATACACAAGGAAGACGATAATTTATCCATTCATAGTGTAGGATCTAGTAGTCAACCATGGATGAATGAAGATACTCACCTATGGATGTGTAAGGCAGCTAAAAGGGAAGAAGAAAGGAGACACAGATCGCAGCTAGAACAAGGAACATCTAGACCTGTAGAAGATCCCACCTACATGCCTCAAATATTCTTAGATGAAGAATTCGAACCCCATGGTTGGATGGAGATTTTAACCACCTTGGATGTATGCGTAAATGAAGAAGTAATAATTATGAATGAGTGCATAGATGAGGAAGGATATGATGTAAATCTATACATGGCCATTCTCCAAGAAGCGGATGAAGGAGAAGTAATTGAAAAAGAATGGAATGAAGATTACGAGAGCATAGAAATGGAACTGGAACCTATTGAGGAAGAAAGGAAAAGGAAGGAAGAGATTGAACCTAGTCTAGATGTGACTCAAGACGTGCTACAACCAGTAATAGACGAACCAAACATAGAGAAAGAGAAAGAAGATAGCACACCTCAAGACCAATTTGAGGTACCTGAGCATTTCAAGAAATATGATGTAGAGGAGAGAAAGATTGCTATTCAAATGCCAAAACAAGAAGCGCAACCAGGGATAGCATACTACAATAAAGAGCAGACCAAGAAGATTGTAGTGGCTATTGAAGAAGGAGAAGAGAAATGCACTTTCATAGGACAAGATGTCTCACCGGAGGAAGAACAAGAATCAATACAACTTATAAGAGAGTATCGAGATGTCTTTGCATGGACTTATAAGGACTTAAAAGGTGTAGATACTTCTATTTGTGCTCATAGAATCCCTATGACAACAGAAGCCAAGGCCTCCA
The DNA here is from genome assembly GCA_020310875.1 of Ceratopteris richardii. Taxonomy (NCBI): domain Eukaryota; kingdom Viridiplantae; phylum Streptophyta; class Polypodiopsida; order Polypodiales; family Pteridaceae; genus Ceratopteris; species Ceratopteris richardii. The sequence continues at coordinate 30,174,075 of CM035408.1, read as the reverse complement.
AACAAAGACCATATACCTATAATGATGTTTATTCGGCAAAAATTAAGGAGGAGATAGATAAATTATTGGATGCGGGCTTCATTTACAAAATTGAACACATGGAATGGATGTCACCTTTAGTGGTAGTACCAAAAAAGAATGGCAAATTAAGGGTATGCATTAAGCTTAAAAAGGTAAATGTGGCCACCATATGGGATAGTTACCCATTACCCATCACAGATCATCTGTTGGAAAGGGTTGTAGGTAAGAAAGTCTATAGCTTTCTTGATGGCTTCTCAAGATATAATCAGGTAGCCATTGCTCCTGAAGAACAACACAAGATAGCCTTTGCAATTGAATGGGAGTCTATGCATTTAGGGTTATGCCTTTTGTTCTAACTAATGCCCCAACTACTTTCCAAACATTGATGTGCCACGTGTTCAAGGAATTCTTGAGAAAAAGTATGGAGGTATATGTGGATGATTTATGTACCTATTCAGCTATAAGATCATAACACATCCCAAAACTAAGAAAAATATTTAAATGTAGTTAGTATAGAGTATGGCTTAATCCAGAATAATGTCTCTTCATGGTTCGACAAGGAAAGATCTTAGGGCACATTGTCTTTAAGAATGGAATTTCCACTAATGAAAACAAAATCAAAGTAATTCTGGATTTTCCAAGACCAAAGACCGCTAAAGAAGTACAAGCATTTATGGAACATTGTGGATATTATCATAGATTCATTCACATGTATGCGATAATTGCAAGGCCTCTTTATGGATTGCTGACTCAGTTTACTTGGACAGAAGACTGTGAACATCGTTCAATGAATTAAAGAGTCGCTTGAGCTCAACTCCATTTTTAAAAGTACCAGATTGGAATAAACCATTTCATATTCATGTGGATGCCTCCAAGTTTGCCATTGGTAGCATCTTAGCACAGCTAGCAGATACCGAAAAGTTAGGCCACCTTATAGCCTATGCTAGTAGACAATTAAACCAAGCAGAGTGTAATTATACCATTATGGAATGAGAAGGCTTAGGAATGGTATACGCAGTGAAGAAATTTAGACACTACTTATTGGCAAACAAATTCAAATTTTTCATTGATCATTAGGCTCTATTTTATCTAGTCAATAAGCCATGTAATACCGGACGACTAGTACGATGGTTTCTATTGTTAATGGAATTCGATTTTGAAGTAGTAGTCAAAAAAGGAAACACACACATCCGCGCTGATCACCTATCTAGGATGACACATGGAGAACCTCCCACATGAGTGCCATATGATTTGCCGGATACTTATCTTTTCAACCTGGAAGTATGTCCATGATGGGCTGAAAAATTGATTCCCATACTCACACATGGACCTCAACATAAAATCAATTTAGAAAAGAGCCAGGAGTTATGGAAAACTAAAAATCTCCATATCATAGATGGAAGCTTATACCACCAAGAGTCAAGTGGATTACTTATGAGATGTGTAGAGGAAGACGAGCAAGAAATGTGGCTTCAAAAAGGACACATGAATCAATGGAAAACCCATCGAAGTATTAATGGAACCTGGCAAGAGCTTAAGACATTAGACATATATTGGCCAACCATGTAGAGGGATACACATAATTATGTCTCTACATGCCCCATTTGTCAAGAAAGAGCACCTGAAGAGAACTCTACTCTATGTTACTCTATAGTAGCACCTAGATGGAGTATGCCCCTAGTGAAATTCTTGAAAACACAAGAGTACCCAGAAGGAGCTAGTTTGGCAAGAAAACGTGCCCTTGAAGAACAAAGCAAAGACTATGTACTCGTAGGTAAACACCTTTTCAAGAGAGGAAGGGATAACCAATTAAGAATGTGCATCCATGAAGATGAGTATATTTCAGTCTTGGAAATGGCGCATACAGGAGCTGCAGGAGGACACTTTTCTACAGATAAAACTGCAAAAATGATTCTCTTTGCTGGATTGTGGTGGCCAACTCTATATCAAGATGAAGCCATATATGTCCAAAGATGTGATACTTGTCAATGAACAAAGTATCCTATAGAAGAGATGAAATGCCATTAAGACCTATGATAAGTGCCAGAGCATTTACCAAATGGGGAATAGATTTTATAGGACCTATTAGCCCACCAGCAAAAGGTTTCGATGCAGAATACATAATTGTAGCAACGGACTACTTGACCAAATGGGTAGAAGCCAAGGCAATTAAGAAGAACGATGCAAGGACCACGATTAAGTTTCTGTTTGAGAACATATTCACTAGATTTGGATTGCCAATAGAAGTCGTGAGTGATAGAGGCACACAGTTTTTCAATGAAGTGATAGAAGCCTTAATGAATGAATTCCTAGTGATTCACAAGAAATCAGTTCCCTATCACCCACAAGCCAATGGACAGGCTGAAAGTTCAAACAAGATCTTGTGTATAGTTCTCACAAAGATTGTTAACAATGGAAGATCCGATTGGGACAAGCAGTTACATCACGCTTTATGGGCCTTCTGAGTAGCATACAAAGCAGCTATAGGAACTACTCCTTTTAATCTAGTGTACGACCAGAATGAAATTTTGCTAATTGATTTCATAGTTCCTACTCTTAGAGTAGCATCAACCTATGAATGGATTGGACATGAGTTATCTAGTCAATCAGACCAAATCAAGAAGCTACATGAAACTAGATTACAAGCAGTGGCAGGCATTTATGCTGCAAAAAGGCGACAAAAGGCATACTTTGATGCTCATATGAAGGATAAAAAATTTGAAGGAAGGAGATTTAGTCCTGGTATATACTTTAAATCAACATGCAAAGAAGCTGCAAAAAAGAGGATATGGCCCCTTGGTGATCAATCGCATATCAACCAGTGGAGCCATCAATTTGGCAACCCTAGATGGAGAAGTACTACCAAACTATATAAGTGGCTGTCGAGTGAAGAAGTATTTAGAGCCATTAACAGAGGAGATGCTGTCAAGACTTCTAGCAGCAAGAAATAGACGAGAAGAAGATGAAAAAATATGCGAGGAAGCACGACAGGAAGCCCTAGATGGAATAAGAAAATGAAAGGAATGGATGAGAGAGAGGGATGAAAGATATCGGCTAGGAGAGGAGCCCATCCCAATGGATAATTTTAGAGTCTTAGAAAACCTAGGACATCAAGTGAGGCAACCATATTTGAACCTAGGAGTGGAAACATAGGAGTACCACTTGGTGGATGCCCTCACTGACACAGGAGTAGCTATTAGCTGCATCAGATCCTCTTTGGCTCATCAGCTCAAAGCCCAATTACATTCAACCAAAGCACACGTGATTGGAATAGGAGGTAAGGTTACTGAATGCATAGGTGAGATTACCTTATCATTGCACCTAGGAAATAACACGATGCAACAAAAACTAATAGTGTGCCATGATCAAGATTTATTAAAAGAACTTGTGTTTGACCAAGATTGGATATATGAATATGAGGTAATAACTATCCAACTAGCGTTGGGCTACATATCAACCAAGATAGGGCATCGTGAAGTATTCAATTTGTTAGAAGAACGAACTATCAAAGCCACTTGTCTAGCTCTGAGAGATCAATTAATCATGCATGATGATGATTGTACATCTACCTCTACTGTGGAACCCCCACCTCCAAGCACTTCACCTGTGTTTACATCAATTCTTAATCTCACACCCCCTCAACATCCATTGGACCTTTCTACTAACATCGTTTCCATGGAGAGCCCTAGTGAGGAATTGAGCACAAGAGCTACTAGTCAGAGTAATCAACACAAACCTGTCCACATTAGAATATATCCCCTTCAATGAACTAGAAAGGCATGGACTCAAAAAGATCAAGTAACAACATATCACCAAAAACAAAGCCATCACCTACAAGGGAACCAACAATAGGTCAAGACTTCAAGCCAAGTTGGATCCCGAGGTCTACAAAAGATTGCCCAATTATGGATCCCAAAGAAACTGATTGCTGCTCAACCCTTTGGAACACAAATATGGATTCCCAAATCAACCGTGCCAACAAAGAAAACTAAACTGAAAACACGAGTATGAAAGAAGGATCCATCCGAAATTAAGTCAAAGGAGCAAGAAAGACGCGATGACTCGAAATTGCAAATACAGAAGTACTCAACAAAAGCAACTCAAAGATATGAATGGCTAGCAAAGAAGAATCACAAAACAACAGCTACACAAAGCACAACATGAGACAAGGATGCATTCAAGAATAACAAAATAAAGTTGAGTTGGATACCCAAATCATGATCGTCATCTACAAACCCACCACCAACTTCTTCTTGCACACATCTTGAGTTCCATACACCTCGAACGTGCATAATAGGGCCACATTATGAGGCCATGCATTCGGCACATAATTCTTCATCTACTTATTAGTGATGCACATTTCCCTCCAAGGGAATAGGAGAGCACTTGTACAATAACTTCAAGGAAAATAATTAAGCTTCGGCTACTCACTAACAATTTTGTTTTCTTTCAGTAAAAAAATAAAAGAAAAAAATATATAAATGGAAAAAAAAATCCTAGGTACTACCTTTTTCACACCCAGGGGGGAAGGACAACACAAGTCACTTGGAGAACTGTTCGATTCATGGAGACTAGTTGGAAATAAATCATGCAACCACTTTTACACGGATTGTGGTGTGCTTTAAGTGTAGATGGCATCACCTGATTCAGAAGCTACGCAAGAGGAAGAGTTCGTGCTTCGTCCTTTGGAATCAATTACGAAGGCAAGAGGTCAGTGGTTCCACAAAGACCAATCGGTGGCAGACCTCATCTTTTTGGCCACAATTAAGATTATGGAAAGAGACCATCAATTTCCATTGGTATCGCAGGATTTTCAAACTCTACAACATGGATTACCAAGCATTATGGAAGTATGGACAAGGGTAGGAATTGACGCATTTTTATGAATTCCAATTTATTTACCAGATTTTCAATGATGTACTTAGGTAATGAACATGCTACAAGCACCAGTGGATATGATCTCAGTACCAAAAACTACAGTTCTGAATAAAATTGGAGAATGGAAACATGTTCGATTTACGCATGATCTCATCAACAAAGCTTTTGGATGGAATCAAGACGGACTAAAAAATCTCAAACATGAATGTCACGATGCTAAAAAGAAGACTTTTATGGAAATCAACAAGACAGATATTAAAGAATCAGTCCGTGTGGTGCATCAACATTTCTGTTTCCCAAGCATGAACATATATACAACGCCTCAAAAGATTGTAGCTCAATTGCTATCTCATGCTATGAGGCAAATCGAGAACCAAGTTAACTTTATGCCATACATATAGGAACATTTATTCGAAGCAAAGAAGAAATGGGACCATAATAAATTTTGAATGGAAGCTCTGCCTTGACGCTATTGATCTATGAAGCACTAGAAATGAAGGAATGCCTGCAATTAATGCCGACCTCTACTGAAATGGCAAGATATGTGAAGTCTGCAACAATTCCAAAGAATAAGAAAGCACCCATATCCAGAGAGGAAGTGTGAACAAGTTCAAAAACTATGATGTGTGGAGCCAAGCGGGTTAGAGAAGAAGAAGCACAGGAAACCCCACAATCGAAGCGAACACATCTATTACCAAGGGTCTCATTAACTCAACCTCCTATAACGCAAAGGGATCTATCAACAACTTTAGAAGAAACACATACTTACATGCGAGGTCAAATAAATCTTACCATTCAAGGACATCAATATAGACAGTCCAAGCCTTTGGAGAAAAAGGATAAAAAAGAACACAACCCATCACAAGCTGCCCGATATAAGGAATTGGGGCTTGATGACTCAAGTTCTAATGAGGAATCTATTCATGAACATGACACATTGGACACATATATAAGGACAGAGATGAATGATGAAGAATGGATGGAGATTCATCAAATCCAAACCACCCCCGACAATCAAAACCCACAAGTACAAAATCAAGAAGCCTCATCTGAAGAAAGACACATCATCCGATTGAATACACAATCCAAGATCAGTGTAAAAGAAGCATCTACACCAAAAACAAATGTGGTACCACCCATGAAGGACGAGTTGTAAAGGAACCTCGAAAAATAGGTGCTATCACAACAAACTTTGGCAAAAATTGTGATTGAAATTCCCGATGATATGCCACAAGGGAAGGGAGTAATTCAAGTAGTTGAGCCAACGATACAGCTACATATTTGGCATCCACACCAAACAAGACTACATGTGGCACAAGGAAAAGATGTTACCACAGGTGAAGAACCTAGTATACTTAAACCATGGTTAAACGTGGATGTAGCTCAGTTAAAGCCAGTAGTGAAGCAAATGATGCAAATGGTGATGGATACGCAACAACAAATGCTCGAAACAGATGCAGACTATGACAAGGCTATGAGAGAGAGAAGCCAATTCTAGATGATGAGTGAAAACTTGTCAGTGCAATTAATTCAAGTTCAACAGGCACTCTCAACCAAGGAATCAGAAGTTAGAGAAGCCATGGAACAATGCACCATGCTAACACAGGAGAACCAAAAGATCCAAGATCAACTCATAGAGCTACAAAGAAAATATGAAGCTAGTGAAGCGGAGAAGGCAAGAATGAATGCTAGAAGTAAGCTGCTTGAAACTCAGATCAAGGTATACATGGAAGAAACATACAGTTTATGAAATAGAAACAAAGAACTTATGAATGCCATACTGTGCAACCAACCTATAGAAGCACGAGAAACAACCACAACACAAAAGCATTGGAAGAACAAATTGCGAAGTATGAAGCTCAACTGAAACAAGAGCAAACAATCAGAGATGAATGGGAAACGAAGTATATGCATGACACTAACGAACTCAAACAATGATGGAAATCAGCTGAAGACAAACTTCTTGTGGTAAATAATGAAGATGCAGACCAGATAGACATCATCGAAAATGAACTTTTGACGGCCAAAGAAGCACTAACAAAGGCCCACAATGAAATCAAAGAAAAGGAAGAACTCATTGCACAATTAGAAGCTCAAATAAAACAACAAGCAACAATCAGGACATCAGTAGAGCCACAACAAGGGAATCCTGCTGATGAGGTAGAGGTACGTCCTCTATCTCCCCTGATCTATCATTCACCAATAAGAGAGCAGATGACGGAACCTACTGATGATCATCCAATGCCGTATACTACAGAAATAGGTCAAAAGGAACGGGCACTATTGGTGTCCCGATGGATAGAAAATTTTGAAAACGAAGTAATCAAAGTAATGAAATAAGCAAAAATCAAAGGCAAAGACTTGGAACAGATCATCAAGCCGTTCAACATACTTTATGGGCTGTTGAAAGAGCAGACACATCGTTATATAAGGCAGAATACACAAAAAGATCTAGATGACCAGCTGAACTTCAAGACAAATAAATTCACTTACACTCAAGAAGAATTTGAGGCGGCACAACCATTATGGAGAAGAAAGTTTTTGGAAAAGAATCCAACATTACAAGTGCATTGGGAAGATGCATCATATTTATTTTAGGTGAATCCTTCTTTTTGCCTGACGCCATGTCGACATGATGTACAAGAATTTTTGGATTTACAAAGCATTGGTAAGCTCAATAAGCAATGGTTGAATTATCCTTTGCTTCTAAGTCCGTCGCACAACTACTTACCGACTGAAGAATACATGGTGAGATCCATCGAGTTTTGGCTAAACCGTTATGCAACAATACCTGATCTCACAATAAAGATGACCAATAAAATCGTTAGTATGATACTCACAGTACTCAAAGTTTTTAAGCATGTATACATTTTTGAATTTCATCGGCATTAACCAAGGCACAAATATCCTCATTTTTTATCTATCAGTTATGCCTAGTTTCCCTACAATTATGGCATATTATTCCCAACTTATGTTTTTGCCGAGTCCATACATGAAAACTTTTGAGGAAACATTTTTTACAGGATTTTTTGAGATGGAATCAGAAATTTTCTTGAAGATGTCAACTAATCTAAATGCCAGTCCTATCGCATATGAATTAAGCTTCTTTGCAGACCATCGACAGGTGTAAAAGGTGAACAATGGAAGCAACTCATGATATGTGAGGCCAATTCGCTTAATGAAATAGAGAAAAAGGTATATAAGACATACTCCCGCGTATTCCAAAGCCTATCGAGGATGACAGAGTTCAAGAGGGGGTTGTGTTGAAGGAGAGTCAAACAAAAGGAAAAAACAAAGAAAACCAAGAAAGAAGCTTCACTAAACACAATATATTTGAAGACATATCTCTGTAGGAAGCCCCGTAGGGGCACACAACACCCATCTTTGCACAGAGCCCCGCAGGGGCATACAATAGTGGGAAGTACACAACAGGCAAGGATGGATCAAGGCCAACAATTATCCATGAAGAAGTGCAAGAAGATATCTGGCAGATCCAGAGCCCCAAGAAGGTGCTTCAACCTCTTGATCTTTGGGAGGTCCAGATCGAAGGCTGGAAATCTAGATCTTCATACCTTCCACTGGTTGCATGCGTGGTAGCTCGACTTAACATAGCGACCCAGATTCAAAGAGGCGATTGGAAAATTAGACTACAAATTAATTGTAGTTTATTTCCAAGGGTTGCGAGTGGTGAAAAAAAAAGAACAGGGTAAACAATGCATCAGGTCCCAGAGGATGTGAAAGAAGATTCAAGAACAAGGCCTTTAAAACGTAATGCCAGCCTGAAAAGGAGGCAAGGCCGACCAAGTGATGCATGCAGTGGAAAGAAGTAAACAAGCTGTAGACAAGAAGCAAAGCCTGTCAAGGGATGACAAAGAAAAAGAGGGGGAGAGTGTTGCAGAGTAAAGAAGAGGAGAGATATAGAGAAAAAGAAGGGCCCCAAAATTTTTCCGATGCGGACACTTTATTTTTGTAACATAGTCACTTTGTAATATATTTTTCGATGTAAATGCACTAGAGGAGTCCTCTAGATGCATACCCATAGATATTTGTATCATTACCTTTGTAAATTAGTAGGAAATTAGTCTTTTAGTCAATAAAGTGCCGGTCTCTTGTGTGAAAGGACCATTTTCAGGGCACAAGTATATAATGTTGGAAAACAATGTCTCATTGGTTGGAAAGTGGTCAAAGCTTGTCAATCTTGCTCAGAGAAACAGCAAGTATAGAATCTCTAAAGACTTCCTCTACAAGCTTTTATACTACCTCAAGCTGACGGGCGGAAACAACGTATGTATGACTCTTTTTCACTTTTTGTACAAGACAAGAGCGTGGGCATCATGGATAAAGTGTAAGCCTCTTAACCAGCCGACGTGGGTTCAAATCCCATAAAATGCGGTCGCGTGAAGAAGATAAAACGCAAGGATTTTTTAATATGCTTTTTTCATAATGACGCATTTTTTGGAGAGAATGAACGCGGATGTTTTCTTTTACGATCACAGAGCGTTTTACGATCGTAGAATCGGATGTGCTTTATTAGCTTTATTGTGGGTGCTTTTCAAGAGTACACACAACTATATAAGGAGAGTATTGACCTCATTATATTTCATCCTTCACCTAGGATCAACACAAGCTTTCGAGAGCTTGGACCTCAATAGAGGTGGTGTTTCTTCTAGCACATGGGGCAGCCATGGTGCTAACTTGAAGCATGTTGAGGAGCAGCTATGGAGTTCTTCTTGGTGATTCTTCTTGGAGAAGATGAAGGGTGTGCTAACACTCTACCTCATGGAGAGGAGGTTATCTCTTGTTCATGGCAAGAAGACTTGATTATTAGCAGCTTGATGGTGAGGATCGCCCATCTACATGATGTATTTGAAGATCATCTTCTACAAGAAGATGTTAGGTTGAAGATTATCTTCTACAAGAAGATGTCTGGCTACTTCAAAGACATTGGATGGGACCATCTACATGATTTTGAAGATTATCTTCTACAGGAAGATATTAGGTTGAAGATTGTCTTCTACAAGAAGATGTCGGGCTACTTCAAAGACATTAGATGGAGATTAACATAAGATTCACATCTTATGTTAAGTATTCAGGTACATATTCTCTTTATGCACACAGGTACTACTTGAAGTTTATGGAGGCTGTGGCGTTCATATCAGGAGGAGTCCTATTCGGCATAGGTACAAGAGAATCAGTACTTATATGCTTTATGCATATTTTTATGAGGTGTTTGAGAAGGTGTGTTCACATGAGTTTGAGGATTTCCGGCAACAATCTTGTTAGCATTCTATGCTACTTTATAAGTATGTGATCTTTTCACACACGTATCTGACTTAGGGTCTTCCATAGCCTAAGTTTAGATGTAGGTTTCTTGACCATCAGTTTCACACTGATCCTTCCTCATTCAGTCACTCATATTCACTCTTCTATAACCTATAAGGTCACACATCTCATGTATATTCAGATTAATGCCCATACATCTGAATATGTTTGTTACATTGTACATTCACTCATTCATCTATTTCTCATCACATAGAGTGGCTGAGAATTTTACTCCCACATTGTACATTGAACATTGGTATATATGATACTATGAGTAAGCGATGGCTTACGTAACACCTTACACATGTCGTCTATTCTTTCTCTATCTTTGTCTCATCATTTGTATGATTAAGTTGTGGTATGTTCATGTTTTGTCAATATGGAAGATTGCTGGAATTAATGTTGTGTATGCTGGACCTATGGAACTATGGAACCATGGACCTGTGACATGAGCCTAAGGGCCTACCTCACTTCCAACATATAAGTCATTTTGTGACTCTTTGTAAAGACTTTTTGCCATTGTGAGAATGAAAAGCATAGAATTTCGAATTTGTGTCTTCCCCTCTCTGTATCTTCTTCCTTGTGAGCTTGGATGCATATATGTGACTTGAAAAGAGTGCTTTGAAGTGTTGTCTATCCATGGTAGTGCTTGTTTGCTCTTGGTAATGTGTGTGAGAAGTGTAGGAAGTGCTTAAGCCTAGGTAGGTCATTCTCATGGCTCAATATTTTGCTCATAGCTTGAATTAGAAACATGTGCAAAGGCTATCGTTGGATGAGTCTTCTTGAGAGCTTCGAAACGAACCCGCTATTCACTATAGAAAAGCTCAATTTACTGTTGGCTGCTACTTTAAGTGTCACGACACCATAGCCAACCATGAAAGCTTGAATGTGATAGTTTATACTTGTTTGCACCTTGTTAGTTCACATTTGCATTGCCCGTCATTTGAATGCATGCCCATATACACTCGGCTAGGTTATGATACTTCTTAGATTGATAATTAAAGCTTGAATCCCCACTATATGCACTTATAGGGGATTGAGGTACAATCTCTTTCTCCTCAAGTCCCTAAGTCAACACTTAGGTACACATGAGTATACTAAATACGGTGCACTATGGTCTCATGGACGACACTTTTGGATCGCACGAATCGATAAAAATAGGTCTACTTTAGATAGTGGGGTGATGGTGAAATTTTTGCAAAAAAGGAGAGCGAGTGCAAGAGATGATAATGCTCAAAAAGGCCAGCTAGATTATTGTGGAGTGATTCAAGATATCTTTAAACTATCCTTTAGGAAGTTTGATTACTTTGTTTTTTATGTGAAATGGTTCAAAGTAGTCACCTGTGGAAGAAACGCAATAGTGAAGACAGATAAAAGTGGTTTGCTTCAAGTTGACTCCACAAAATTATGGACGGATGAAAGAGATACATTTGTACTTCCCAAACACTGTGAGCAAGTTGTTTTTATACCACATTCGAAAGAACTAGAGTGGCTATTTGTTTTACAAGTCATCCCACGTAGTAGACAAATTTGTGAGAACATAGATGTAGAAGAAAGTCCATTTGTAGTGGACTCTGAGATTCATTTGATAGTCGAGGAGGAAGAGATCATTGTTCGAGAAGAAGAGGTCCTTGAAGAAACAAAATACACGATGAAGCAATAGATGATGATCAAGAAGAAACTAGCATACCAAGTGATTTAGAAGTTTTCAATATAGAGATAGATATTCTTTGTGCATCAGATCTCCAAAAGGATGCTAGAATAGAGGAGTTTTGAATCAAACACTTGTACGTACTAATTTTTGTTTATTTTTTTTGCTAAGTTCTTTTGTACACTACCATTTGTCTATATTACCTTTATTATCATATGCTAATTATTTGAGTTTTTTTGTTACAGAGCACGATGGGAGACAGTCCTCCAGTCACTCCATATTCCATGATAGAGGAGCAGTTCTTAGAGTTCATCTCTCAGGTACCTCCCGCATATATGGCTGCCGCATCACAGTAATGGATCACTCATGGTAGCACTCCCCCCGGCCTCACTCCTACCGGCCTCACTCCTCCGGGTCTCACTCTTGCCGGTCTCACTCTCGCCGGTGTCACTCTTGCCGGTGTCACTCCTGTTGGTGTCACTCTTGCGGGTGGTGCTACTCCCGCTGGAGGTATGTCTCCTAACTTTATGACTCCACCACGACCATCTTTTCAACCATCCCCTACTAGCTCTAGTAGTAGACATGTGCGTTTGACACCTCAGCACAATACACGTGCTGGCCCGTCCCGTAGGTCAAGATCACGCTCTAGAGCAGGAGGTTCTAAGAGTGGATCTATAGGTAGGTCTGGAGGAGGTGGCTGTTGTGGAGGCAGTGCAACAAATGTTGTGTCGCCCACTTCTACTCCTAGAATGAGTACCTCAAATGTAGGTATGCCATGTGGTACACCACGTGGAACACCACGTACACCTTGGGGTGCTCATGACCATGATGAATCCAAGGTGTATAGTATCCGAGATGGAGCTCCGGTGATGGATGCGGCCGACAAAGCAATGCGTCAACATATACAACAGCTTTGTTCCATAAAGTTTGGACACTCTATCATGTTGAAATGGAGTGAACAAGATAAAAATCAGAAGAATTATATCACAGAGATGATTTATCATGAGTTCTGGCCAGCACATGGAAGACCTCTTGTCAGTTCAGAGTAGATTCAACACACCGCACGTGAATTTATGTCCCATCGACGATCCGAGGCTCGTGATGCTTTCAGAGCAGGCTTACCAAAGCCTGTATGGTTAGATGCTGAGGAGTGGGATATGATTCGCAACGAGCAGAAACACACTCCTGATCGATATCGCCGGTAGCAAGATGCCGTAGCCACACGTTTAGATACGATTGGACCATCACATTTGGGCAGCGGTGGATATGACACGATGCATCACGCGTTTGTAAGTACCATTTGTTTATTGAATTTGTTTGTGTTAAGCTTGTCATGTATGTTCCTTTAATGTATTGTATATTTGTTGTAGGAGCTTGCAATGGATCGTCCTCCAACACGAAGAGAGGAGGCTTATGGATATCGTCATGGATTGACTGCACTATTGGAGGACTTGGAGGGATGCAGTGCGGTCGTTTCATGGGAGCATTTGCGATGAGGTGATGAATTTATAAACGTGGTTTTTACTTGTTGTTTGTAAAACTCATGTGAATTTATCTCATTTCATGAATGTTCTTTGTTGTAGGACTGTTGATATGGAACATTCTCTGCATGTGTATGGCAATGATGCACCAAAATTTTGTATTTGATTCTTATATGGCAATGCTTTGCCACATTTTGTAAAAGCTTCATATATGATAGTGGTTTGCCACACTCTTGTACATGCTTCATTTATGAAATATATAAATTTTTTTGTACATGGTTCATGGTTCATTCTGATTATCTCTTTTGTGTCCAATAATATTTTGCTTTATGAAATCATATTTTGATTGCCATTAGAGTACACATCACATGTACTCGGTTTTATTTGGGCAGAGTGTATTGTCTTTTGCTAAACAACATCATGGTAATGTTGCTGTAGCAAAAGACAACACACTTTGCCAAAAAAAAATTTTGATATGGTCATCGGTAAACGCATCGGTAGTCCTAGCAAGGTCATCGGAATAAGCATCAATACACCCAGCAGGCACTAGTATACGCATCGATACACCTGGCAGAGGCATTAGTATAATCGTCGATATTATCCATCATTATACCGATGCTCATATCGGTGATTTTATTGATGCATATACTGGCGCTTTAGTTCCGATGCGCATACCGACACCTACACCGACGTCGGGGCAAAAATGTACCCATTCAATTTCCTTGGTAAAAGCCTTGGTATATGGCCAATATGTTGTAGTACAACCTTGTTGGGATTTTATTTCTAGGTACCAAACACTTCAATCTAACTATCCCAAGTTAAATTATAGAAAATGAATAATTACATGCGGAGAAATAGATTCCACAAGAGAAATGTAATAATAAAGATGCAACAGTGAATAGTAGATAGAAATGTACCTGAAGAGATGTATCAAAATGTAAATGCTATTGAATATATGATAAAAGGGAAGTGTAATGGACTATACACAAAAATCATGCACTCAAGGTATGCTCAGGTTTGTAGCTCAATGCCTCTCAGAATGGCTCACATATCCTGCAACTATAAATATGTGTATTTATACATATGTTCTAACTTTGAATTTGAATTTTCCCTCACCTAAAAGTGATCCTACACTTTAGGGGCTTGATTGATTTGATTCCTTCACCAAATATGTCATGGGTTCACCCTCCTAACTTCATGAGATTCCATATTCTTTTGAATTTTACATTTATCCAAAGTAACTATGCTCAAATTAACAAGCGTGAGCTCTCATGAGGTTCTTTCTTGTGAGTAATTGATGGATGTGTAGTCTTGAATCATTGGCAAAGCACTTAGGCTTGCTAATTGTACCAACAGTTGCAAAATCTTATGCTTAAGAAAGAGGCATTTATTTTGATGAGACCTTTGCACCCACATGTTGAATGACTACCATTCGTAGCATTTGTGCACTTGCAACCCATCATGGTTGGAGTGTAGGTTGGACATTAAAATTGCATTTCTAAATGGTGACTTACATGAAGAATTGTATGTTTTTCAGCCCCGTGGTTTTGTGAAAAAAGGGCATGAAAACAAAGTGTGCACGTTGAAAAAGGCATTATATTTTTTGAAGCAAGCCCCACGTGCTTGGTATGAAAAGATACATACCTACTTGATTGCACATGGCTTTGAGAACAATCCAACTCAGAGGACCTTGTATATTAAGTGTGCAATTGATGTGCTTTTGATCACCGTTGTCTATGTTGATGACATGCTGCTCACTGATCCTAATGAGAGGCATATTGCTGATTTTAAGGCTGATTTGTATGCCACATTTGAGATGTCAGATTTTGAGCATTTGTACAAATTTTGGGCATTCAGTTTATGCAAGTTGATGGTGGAATAACTCTCTGTCAAACAAAATATATTGACATATTATTTCAACATTTTAGCCTTGAAGATTGCAAACCTATTGCCAATCCTATGGAGATAGGTTTATGGTTGAGTCTTCATGATGTTGGAGATGCATTTGCTGTTATTCCCTATCAACAAGCTATTGGATGCTTGATTTACTTATGCATAACTCGGTCTGATATTCACTTTGTTGTCTCTTAGATGGGCAAGTTTATGCATTGCCTAGGTGTCAAGTATTGAGAAGTAGCTAAGCACATCTTTCGCTACTTGAGTGGTACCCAACTACTTGGACTGTTTTATCCCAAGGTGGGATCACTACTACCAGATTTACATGCTTTTTCTGACTCTGACTAGGCTGGTTGCTATGACACGTGTGTCCACTAGTGGTTTTTGCTTCATGCTTGGTAGCTCATGCATATCTTGTTGAGCAAGAAGCAGTCTACTATGGCTACCTTCTATTTGTGAGGCTGAGTATAGGGAGGATTTCACAATGATTACGGAGTGTGTAAGGCTCATACACTGTTTGCCGTATTTAAGTACTGGTTAGCCTTTTTCCACCACCATCTTCACTGTCAATCAGAGTGATTGTATCCATTGATTCACATGTATAGTATCATAATTTCTCTTTCTCTGAGTCATATCTTGTGTACTCTTTTGCACTTAATTTTCCCTTATCTTGTGCAAGTTTTGTTTTTCTCTCTTCCACTATCCTTGAGTGGTCATAAGCTTGTGATTGAGGATAGATTGTGATTGAGGAAACGCTACAAGGTGTGATTGAGGAAATGGTACAATCTATCTATCTATTTATCCACTTTTCTATCTATCTATCTATCTATCTATCTATCTATCTATCTATCTATCTATCTATCTATCTATCTATCTATCTATCTATCTATCTATCTATCTATCTATCTATCTATCCATCTATCTATTTATTTATTTATCCATCCATCCATCTATCTATCTATCTATCTATCTATCTATCTATCTCTCTATCTCTCTATCTCTCTCTCTCTCTCTCTCTCTCTATCTATCTATCTATCTATCTATCTATCTATCTATCTATCTATCTATCTATCTATCTATCTATCTATCTATCTATCTATCTATCTATCTATCTATCTATCTATCTATCTATCTCTATCTATCTATCTATCTATCTGTCTATCTGTCTATCTATCTTAATATACCTATCTATCTATCTATCTATCTATCTATCTATCTATCTATCTATCTATCTATCTATCTATCTATCTATCTATCTATCTATCTATCTATCTATCTATCTATCTATCTATCTATCTATCTATCTATCTATCTATCTATCTATCTATCTATCTATCTATCTATCTATCTATCTATCTATCTATCTATCTATCTATCTATCCATGTATCTGTCTATCTATCTATCTATCTATCTATCTATCTATCTATCTATCTATCTATCTATCTATCTATCTATCTATCTATATGTCTGCCTATCTATCTATGTATTTGTCAATCTATATATCTATCTATCTATCTACATGTTGGGGGATTCTTGTGCAGAAAGGGACTTGAGTGATTGTAGGAGAAGGAAGAAGGGTGAGAAGAAAGATGCAGACACCGAGAACTTTTGCAATTGATTATAAAGAGATAAGTACAATAATGATGTACAACATAATCCAAATACTCTCTGTGTGAAATCCCAAAGAGTGCACAATCAAAAAAGTTACAAAATACCCAAGGTTTCTTTTGCGGCCGACCTTCTGTGCACTAGACCTCCACCTTCTCCAAGATCTTGCACTTGTGCACACCTTGCACTCAAGCTTCCGATAGGGGGAGGGATGGACACCTTCTGCCGATGCGCACAAATCTTCAATGGGACCTTGTGACCTTTGATTGCATTGCTTAGCACTCCTTTGCACACACCTAAGTCACACTACTTGCACACTTTGCACTTGCTTCTCTGCATCGCACACTCATTGTATGTCTCTTGCTCTTCTCTCTCCTAGTGTAGACTATGCTCAGCTTGCTTAGTCTAACCAAGAATAATGCATGCCTTAGGTTGAGTGTCAGTTCACGTATTCTCCTAACTGATAGCATATCTTGGTGCTCACTTTTAAGTCCCAAGATCATCTCCAAATGTGGGCAGCCAACGAATCCCTCTTTTGTCCTGTAGTGACTTTAGAGGAAAACAAAACTTTTTAAATGATGGGCCATACTTTCACTTTTGCGTACGCTTCCTCTTGTTGGAGATAGACGTCTGCGGAAGCACGCGAATAGCACAAGGAAGAAGAAGAAGCTTGGAGCACAACACACAAGACTGAATGTATTACTAGAGAATGTACAAAGATGAGTAGCCCATTAGGGCAATCGGCGTATATACAAGCCGGGGGAAAAAAACCTCCTAAAGAGGGAAAAAAGTGCCCCGGCGGTCCTAGAGTGTTCACACACATCACTACCTAAATATATCAACAAATCCCCCCTGGGAGTGATGCGGTGAACAAGGAGCTGGCACTCATGTATAAGGAAGTGCCAAGCTATGTGGAAATCACTCCACAAAAGGAAGTAAGCCCAAAGCTTTGCGGAAAGCTTCAAACTTCTCCCTAGGCAGAGCCTTCGTGAAAAGGTCTGCAATGTTCTCCTGCGTGGGCACATATGCCAAGCTGATCTCCCCAGCAGAGAACCTCTCCCTGACATAGTGATAATGCACCTCAATGTGCTTAGTGCGAGCATGGAACACAGGGTTCCTCGCAACTGCCAATGCGCTCTGACTGTCAGTGAAGATGGTGGTGGCAGAAGACTGGCCAACACCCAAATCAGCCATAAGGCGTCTGAGCCACACACACTCAACAGTCGCTGTGAAAGCTGCCCTATACTCAGCCTCACAACTGGAAGTGGCCACAGTAGGCTGCTTCTTGCTCAACCAAGATATACATGAGCTACCAAGCATGAAGCAAAAACCACTGGTGGACACACGAGTGTCATAGCAACCAGCCCAATCTGAGTCAGAAAAAGCATGCAAATCTGGCGGTAGTGATCCCCCCTTGGGATAAAACAACCCAAGTAGCCGAGTACCACTCAAGTAGCGAAAGATGCGCTTAACCGCTTTCCAATGCGTGACTCCTGGGCAATGCATAAACCTGCTCATCTGTGAGACAGCAAAATGAATATCTGGCCGAGTAATGCATAAGTAAATCAAGCATCCAACAGCCTGCTGATAGAGAACAGCATCAAATGCATCTCCAGCATCATGAAGACTCAATCGTAAACCTGTCTCCATAGGAGTGGCAATAGGCTTACAGTCTTCAAGGCCAAAACGCTGCAATAATGTGTCAATATATTTCGTTTGACACAAAGCCATTCCACCATCAACATGCATAAACTGAATGCCCAAATAGTGATGCAAATGCCCCAAATCAGACATCTCAAATGAGGCATGCAAATCAGCCTTAAAATCAGCAATATTTGTCTCAATAGGACCAGTGACCAGCATGTCATCAACATAGACAACAATGATCAGAAGCACATCATTAGCACGCTTAACATATAAGGTGCTTTCAGTTGGACTGTTCTCAAAACCATGTGCAATCAGATAGGCATGTATCTTCTCATACCAAGCACGTGGTGCTTGCTTTAAACCATATAATGCCTTCTTTAACCTACAAACCTGGTTTTCATGCCCTTTCTGCACAAAGCCACGGGGCTGAAAAACATACACTTCTTCATGCAAGTCACCATTCAGAAATGCTGTTTTAATGTCCAACTGATGTACATTCCAACCATGATGGGTTGCAAGTGCACAAATGCTGCGAACAGTAGTCATACGGCATGTAGGTGCAAAGGTCTCATCAAAATCAATGCCTCTTTCCTGTGCATAACCCTTTGCAACAAGCCTAGCCTTATACCTGTCAACTGTACCATCAGGTTTACACTTCAGCTTGTATACCCACTTAGTGCCAATGGCCTTCTTGCCAGGAGGCAAGTCACATAAAGACCATGTACCATTCTTCATTATAGCATCAAATTCAGATTGCATAGCAGCCATCCAATTTTCTGAATTTTGTGCTTCATCAAAAGAAACAGGCTCATTCTCATCACAGAGACTAGATGCAGCCATAGCATAGCAATCTGATGTAAAGGAGGCATTATGAGAGCCTGAACGAGTACGATATGACAAAGGTGCATCTAATTTGCTGTCACGCAAAGTCTGCACCAGCCATTTTGGCATAGTTTTTGCCTGCTCAATATCAGGTTCTCATCAACAAGTGCATCATGTAAATCTGCATCAGAAATGGAATGATCTGCATCATCATATGAAACCTGCAAAGGTTGAGAAGTTGCCTCATTAGGACCAGCACTAGCCTGTCCACCTGTAAAAAGAGGCATCAAAGTATCATACATGTCTTTGGAGCTAACAGATGTCTCCTTAGTACATGAAAGCAATGGCTGAATACCATCTTCCACAAAGACAACATCACGGCTAACGAGAATGCGTTTAGTCTGTGGATGATACAGACGATAGCCTTTACTTTCAGAACTGTACCCAACAAAAATACATTTTACTGCCTTATCATCCAATTTTCTGCGATGTTGTTCAGGCACTAATGCATATGCCAAACAACCAAAAACACGCAGATGAGCAACAGATGGCTTGCGGTCATGCCAAGCCTCATATGGAGTGATAGACTGCAACGCTTTAGTGGGACACCTGTTCAGTACATATGCTGCACACATGATAGCCTCAAGCCAGAAACTATGTTGTAAAGCCTGACTTTTGACCATGCACCTCGCCATCTCCATGAGTGACCTGTTCTTTCGTTCAGCAACTCCATTCTGTTGAGGTGTATACGGCACTGTACACTGGTGTTTTATCCCACGTTCAGCCAGAAATGCATTAAAATCTGAAGACATATATTCCCCCCCTCGATCAGAACGGAGGGTGCCCATTTTACATGCTGACAGATTTTCAGCCAAAACCAAAAACTGTTTGAAGCACATGAACACTTCGGACTTTGCTTTGAGTGGATATACCCATGCATGCCTGGAAAAATCATCAATGAAAGTCACGAAGTAAAGGTAATTTCCAAAAGAGGGTGTCTGCATAGGACCACAGACATCACTATGTACAAGCTGCAATTTCGGCGTAGCCCGAACTAAACCATCTTTTGGAAAGGAAGAACGCTGCATTTTGCCCAAAATACAGCCTTCACAAACATGTTTTCCAGGTGCCTTAAGTTTGGGCAAAGAGGACACCATTTCAGATTTCTGCAGGCGTAACAAACTAGCAAAATTCAGATGACCAAATCGTGCATGCCAAAGCTTTGCATCTGACATAGCCTGAGAATCATGAACTGCACATGCCGAATCATTCACAGATCTTTCATAGTCTATGAGCTTATACAACCCACGACATAAAATGCCAGAAGCAATAATCACATCGCCATTTGAGAGATCACGGACTGTACACCTGTCATCAACAAATTTCACAACCAAGCCAATCTTGGCTAATGCAGAAACTGATAACAGGTTCTTTTTTATCCCTGGCACAAATAAAGCATCTGACAAAGTGAAAGAACTACCATCAGCAGTAGTCAGAATGATCTTACCAACTCCCATAACAGGATAAGAGGAGTTATTGGCGCATGTGACAGTATTCCCTGTAGGGGCAGGCTCGAGTGAAGAGAAGAAACTGCGCTGCGAGGTAATATGTTTGGTCGCCCCACTGTCAAAATACCAAACATCTGAGTCTACTACAGACATGCACTGATCATGAGAAGATGGGTCAAAACTGCAGACAGTAGTAAACGCCCATTCTTCTTCCTGCACAAGATTTGCAGACTCTGTTTTTGGTGTAGAGGCCTTTGCAACAACCATTCCAGCCTCTTTCTTCTTTGCCTCTTTAGCAGCCAGTTTTGGACAGTTCTTTATAATATGATCATTTCCTTTACAGTACTTGCAGAACAATTTCTGCTTTTCTGATTTCTTTTCATCTTTATCCTGGTTCTTCGATTGTGCGGCATTTGCAGATTTCTGCTTACTGATAGAAGAGCTCCATTTTCCTTTGCCCTTCTGACTAGCTAGGAAAGCTTGATCTGCAACACGCATAATGGACCTGTTCTGCCTGGACTGATCTTCCTGCAACAGAACAGAGACTAATTCCTCAAATGACAAGGCATTCGGATTGCCTTTCATCATCAACCGAAAAGTAGAGGCAAAACTCTGATATGAATCAGGAAGACCATTCAGAACGGTCTGCACAAGTGAGCTATCTGGTATAATGTCATCAGCAGAAATCAATTGTTCCTTCAGGTCTTTGATCTTTGTAAGAAAACTGTCCATAGAATCACCTTCATTCATGTGCTCACTCTCCAACTGTTTTCGGAGGTAAGCAACACGAGCCTCATTCCTAGCCTAGTACAAAGTGGTAAGTGTATCCCAAGCATCCTTTGCTGTTCTGCAAGAGCGAATGTGAGGAATAATGGCACGTTTGACAGACAAGGCTATCAATGCATGTGCCTGGGCATCTCTGCCATCCCAACGAATCTGCTCTACAGTAGGTGCAACAGAAACAGCAGCACGAACAGGAATCTGCGGAATATCATCTTCGACACCATCTTCATCAGCTCCAACACCTGTATTTGCATTACCTGTCGTTACACGTGTAACAAGACGTCTTTCAACACCCTGCACAATGTTCCACAATCCTTTTGCAACCAGTACATGTCGCATCATATAAGCCCATAATGGGTAGTTGGTACCATCCAACTTATCCTCAATAGCCAACATACGGAATACATCACTGCTTTCAGCCATGGCCGGCGACTAAAATACCTTGATGCAGAAAATTGACTGTATCTCAAAAAGTTGAACAGAACTGCCCAGACGAGTTCTGCTAGACCTGTAGCAGACTTCGAGACGCTTAAACTGGCGAACAGAAACTGGTATATACCTTTGGCACAAAAGGACAAAATAGCCTGCACAAGCACTGCGATAGTGCGTTCGGAGGCCGAAACGAGCTCAGATCGCGATTTCGGCACCACGCAGCAAAGCTGTTTTGATCTCGGAAACACCCTGAGTATGCTCACCAAATTTCGTGTGAATCTGAGACTGCAAACGGAGGAGTGTCGACGGCACCCTAGAAGAAGCGACGACCTGCTCTGATACCAATTGTTGGAGATAGACGTCTGCGGAAGCACGCGAACAGCACAAGGAAGAAGAAGAAGCTTGGAGCACAACACACAAGACTGAATGTATTACTAGAGAATGTACAAAGATGAGTAGCCCATTTGGGCAATCGGCGTATATACAAGCCGGGGGAAAAAAACCTCCTAAAGAGGGAAAAAAGTGCCCCGACGGTCCTAGAGTGTTCACACACATCACTACCTAAATATATCAACACCTCTTCACATGACTTCACATTTTTCCCTTCAATTCTTCAAATTGTGTACCTAAGGGAGGGTTCAGTTGAACCTTCCAAACACTTTAAAAACACTTTTGAACCTTAGAGAAATTACAAAAAGACAATCTGCAACCTGCATCCACCTTCTACAAGATATAACTTTTGTGAACAATTGATTGTGCACTACATGTGCATCTTGACAACCAAACTTTGAATGCTTTGACTTTGCCCAGGTTGACTTTGACCTTGAATATGTTGACTTTGACTACTTTGACTATGTTGACTTTGACCAATATTACTTTTATGGGCTCAATAGTTGCCCACCACCTAATGGGCTCTCCAACCTTGAGAGCTAACAATCAAAACTTTGAGTAGAGCTTTCACCATGATTCTTGTGCTACAAAAACTTCAAAGGGACATTTGAGCAGCTACCAAGTCCACTAGGAACAGTAAAGAACAAGCACCAGAGAAGAACCAAAAGAACTTTGCATTGAAGAGTAGATGATTGAGAATGGTGGGTAGGAGGAAAGTATAGGGAGGGCTGAGAGGGCGGAGAGGGAGAGGGTAAGGAGGGGTAAGGGGTGGGGCTGGTTAGACGGATAAAGGGAGGGGCATGGAGTAGGATTAGGGGTTTGGAGAGGGACAAAATGATAAAATAGAAAAGCTACAGAGGGTGTATAATGAAAAATGTGAACCCTATGGTAAAATAAAGTGAGAATAGACCATGTGGACCATGTGCATAATGAAAAACATGTGATAAATGTGCTTGAAACATGTGGGTTTTGACCAAAAGTCAGAGAAAACTTGGGAATTTGGAAAAACTAAGTCAAAAAATGAATCTAGAGATGCCAAAAGACATGAAAACGACCCCAAGTTTGAAAAAAATGGCCATCCAAGGAGCAATCTAGAGCCAAAAGCATTCGACCACGAAAAAAATAAAATAAAAATAATAAATAAATAAATAAATAAATAAATAATATATATATATATATATATATATATATATATATATATATATATATATATATATATATATATATATATATATATATATATATATATATATAGATATAGTTTTTTTTTGAGCCATCCATGGGGATTGGCAAAAGGAAAATAAAAATGAAAAATAAAAAATAATATAAAGTAAATAAATAAATAAAATAATAAAATAATATGAAAAAGAAAAAGAGGGAAGGGTGGGGGGTTAGAGAGAGGAGGGAGAGTCTTTTTCTTTTTAAAATTTTATATTTTTATTATTAATAGAAAAAAAGAAAATCAGCTGCAAAGGGACCTTTTTTTTTTGAAAAATACCAAAAGTAGATAAAAAATACAAATAAAATAAAAAAAATAAAAAAAAATTAAAAAAAATCTAGAAAAAAAAAATCTCAAAAAGTTCCCTACATATCTAGGCTACTTATCCCACTCGAAACCACAGAGAGCTTTCTTTTTTCCCTTCATTTTATTAAGAAAAATTACATTGAGAAAAGATAAACAATTCTAAATAAAATTCTAAAAATGCTTTAAAAATTCCCCAAAAAATTCTTGAAAATTTGTTTATGCCAAGGGTTTGAAATGGCTTCTATGTTGCATAAAAGCTCAAGGAACAAGCATGAAAATGGATAAAAACTACTAAAACTCAAGCAAAAAATATGGTACAAGAAGGCTATGTACAACCTAGATAGATTTTGCAAATTTAAGGTGATCTAGAAACCTTCGCTTGTGCTGATGATAGGCCCTGAGCATGGATATGTTGACCAGTGGTAGTACCTCTCCTTTTAGGGTCTCTAACTCCACTACACCCCAATTCAGCATCGTCTTAACTCTATAACGTCCTTCTGAGTGTGGAAGACATTTTCCCCTTACTTGTGTGTGGATTTGAGGTCTATGGAAAGAAGTAACATGCCTATTTGTAAGTTATTGTTCCATAGATTCCGATCATGTGCCTCCTTCCTCTTCATCTGAGTCGCTAGCAATTGTTGTGTAGCATATAGACGTATCTCTTCCACTTTGTGCAGTGCTTCAACCCTCTCAGAGACACCATAATCTTTCTTTCCCTGCACGAATGCTAGTTTTGGTGACCCATGTAGAAATTCAAAGGGTTCACTACGCAATATCCCATAAACCAATTGGAATGGAGAGTATCCTGTAGCTTCTTTGTAAGCTAATCTGTATGCCCATAGGGTACCTTGATAAGCTATGCCCTAGGAAGTGGGCTATAACATACATTCCTTCCTTAACATGGCAATTAATACCTTATTGGTGGATTCTGCCTATCCACTAGCTCTTGGATAATAGACACAAGAGGTCCTGATGTAGAAGTTTGTACTTGTTAGAAATTTCGTGTAGGACCTTGTTCACAAAATGAGTACCTTGGTCTATACAAATTTCAAGAGGACATCCAAATCTACAAATGATGTTACTATAAAGGAAATCAACCACTGTTTGTGTTGTGCAATCAAGGGAGGCAAATCAACCCACTTTGTTGCATAGTCAGTGGTGATCACTAGATACTTTCCTCTCTTTGGAACTGACATAGGGTAGATGGGCCCAATGAAATCTAGCCCCCACTTCTCAAATGGTTGCAATAAGTGGAAATAAGCAAGGGTTTGTGCCTCTGCTTTGTTGGCTTGGGTCCACACCTCTAACAAGCATCACATGCTTTTCACCATTCCTCTGTATCTCTGAATAATGTAGGCCACCATAAGCCAACATCAAGGATTCTTTGGCTCATAATGTGTCCTAGAAGGTGCCCACCACCTACTCATTCATGTGCAAATTTAAGGATTTCCCTCACTTGTTCTTCTTCCATGCACTTTCTAAACCTGTTGTCCTTGCCCTATCTATATAAGTTTCCCTCAATGAAGGCAAAACATCTACTTTTGATTAGCAGCCTCTTTCTTTGCACAACAATTTCCTTCTCTGGATACAATCCAGTTTTAAGAAAATTCTTGATGTCATCATACCAACCTTGTGCTCGTACAGTGAACAAATTAGCATATGGAAAATCATCATTTACTCCAATCGCTTGATCCATAGAGTTAATCCTATATAGGTGATCTGCCATGACATTTTCTCTACCTGGTCTATGGATTATAGAAAAATCAAATTCCTGGAACAAAAGTAGCCAGCTCCATACCCTAACAGTTGCTTGTGGCTTATTCAGTAAATATCTAAGTGGTTGATGATCAGTTATGATGACAAATTCCACTCCTAGCAAGTAATGATAAAAATTTTGTACCACGAAAACCATTGCTAGGGCCTCCCTTTTTGTGGGGCTATAATTTTTTTCTACCTTTGTCAAAATTCGACTGGCATACTGAATAGGTCTGTCAAGCTTGTATTCCTCAATATGTTGAGTCAAAATTGCACCCATTGCATATGCACTGGCATCTACATGTACATGAAAGGGTTTTGACCAATATGGTGTGATAAGAATCGGTGCAGCCACCAATTTGGACCTTAATATCTGATAAGCATTTTCTTCTTCTTCTTCCCACTTAAATGGCACTTCTTTACCTGTAAGTCTAGCTAGTGGCCTGGCTATCTCTTCATACATTTTGATAAATCTTCTGTGGTACCCAGTATGCCCCAAGAAGCTTTGAATCTCTCTAGGAGATTTGGGTTTAGGTAACTTTAGTATAGAAATAATTTTATCCAAGTCCGAAGCCATACCTTTAGTAGATACTACATGTCCCAAGAGAGTTCCTTCTATCATGAGGAAATGACATTTATTTGGGTTCAACTTTAGTTTAGTCTCCCTGCATCTTTCAAAAACATTCTGCAATTGTCTCAAGTGATTATCCAAGCAATGCAAAGGGGTCTCCTTGTGAGTGCCTGAAAATGAAGAAAAGTCATCCATAAAAATTCTAAGTGTTTCTAGCAATAAGGGTCCAAAGATGAGGCTAACAGTTATGTTAAATGTGGCTGGAGCATTTCTGAGTCCAAATGGCATTTATGTTCCCCATGCTGTGATAAAAGCGGTCTTTTCTGAATCATATGGATGGATGGATATTTGATTGTATCCACTAAAGCCATCCATGAAGTTGTATGCGTGTCCAACCACTTCCTCAATGACCTGCTCTGCAAAAGGCATGGGGAATCCATCTGGAATAGTTATCTTGTTGAGTGCTCTAAAGTCAATGCAAATTCTAATATTTTTGGTATTCTTCTTTGGTACTATAACCATTGGTGAAAGCCATTCTGAGTGTTCCACAAGAATGATGATTCCTGCATCCTCCATCTTTTGTATTCCCAAATAAACAGCTTCAACAGATTTTGGGTTAAGTCTATAACTCTTTCCTCTTATTGGTTTAGCTCCATCAATAAGAGGAATTCTGTGCTCTCCATAATTGGCAAGCATTCCTTCTAAGTCTTTATAATGCCACACAAAAACATCTCCATAGTGGATCAAGAAAGATTTTACCTTTTCAAGCAGCTCAGGATGGCTCCACAACCAAGTGGCCACTAAAACTGGACCATTATTTTCCTTGGTGCCTAACTGAACTTCTTTGACTCGGTTTCTATCCACCAATGTATCTACATGTGCATCTCCAACCCAATTTTCCTCCAATAATATCTCTCGCATGGTTTCATAAGCAGGAGTGTTCTGAATTTCAATGTATTCCTCTTTATCGTGCATCCATCTTGCAGGGATTTCTTGAATAGGAAAAGAACATTCATCACTAGTATGTTTTACCTTGTCTTTAGCTTCGGTAACTTCCTTCCTTGTGGTTGTCATATCCTCGTCCAAATTGTATTTGAGGGGTGTCTTCCTCCCCTTTTGTGGTGTGTGACTGATTCTCTCAATCCATCAACACAAACTTTATCCTCCTTTTCTTCATAATCTTCTATTGTCCAAGAATTATTTAGAAAAACTAAAAAACAAGAGGAAGAGTTGCCTGCTTGAACCCAATTCAGAATGTCTTCTTCCTCCTCAAACTCTAATTGCGGTTGGTCCTCCATTTCTTGTTCCATGTAAATGCCAATTGATTGCATCATGCTTGTGTTCCCTTGGTGATATGGACCCTCCGCTAAATATATCTGTTTAAGTTCCTGCCCCCTTTGCTGTACCCACATAGTGTCTTTTCCCCAGTCATGGATGACACTCGCATGCCTCAGTTAGGTCTTCCAATCAAAAGGGGAAATCCTCCCTCTACTTGGGGAAGTCTTAATACCACAAAATCCAAAATGAAGAGGTTACCTTGTACTTCTTGTGGAACTTTTGGGATCACCCCCATTGGACTTACTTTGGTTTGATCTCCCAAAGTGACGGTGAAGTAGGCTGGTCTGGATGGGCATAGGCCAAGCTTCTCCATCGTATGCTCAGGCATCAAATTTATGCTAGACCCACCATCCAAAATGAATCCTTGTAACTCTAATCCTTTAATTGTTACTTTCAGTCTTGGACTCTTATAGTCTATGAGAGGTGCTTCTTCTACACCCTTCCCTTGACCCAAGGCAATAGACTTGGCCACTAAGGTGGATGAGGAAGCCTCATCAATAATCTGCAGTACTTCAGACTTGAATTTTGCATCCATGTTTATCAACTCAAGAATACTAACCTCCGTTTTGATTGACTTGAATAATCTTGAAGCTCGAGATTCGCTAAGATCAATTTTGCTATTTGATTTCTCAAGTTCCTTGTGGGCCAGCTGTATGCATTCCCAATGACATCATTAGTCTCTAAAAAGTCTTTTTTGTGTGTTACCTCTTCACATTTTGTTGAACTTCCTTTCTCTTGTTTTGCATCTTCATGTATATCTGATTTGCTATGATGTATCCTCTGGTCCTTGTAACTTGCAAAAGTACTTGATCCCTGGCTTGGGTCTTTTGGAAATTTCCCTTTATTTCTTGTCGGCATGACCATGGAGTCGATTTCTTTTAATTGTGCCCCCCTAGTGGATGGTGATTGTAGAACATTGATTTCTGCTGCTTGTTGATTATCTATCGAGATCATTTGGAGATGGGGACCGGATGTACATGCTTTGTTTTGTGGGCAATAATTTGTATAACGATCCCTGGCATCTAGGCAGTTCCTACAAGGGGGGGCATTTTTTGGCAAGGTGCATTTACTTTGATAACACTCTCCACACTTGAAACAAATAATTGGCCTTCTAGGCCCATTTCC
The DNA here is from genome assembly GCA_020310875.1 of Ceratopteris richardii. NCBI lineage: Eukaryota > Viridiplantae > Streptophyta > Polypodiopsida > Polypodiales > Pteridaceae > Ceratopteris > Ceratopteris richardii. The sequence continues at coordinate 30,145,321 of CM035408.1, read as the reverse complement.
ATAGTTACCTTTAGGTCATTGGTTATAGTTGTTACCTTGGCTGGGGGCTACTGCCATTACATTGGTTGAGAGTTGAGCACCTCCTTGTGCCCAATAAGGTTGTGCAGGCATTCCTCTTGAGTGAGATTCATGGGCCTCATGACTAGCTTTCTTGCATAGATGGCAAGTTATACTTAAAAGTGGGCACTCACTTACCACATGACCCTGCTTGCTGCACACGGTACACCATTGTCCACTTTTGATGCCACCTCCCTTGAGTTCCTGCAACTCCTGTCGAAGTCGAGCCAACTCTTCTGCTTGGCATTCCTCTTCCTATTGTAGCTTCAATGCTTCAATTTCTCACCTCAGTTGAGTTACTGTAGTCTCCTCCTCTTTGTGGGGCTTATTCCCTTTTAAGCTCTCAAGGTCTTTCCTTAGCTGAATTACTAGGTCTTCAAGTTCTACAGGATATGATAAATTGGAAGAGCTTGTTCCATATTAGTGTCTAATTTGCTCCAATCTTGTAGCTGTATTGATAAATTCTTCTATTGTTGCTGTCGGTAAAACTAACTCCTTTATTTTACATTGTGTTGATATGGGAAGTGATTTAGCCAGCCAATTCTTGATAAAAAAATCATGGGGAGGGTCTAGTAGTTTGGCCATTAATGCCTTGGCTCTGGTAACAAATTCTTGGAAGGTCTCCCCAAGACCTATTCTTAAATTTTCTAATTCTTCAATAATGTTTTTTGTTGCGTTCCCTTGTTGGAATTGTGTCCTAAATGCTTCCTTCATCAAGTCCCATGTGGTGAAATGGTTATCGGCGAACTAACTAAACCATTTGTTTGCTAGCCCTTCTAATATTCCAGGGAAAAGAATAAAAAACGCATCCTCTCTTCCCATCAGATCCCTTGTCTTAAATAAGGCTAAGAATCTCCTAATGTGCTCATATTGGTCTTCTTATGCTAATCCTCTAAAGGATGGAAATTTGATATTCAATCTAGAAAGCAAAGTTTCCAAATCTACTTGGGCTACCATATTCTTTACTGATGATGTCGATGACAATTGATTGGTTGATCTTTGAATAACCTTCCTTCTTGTTGCTTTGCAAGAGACCCTCAAGCTTTGAGACCGGGTTGTGGTCATGAGCTGTTCATACTTCTATTAGGTTAAGATAATTCCAATGGAAGAAAGATTACCTCTTAAACTAGTACAGTACTGTCGGTACCCTTGCCCTCTTCTACACTTTGCAAATATTGCTTCTGCTATGCTCAAGCCTCCATGTAGTCCACCAGACGTGCCAAATTTTGTTGGGGGATTCTTGTGCAAAAGGGACTTGAGTGTTTGTTAGAGAAGGAAGAAGGGTGAGAGGAAAGATAGAGATATCGATAACTGTTGGATTTAGACGTCTGCGGAAGCACGCGAACAACACAAGGAAGAAGAAGAACCTTGGAGCACAAACACACAATATTGAATGTATTACTAGAGAATGTACAAAGATAAGTAGCCCATTCGGGCAATATGTATATACAAGCCGGGGGAAAAAAACCTCCTAAAGAGGGAAAAAAGTGCCCCAGCGGTCCTAGTGTGTTCACACACATCACTACCTAAATATATCAACAAATCCCCCCAGGGAGTGATGCGGTGAACAAGGAGCTGGCACTCATGTATAAGGAAGTGCCAAGCTATGTGGAAATCACTCCACAAAAGGAAGTAAGCCCAAAGCTTTGCAGAAAGCTTCAAACTTCTCCCTAGGCAGAGCCTTCGTGAAAAGGTCTGCAATGTTCTCCTGCGTGGGCACATATGCCAAGCTGATCTCCCTAGCAGAGAACCTCTCCCTGACATAGTGATAATGCACCTCAATGTGCTTAGTGCGAGCATGGAACACAGGGTTCCTCGCAATTGCCAATGCGCTCTGTCTGTCAGTGAAGATGGTGGTGGTAGAAGACTGACCAACACCCAAATCAGCCATAATGCGTCTGAGCCACACACACTCAATAGTCGCTGTGAAAGCTGCCCTATACTCAACCTCACAACCGGAAGTGGCCACAGTAGGCTGCTTCTTGCTCAACCAAGAAATACATGAGCTACCAAGCATGAAGCAAAAACCACTGGTGGACACACGAGGTCATAGCAACCAACCCAATCAGAGTAAAAAAAGCATGCAAATCTGGCTGTAGTGATCCCCCCTTGGGATAAAACAACCCAAGTAGCCGAGTACCACTCAAGTAGCGAAAGATGCGCTTAATCGCCTTCCAATGCGTGACTCTTGGGCAATGCATAAACCTGCTCATCTGTGAGACAACAAACTGAATATCTGGCCGAGTAATGCATAAGTAAATCAAGCATCCAGTAGCCTGCTGATAGAGAACAACATCAAATGCATCTCCAGCATCATGAAGACTCAATCGTAAACCTATCTCCATAGGAGTGGCAATAGGCTTACAGTCTTCAAGGCCAAAATGCTGCAATAATGTGTCAATATATTTCGTTTGACACAAAGCCATTCCACCATCAACTTGCATAAACTGAATGCCGAAATAGGGATGCAAATGCCCCAAATTAGACATCTCAAATGAGGCATGCAAATCAGCCTTCAAATCATCAATATGCTTCTCAATAGGACCAGTGAGCAGCATGTCATCAACATAGACAACAATGATCAAAAGCACATCATTAGCACGCTTAACATATAAGGTGCTTTCAGTTGGACTGTTCTCAAAACCATGTGCAACCAGATAGGCATGTATCTTCTCATACCAATAACCTGCACACCTGGTTTTCATGCCCTTTCTGCACAAAGCCATGGGGCTGAAAAACATACACTTCTTCATGCAAGTCACCATTAAGAAATGCTGTTTTAATGTCCAACTGATGTACATTCCAACCATGATGGGCTGCAAGTGCGCAAATGCTCCTAACAGTAGTCATACGGCATGTAGGTACTGTACCATCAGGTTTACACTTCAGCTTGTATATCCACTTAGTGCCAATGGCCTTCTTGCTAGGAGGCAAGTCACATAAAGACCATGTACCATTCTTCATTATAGCATCATATTCAGATTTCATAGCAGCCATCCAATTTTCTGAATTCTGTGCTTCATCAAAAGAAACAGGCTCATTCTCATCACAGAGACTAGACGCAACCATAGCATAGCAATCTGATGCAAAGGAGGCACTATGAGAGCTTGAACGAGTACGATATGACAAAGGTGCATCTAATTTTCTGTCATGCAAAGTCTGCACCAGCCATTTTGGCATAGTTTTTGCCTGCTCAATATCAGCTCTCTCATCAACAAGTGCATCATGTAAATCTGCATGAGAAATGGAATGATCTGCATCATCATATGAAACCTGCAAAGGATGAGAAGTTGCCTCATTAGGACCAGCACTAGACTGTCCACCTGTAAAAAGAGGCATCAAAGTATCATACATGTCTTTGGAGCTAACAGATGTCTCCTTAGTACATGAAAGCAATGGCTGAATACCATCTTCCACAAATACAACATCATGGCTAACCAGAATGCGTTTATTCTGTGGATGATACAGACGATAGCCTTTACTTTCAGAACTGTATCCAACAAAAATACATTTAACTGCTTTATCATCCAATTTTCTGTGATGTTGTTCAGGCACTAATGCATATGCCAAACAACCAAAAACACGTAGATGAGCAACAGATGGCTTGCGGTCATGCCAAGCCTCATATGTAGTGATAGACTACAACGCTTTAGTGGGACACCTGTTCAGTACATATGCTGCACACATGACAGCCTCAAGCCAGAAACTATGAGGTAAAGCCTGACTCTTGACCATACACCTCGCCATCTCCATGAGAGACCTGTTCTTCCGTTCAGCAACTCCATTCTGTTGAGGTGTATACGACATTGTACACTAGTTTTTTATCCCATGTTCAGCCAGAAATGCATTAAAATCAGAAGACATATATTCCCCCCCCGGTCAGAATGGAGGGTTCCCATTTTACATGCTGACAGATTTTCAGCCAAAACCAAAAACTGTTTGAAGCACATGAACACTTGGACTTTGCCTTCAATGGATATACCCATGCATGCCTGGAAAAATCATCAATGAAAGTCACGAAGTAAAGATAATTTCCAAAAGAAGGTGTCTGCATAGGACCACATACATCACTATGTACAAGCTGCAATTTCTGAGTAGCCCAAACTGAACCATCTTTTGGAAAGGATGAACGCTGCATTTTTCCCAAAATACAGCCTTCACAAACATGTTTTCTAGGTGCCTCAAGTTTGGGCAAAGAGGACACCATTTCAGATTTCTGCAGGTGTAGCAAACTAACAAAATTCAGATGACCAAAGCGTGCATGCCAAAGCTTTGCATCTGACATAGCCTGAGAATCATTTACTGCACATGCCAAATCATTTACAGATCTTTCATAGTCTATGAACTTATAGAGCCCACGACATAAAATGCCAGAAGCAATAATCACATCGCCATTTGACAGATCATGAACTGTACACCTGTCATCAACAAATTTCACAACCAAGCCAATCTTGACTAATGCAGAAACTGATAACATGTTCTTTTTGATCCCTGGCACAAATAAAGCATCTGACCAAGTGAAAGAACTACCATCAGCAGTAGTCAAAATGATCTTACCAACTCCCATAACAGGATAAGAGGAGTTGTTGGCGCATGTAACAATATTCCCTGTAGGGGCAAGCTCAAGTGAAGAGAAGAAACTGCACTGCAAGGTAATATGTTTGGTCGCCCCACTGTCAAAATACCAAACATCTGAGTCTACTGCAGACATGCATTGCTCATGAGAAGATGGGTCAAAACTGCAGACAGTAGTAAACTCCCATTCTTCTTCTTGCACAAGATTTGCAGTCTCTGTTTTTGGTGTAGAGGCCTCTACAACAACCATTCTAGCCTCTTTCTTCTTTGCCTCTTTAGTAGCCTGTTTTGGACAGTTCTTTATGATATGATCATTCCCTTTACAATACTTACAACACAATTTTTGCTTTTCTGATTTCTTCTCATCTTTATCTTCCTTCTTCGAATATGCAAAATTAGCAGATTTCTGCTTACTAGTTGAAGAGCTCCATTTTCCTTTGCCCTTCTGACTAGCTAGGAAAGCTTGATTTGGAACTCGCATAATGGACCTATTCTGCCTGGACTAATCTTCCTGCAACATAACAGAGACTAACTCCTCAAATGATAAGGCATTCGGTTGCCTTTCATCATCAAATGAAGAGTAGAAGCAAAACTCTGATATGAATTAGGAAGACCATTCAGAACGGTCTGCACAAGTGAGCTATCTGGTATAACCTCATCAGCAGAAATCAATTGTTCCTTCAAGTCTTTGATCTTCATTAGGAAACTGTCCATAGAATCACCTTCATTCATGTGCTCACTCTCCAACTGTTTTCAGAGGTAAGCAACACGAGCCTCATTCCTAGCTTGGTGCAATGTGATAAGTGTATCCCAAGCATCCTTAGCTGTTCTGCAAGAGCAAATGTGAGGAATAATGGCACGTTTGACAGACAAAGCTATCAATGCATGTGCTTGGGCATCTGTACCATCCCAGTAAATCTGCTCTGCAGTAGGTGCAACAGAAATAGTAGCACAAACAGGAATCTGCGGAATATCATCTTCGACACCATCTTCATCAGCTCCAGCACCTGTATTTGCAGTACCTGTAGTAAGAGGTGTAACATGACATCTTTCAACACCCTACACAATGTTCCACAATCCTTTTTCAACCAATACATGTCGCATCATATAAGTCCATAATGGGTAGTTGGTACCATCCAACTTATCCTCAACATCCAACATACGGAATACATCACTGCTTTAAGCCATGGCCGGTGACTAAAATACCTTGATGCAGAAAATTGACTGTATCTCAAAAAGTTGATCAGAACTGCCCAAACGAGTTCTGCTAGACATGTAGCAGACTTTGAGACGCTTAAATTGGCAAACAGAAACTGGTATATACCTTTGGCACAAAAAGACAAAATAGCCTACACAAGCACTATGATAGTGCGTTCGAAGGCCGAAACGAGCTCAGATCACGATTTCCGCACCATAGAGCAAAGCCATTTTGATCTCAAAAACACACTGAGTATGCTCACCAAAATTCGTGCGATTCTGAGATTGCAAATGGAGGAGTGTCGACGGCACCCTAGATGAAGCAACGACCTGCTCTGATACCAATTGTTGGAGTTAGACGTCTGGGGAAGCAAGCAAACAACACAAGGAAGAAGATTGGAGCACAAACACACAATACTGAATGTATTACTAGAGAATGTACAAAGATAAGTAGCCCATTAGGGCAATAGGTATATACAAGCCGGGGGAAAAAAACCTCCTAAAGAGGGAAAAAAGTGCCCTGGCGGTCCTAGTGTGTTCACACACATCACTACCTAAATATATCAACAATAACTTCTATAGATTGATTATAAAGAGAGAAGTACAATAATGATGTACAACACAATCCAAAGACTCTCTGTGCAAAATCCCAAAGAGTGCACAATCAACAAAGTTACAAAATACCCAAGGTTCTTTCAGCTGCCCACCTTCTCTGCGCCAGACCTCCACCTTCTCCAAGAACTTGCAATTGTGAACACCTTGCACTCAAGCTTTCAATAGGGGGAGGGATGGACACCTTCTGTCGATGAGCACACAACTTTAATGGGACCTTTGTGACCTTTGATTTTATTGCTTAGCACTCCTCTACACACACCTAATTCACACTGCTTGCACACTCTCCACTTGCTTCTCTACGTCGCATACTCATTGTATGTCTCTTGCTCTTCTCTTCCTAGTGTAGACTATGCTCACCTTTCTTAGTCTAACCAAGAATAATGCATACTTTGAGTTGAGTGTCGATTCACATACGCTCCTAACTGATAGCATACCTTGGTGCTCACTTTTATGTCCCAAGATTGTCCCCAAATATGGGCAGCCAACAAATCCATGTTTTGTCCTGTAGTGACTTTAGACTAAAACAAATCTTTTTAAATGGGGGGCCATACTTTCACTTTTGCGTACTCTTCCTCTTCACATGAATTCACATTTTTCCCTTCAATTCTTCAAATGTGTACCTAAGGGAGGTTCACCTGAATCTTCCAAACACTTTAAAAACACTTTTGAACTTTAGAGAAATTACAAAAAGATAATCTGCAACCTACATCCACTTTCTACAAAACATAACCTTTGTGAACAATTGATTGTGCACTACATGTGCATCTTGACAATCGAACTTTTGAATGCTTTGACTTTTCCCATGTTGACTTTGACCTTGAATATGTTGACTTTGACCACTTTGACTTTGAATCTTTGACTTTGATTGTGTTGCCGTTGAAGCTGACCATCGTGACTGTCAGGAAAGATATGAATTTGAGCAAAGTTTTTGCATGAAGGAGGAGCCTAGGTAAGTGCTTGCACACATCTATGCTTGATTTTGTGAAATTGCATAATTTTTCAACCATCGTGGTGATGGCACATCATCGCAACTGCGCTGAACATCGTGATGGTCACTGACCATCGTGATGGTCACTGACCATCATGGCGATTGGCCCATGCCATCAGGATCGCGTCTCACCATTGCAGACGGTGACCCACCATCATGACAATGCTTGACAATTGCAATCCTGACTGGCTGTCGTGGCTTGATCGTCGCAATTTTCCCTGATCGTCATGATTTTGCTTGATCGTCATGACCTTGATCATCATTGCTTGACCATCATGTACTGACCATCGTGATCCTCACTCATCATAGTAGGTTGATCGTCGTGACTTGATCATCGCGATCCTGAGTGATCATCGTGACTTGACAATCGTGACTGTGACTGACCATCATAAGGCTTAACCATTGTGTCTTTTGACCATCGTGGGTGTCACACCATTGCAACGGTGACACACCATTGCGATTGTGTCTGACCATTGCGACTGTTAGACAAAATGCAAAAGTAGGGTTTTTTGCACAAATTCTCAAATTTTTTGGGTCAATTCTTGAACATTAATTCTGAACTCGTGTGTGGCATAGAGCAAAGGAAGAAGCGGGCAAGCACCTTGAGTTCTTGGGCAAAGTCAAAATAGTCGTTTTTTAAGTCCAAGAGAACTCTGTAAGTGGAATTTCCATTTCTTGAATTATTGATGATTTCTTTGAGTATAGTTATATTGTGATCAACGGAGTGTCTTAGGACTCTTAGTGTAGCTAGGTATCACCCTAGCTCATTGAATGGCAAGTAGCTGATGAGAGAAGACGTAAGTGGGTGAAGGGACTAAGCCTAAAGGAATTTTTTGTGGATTGAATATGCAATGCTCAAATGAATTAAACTCAAACCATATCAAAATGATTCCTTGCGACAAATGTGAACAAGCCAAGAAGCTCTAAAGAAAATAAAAAAAGAACTAAGTGATTGATCGAATTAAATGGGTGAGCGCGGTAAGGTGAGATTAGGATTCATGAACCTGAGGTCTGGAAAATACTTAGGGAATAGTGATAAACGGAGTGTACAATCTTTCGAAGCTAGCATAAGAACTACAACACGATCGTGGGCACAACAACTAGGCAGTTATCCATACGAGGTTAGCTCAGATACAAGTGACTCGGATATGTCTTTCAACATGGGTAGACAAGGGGTATCGTTTAATGTAGCCCATCTAGAAAAGACTGAGGGACCCTACAAGACTCAGTTGGAGTACATTCGTATCAATAGATTATGTACCCGGGTATATGAGGATGGCCTTTATAGGTGAGTGATTCAACTACATAGTCCCGATCAACCTATGGGATTAGAACATCCAACTGTTAAGTTTGAAAACGAGGCTTACATAGACAAGGAAGGGACCATGTATATTGTCGTAATTAGGGTAGGCTCAACCAACAACCTAGGAGAGATGGTAGAAAATGCAGACATAGATGTAGAAGGACATGCAGATTGAGGAACCCAATACCAAGAGGAAAATCTGTACTAACAAGGGTGATAACTCCTAAGTGGATGCCCCAAGACAATAGGAGTATATAATTGTTATGGAATAAGGAAACTAATGAAGCCTTTTGGAGATATAGGCCAGAGCATCCTACTGCAGTAGGAAAAAACACGATTTATGAACTAAAAGACCTAGAGATTCCAGGAAAGGTAGTATACTTAGATGAAACCTCAAAACAAATGTATAAGGTCATAGAACATGGCTGACATGCGTACACATGGGGAGGAGAATTAGTTTTTCCTCTAGTAAGATTGCAAGCACTTAAGGATAGTTTGGGTGTTGGCACATCTCAAGGACACAGAGAGAAGCACAAGGAAGGAGCACATAGTAGTTTCATCCATCATGCAGGGAGGAGAGGATCCCCACTAAAAGTGGAAGGATTGAAAGAGAACCTCTTAGGGATCATAGGGCTCACAGGGGTGGGGATGGTTTCCCCTACCTAGGCCAAGAGACCACCCTAGGACCTTGAGGCCTACTCAATTAGTAAAGGCTATGAAAAATTGTTTTGACGGATCGGGAGATCCCTACAAGTATGTAACAGAATTCAAGCAGGTGCTACAGACCGAACAAGTTGAAGACATTTTTACACAATTTAATGCCTTTGAAACTCACTCTAAAGGGTGATGCATTGGATTGGTTCCGACCATTGCACCAACATCAATTTAGAGACTCCACCACATGATGGATTCCTTCATTACAGACTTTTCCAAGAGTGGAATCAGACACAACAAGTCTTCTTTGATACACACATTCAAACAAACCCCTCAAGAGATAGTGAGGATGGCCGGTCAAAGATTTAGACGGTAGATAGAAAGATGTCCCCCATTGGAAGTACCCACTCAAGCTAATTTGATAGATGGCCTACTGAGTGCTAAGCTGAGATCATATGTCTTCTTGAAGGAGCCAAGAACCTTGGATCAATGTTTATGTATTTGTGTAGACATAGAAGATAACTTAGGAGATGAGCTAGAACTTCTGAAGCTTCGTAGAGACTATGATAGCACTACAGAGACTTCATCCAGACCTTCCAATTCAATTGAGGACTTAGCGGAACAAGTGGCCAAACAATTGGGAGTTTCTAGCAAACCAGGCATCAAATTAGCCCCCCTCGAAGGTGTTATACTTGTGGAGGTGACCATATGGCGAACATGTGTTCACATGCATTGCAACCCGTATGAAACTCCAACGGAGTGTATTGTACTATAGAGCGAAGATACACAAATCACACTGCTCAGGATTGTCCATATAACAAACAAGTGGTTAGGCAGAACTACCCTCAATAATATCAACCAGGTAGATACCAAGGGCAGTACCAGCCACAACAATATTATCGAGCTCCCCTCAGTATCAAGTGCCATATCAAGCACAACCAAGATTGCAACCTGTCCTAGGACAACAGCCTCCACCCCCTGCTAATGTAGTTTTGGTAAAGTATGCTACAGTAGAGGAGAATTCCAACATGGAATTAGTACCCATGACCCCTTTGATCACAGATAATTACCCTAATGCAAACAGTTTTGACTCCAATCATGTGGATAGCCCACCAGCGTATTACACAGAGTCACCAGAAAACTCAGACCCTTACTATGAGAACCCTATGTATGAGCAAAACTGGGAACCAGATTATGCTCAGGTCATGTACACAAACCCCAACTCAAGATCACATGCTAGACAACTAAGACCACAAACACCCAAAGGACCATGTTTTAAATGCCAAGGAGACCACTTCATACGAGATTGTCCACATGTTGCAACTGTACTACAGTCACAATATTTCAATATTCAAGGATTTTGCCATGAATGTGGAAAGGATCACTTCATAAGAGATGCGAACACCTCTATGAAAGTGATGCCCATCAATGTCATAGGCATAGTGCATCATTCAGAAGGTTCCATACCTCAATATATACCCATCCACGTAGTTACTAGAGCCCAAGCACAAAGGCAAACAACCAGAAAACCCAAGAAAAATAGTTGAAGCTAGTGAAGTAGGAGAATCAATAGGAAAGAAAACTAGAACTTGGAAAGAGTCATGAGAGTGACACAAGAGGAAATGGGGTAAAAAGATCAATGCGTTAGAGGAAAGCCTAAGGGAAACCAGAGCTAAAATCTTAGAAATGACATCACAAGAGGGTGAACCATGAATAATCACCTCTAAACCAGATCAGTACTAGCAGAACCCACCCCAAAAGACCTTGATATGATGTTCAAAGCCTATCAAGCAAGAATACATGAAGGACCTCAAGTAGGAGAATCTAGCAAGAATTACCCTCGAGCTGACTTAGAAATTGAGAGAACCAAACTATGCATGAAAATGATGGAATTAGCCCAGGCAATGTTTGAGGTATCACAATACCTCAATTGGGAAATTATGGCTAGGCTTGAGCAACATTTTCAAGGACTCCTAGAGAAACTAGGGTAAGTCATATCTAACCATGCGAAAGTCAGCTCTAGCACACAAACTAGCCCAACAGGCACCTTGAAGACCACTCTATTCAAACGGGCTAGCTCAGACCTAGAAAATCATCAAACGGGTTACATGGATTCACATGCCATCTTGAAAGAGATTCAAGAAGAAAGATGGATATAGGAACAAGAATCTTGACCACCCATACTCAAGATTGATGACTTAGGAGAACAATTCCCTACAGACATCCCATCTATCTATGGAGATCAAGTGGATGATTGGCCAAGTGAGCACACTAGTTTCCAATCTATCTCTTTACAAGAGTTACCTCACTTTATGGGCCCTTGGGAAGACTGTTCAGTTCAAGTGAAAGCCCCCACTATTCGAGTAAGGGGAGCAAACTTTGTTCTTCCTAGGAATACAGAAGCTATTCGAAACACAAAAGTTCAATGCCATTTAACCTTGGACGAGCTATTGAAGGTCAAACCTGAACTATGGAAACATGTAGCAAACCAATTCCCAAAAATAGCCACAACCTCCTCTAGACCAAGTGCACAAGGAAAAGTGCCTGAGATACACCTAGATAAAGTGGGAGACACGAGTGAAGGAGAGGAAGGTAATGCTTATTTGCCCATTATGTACAAGCATCACACTACCAAAGCCATTCTAGACACAGGTGCAACAGTAGCCATAGAGAACACTTCTCTGTGGAAATGTTGGGGAAAACCAGCCCTTAGACCTACTAGGATGAAACTGCAGATGGCATACGGACACATAGAAAGAACCTTAGGACTGTTGGAAGGAATTACTCTATCCACTTGCGGAGTAGAATTTGATCACACCTTTGCAATATGCGATTTTGGAAAGAATCAAGCATACGAGATACTCTTAGGTAGAACTTTTATGGGACAGTTGAAGGTTGTACAAGATTAACCACGAAGGTGAACCTCATAGACTATTCACATAGGGACGTACCACCTTTGAAATGGAATACGGTACATAGGAACGAAGAGGAGAAGGAATTGGTACATTCCTCAACATCAAAACCATCATGGTTGCATGAGGATACGCACCTATGGATGTGTAAAATCATAGCCAAGGAAAAGGAACGTGTGAAAGCAAGAACGTCAGGAGTGGGGCACAGCTCTAGACACATTGAGGATCCAGCATATGTCCCAGTAGTATTTCCAGACGAGGAATTTGAACCCCATGGCTGGGTAGAGATCTTCGCGACTATGGATATTGCAATTAACGAAGAACAATGGAGCCCCATTGTGACGAAGACGGTTATGATATATCCATCTTCACTATAAGCCTAGTAAGAGAAGAAACAGAAGCAGATCATGTTAAAGAAGAAATCTCTGAATGTAGTAAGCAAGTGAATGACGTGGAATGGGAAGTAGATTCAAATAGACATGAATGTTCATCGGAAGAGGAATTTCTAGGTTGGGTAGAAGCCATGTCCCCAGAACTCACCACCTCTAAGAAGAAAAAGGAAAATTCAAGTACCAGTCGATGAGATCAAAAGGAGAGGAAGGAAAAGAGCGTGAAACTTAGGAGGAAGAACCCTTGATGGAAGTGCCAAAAAACTTTAGGAAATATGTCATGGAAGACCAAAAAATCATGATCCAAATGCCCAAAAGAGATAAAAGTCTGGGAGAAGCCTATGAAAATAAGGAAACCATGAAGAAAGTCATAGTGGCAATGGAGGAAGGAGAAGAACGATGCACATACATAGGGCATGATTTAACTGATGAGAAGGAAGAAAATTTGATTGCTCCATTGAAGAGGTATAAGGATGCGTTTGCATGGAGTTACAAAGATTTGAAAGGGATAGATCTTGACATATGTTCCCATAGGATACCCATGACCACGGAGGCAAGACCCACTAAGCAAAAGCCCTATATGCATAATGATAATTATGCATTGAAAATCAAGGAAGAAATAGACAAACTCATAGAAGCTAGATTCATCTAGGAAATGGAACTCACCGAATGGGTCTCACCCATCGTAGTCGTGCCTAAGAAGAATGGTAAGCTGAGAGTGTGCATTAATTTAAAGAAGGTCAATGCTGCCACCATTAGGGATAGTTACCCTCTACCCATTACAGAACAACTATTGGAAAGAGTCGTAGGCAAGGAAGTGTACAGTTTCCTAGGTGGATTCTCAGGCTATAACCAAGTTGCCATTGCCCTCGAGGACCAACACAAGAGGGCATTTGCCACTGTGTGGGGTATATTTGCATTTTTTGTAATGCCTTTTGGGCTAACGAATGCACCCGCAACTTTCCAAAGTTTGATGTGCCATGTATTCAAAGAGTTTTTAAGAAAGAACCTAGAAGTGTATGTGGATGACCTGTGTGCTCACTCAGTACTTCGATCATAGCATATCCCTGAGCTCGAACGCATCTTCAAAAAGTGTAGGGAATATCAAGTCTGTTTAAACCCAGAGAAGTGTGTTTTTATGGTCAAACAAGGCCAGATACTTGGTCATATAGTCTCAAAAAATGGAATCTCCACAGATGGAGATAAGGTACAACTAATCAATGAATTACCCAGGCCAAAGAACATCAAAGAAGTACAAGCATTTATGGGCCATTGCGGTTATTACCGATGATTCATACATATGTATGCAATCATTGCTAAACCACTCTACAACCTGCTAACCAATTTTGAGTGGACAGAAGAATGCGAGAGTTCCTTTAGTGAGCTTAAATGATGATTGTGTTCTGCACCTATTCTAGCGGTGCCTGATTGGAATAAACCTTTTCATGTACATGTAGATGCTTCTAATCATGCCATAGGATGTGTGTTGGCACAACCCACAGAGGATGGGAATATAGATTTATCGATTGCACTATTACTATAGAGAGATCCCTACCAACTGAGCAATTGAAACAATATAGAGGCTCCAAGAAGACCACGAGACCCCCCAAACCTTGTCGAGTCAAGTGCATGCACGACACCATTCCATGCCTACAAGTGCCGGTGTCACCATCACCTCAACACGCACTTGAAACCTCGCCTCAATGATCTCCTGTTCAACCACAACCAATGATTTCCCCTCTCCACGTTCAACTGAGCCGCTCAGCCACACTCCGTGAAGTTTCACAGGCAGAGACCACCGTGCCTACTACCATTACGACTACGACCACCACGACTGTAGAAGCACCCGTAGCAACTTCTACATACGTCTCCGATTCCTTCAGTTACAAGCTTCGACACCCATGTTGTCTCTCAGGAATTTGAATGCCTGGCTTACCCCACTACACCATCAGAGGGAGCGAATGCTGATTCTGAAAATGAAGACGACGAACGTACAGTAACAGATGAAGGCGACACCGATACTGAAGCTAGCGAGGAAGAAGTACAACAATCGTAAGCACATGCTGAAGTTTTTGATGAAGCGAGCATGTATGAAGAAGAAATGGCTGAAGTCGCAGCTTACACCATTGCCATCCGATGGCTCTACAATAACATGAATAAAGTTTGGGCACGAACTAGATTAATGGAAGAACAAAGCAAAGCCATCTTACAACAGGAACTGGTCAGTGGCGGCTTCAAAGAAACTTTTATCTTTGCTATGCATGAGTTGGTTAAATGTATCGGCATGCCAAAAGCCTTGTGCTATTTGCTAAGGAAGACCTTACCCAAGTTTGACCCTCGACGGGTTCGTATTCTTAAATGCCCAGGTACATACATTCGCGTCCCTACTTGTCCCATCACTTCAACACCACCCGTGGGTTCCTCCACGATCGACTTGACCGAGGAAGAAACTTCCCTTGTATATACCCTTGGCGAAACCCTCCCTTCTCAACTGGTCCCAACCCCGACGTCCCCTAATGTTGTAGATAGCCCTGAGATTCATATTCCATCCCCTGTTTTTGTTTGGCCCCCTGTCTCCGGCCCAATTCTGACCACTGCTCCCATTTCCCCAGTTTCCATTTTGCCTATTATGACACCACCCATCATTTCCCCGCCCCCACATTTTCCCTCATATACCACTAATCCCTTATACTCCTTTACTATCTCCACACAACCAACCTCTTTCTATACTTCTTTCACATCCTTTTTGCAACGCCGGTCTACACCTTTTCCATTTGTACGACCCTCGTAGGAATTTCGCCCCCAAGTCCCTTTCTTATGGCCACCAAGTACACCACCTCACTCACTTCTCACCACACAATTGCACCCACCACCACGCACCATAGCACCGACATCACTCTTTCATGTTGCAATCACTGAAAGTTCTACTAGTGACATGGACATCTCACCCACCGCTTCACTAGATGCACAATTACATGCATCCACCACAATATGTAGCACATCTCACACGTCACCTATTCGCACATCACTTCCGTCCCTTGCCACTGCATCCACTATCCCTACCCCTACTCCCACTCCCATTGCATTACAAACCACCCTGCATGTCGCATTCCCCACCCTCACATCATCTTCATCATCCACTATTGATGCCGCTATCCTGTAAATGATATAGTGTCTTCAACAAATTAATGTTGAATACTCATCGCTCGGGAAACAACATTCTCCCCTACAACGGACTACACAGGAGTTACAGGTATGCTTAGATACACTCACCCTGTAGAATGAGGAGCTTAACCAAAAATATCAAAACTTGGAAACCGAACATCAGAAGCAGTAGCAAACTCTTGAAGCTCAGGTACAGGAATGCATGAAAGAAGTTGAATCACAGTTAGATGTTTATTTGATGCAAAATGCCCAACTATCCCGCAACATGGCGCTTCTTTGCCGACACCTCAACACTGAAAAGGAGGAAAATCAATGTTTGCAATAGTAGAATCGTGAGAACTTCGAAGCTACATTGGACAATCCGGATACACCTCTTAGTCTGTCCCGCTTTCAAGCCATTCCCCCCGAATTGATGCAGATCCTCTTGGACGACCATGCACGTGTGCTTGAGGACTATGACCGTTTACAAGAAGAATGCCCAACCCTCAAGGACACCAATAAAACTTTGTTGCTTAAAGATTCTTTGGGACCCACTATTGTACAAGAAGTGGCACCAACGGCTCTCTTGGAAGAATTGACCGCACTACGTATGAAAGTACAAGGGTTACAGACTCAACTATCTAATATGATGGAACCCCCTCGACCAGATTCACCACCCGATCTACCGGAACCAGAGGAAATGATACCTATCCTTGTCGAGGAAACATTTGAAGAAGAGTATGTACCCTTACCTGTTGTTGGCGACCGCTCATCCCCTGAAGGACAAGACACCTATGAATTACCTCCGCTAGCTTGGTTAAAGACCATTGAAGAATTGGGTAAGACACACTTTGCTCGTGTAGAGGTGCAACTCCATGCGATGGCCAACCTCGAAGAAGTTATTTTGAAGTCACCCTATTTTGCTGCTATCACCCCCCGTAGACATATAATGTCCAGTGAATTACAATATAAGCCATATTTCCTTTTGCTAGAAGAATATAATTTTCAAGTGAGCGCGAGACTCAGAAGCGCCCCATCCACGTCCCACAATTCAAGCCTGAAGATGTTCCACCAAAAGCAGAGCGAGGCCACATATATCAACCTAGCTAGTTGCAGACTTACTACAAAAGTACCCAGAAATGATGCATACATGGATGCGTGCACTGACACACTTGAAGTGCGTGTGTTATGGATTGATTCCGTGCAGCCATACTTGGAAGGCATTCACTATTAAGGTTCAGAATAATTGTCAATGCACGGATTGGCTCAATTATCCCTATCTCACACCTCCCATGAATAATACTGCAATTGTCAGCTATATGATGGCCACCATTCATCATTGGTTACCACGTCTACACAAGATGATAGATATTGCCACTCAAATGACTGTAAAGATTTTTGTTATGATAAAGATAGTCTTAAAGACCTTTCGACGTGTTAAGGCTCCCATTGTAAATACACCAGGCTTTGAATATGGGAACTTGGACCTAGTTTAAGACATGAGCACAACACCTTCTCTCAAGGTATGCTATGCTTGGCACTACAGATTGAAGTACATGCCCGCTTGCTACAAGCAGACATTTGAAGAAATGTTCACCATCGGCTTCTGTGAATATCACTTAAAAGTGTTTATCAGTCATCCAATGCATTTGCTACACCTTTTTGCTTGTGAACGAATCATGTATTTAGAACATTATATGCAACCACCTCTAGATGAACCCCAACCCATTGATTGGGAGAAAACTTGAACATGATCTTATCTGGGGACTTCAATTCATAGAACACACCTTGGCAACAGAACTGGTCACCAACTACATTACTCACGTGAAATCAGGTTCCTTCAGGGATGATAGAAACGAGGAGGAGGGGAGTGTTCAAGGCAAAGGATCGAGTACTGGTTAGCATCATAGAAGAAGACGAAGCAACTAAACTACGCAAAAGATTTCATGATGGCAACAATGATTTTTATCACTAAAACAATGTAGTATATGTACAAATATCCAATTATTGTGAGTGCGACTCCATTTTGTGCAAGTTGAGGAGTCTTCGAGCTTGAAGAGTCTAAGTAGAAAGCTCACACCAATTTTCGTAATTTTTGGAAGCCGTTAGCTAGTTCAAATTAGAGGTAGAACCTATTTTTTGACTATGCTGATCACTAGATGTGAAACCGGTCAAAACTATGCAAAAACTATAAATAGAGCTCATTTTGAGGATGTTGTTAGTTTATGATTGAACCTATGAGTTAGAGCTAGAAGAAATATTGTAACTAGTTGATGATGAATATGATTATTAATTATTTTCTTGCCTTCCATTGATCTCCATTGCGACTTTCCTAGTGTATGTGCATGCATGTGTGTGTATGCTATTGCATTTCTCACCATCTTCTTCATGCACATCATTCTCTCTTGATCTTCATATCGGCCTAAACTCTCCGTGGATTGACAATTATGAGGTGAAGCTCGTCACGTTGGTACTTTCCATTGTGCTAGAGTGACACTTGCACACCTCGTTTTCATGCCCTTTCTGCAGAAAGCCATGGGGCTGAAAAACACACACTTCTTCATGCAAGTCACCATTTAGAAATGATGTTTTAATGTCCAACATTTGTACATTCCAACCATGATGAGCTGCAAGTGCACAGATGCTATGAACAGTAGTCATTTGGCAAGAAGGAGCAAAGGTTTCATCAAAATCAATGCCTCTTTCCTTCGCATAACCCTTTGCAACAAGCCTAGCCTTATACCTATCAACTGTTCAATCAGGTTTATGCTTCAGCTTGTATACCCACTTAATGTCAATGGCCTTCTTGCTAGGAGGCAAGTCACATAAAGGCCAGGTGTCATTTTTCATGATAGCATCATATTCAGATTGCATTGCAGCCATCCAATGTTCAGAATTTTGTGCTTCATCAAATGAAACATGTTCACTGTCATCACAAAGACTAGAGGCAGCCATAGCATAGCAATCTGATGCAAAAGAGGCACCATGAGAGCTTGACTGGTACCATACGACATAGATGCATCTAATTTGCTATCACGAGAAGTCTGCACTAGCCATTTTGGCATAGTTTTTGCTTGCTCAATATCAGCTCTCTCATCAACAAGTGCATCCTGTAAATCTGCATAAAAAATGGAATGATCTGCATCATCACATGAAACCTGCAAAGGCTAAGAAGTTGCCTCATTAGGACTAGCACTAGATTGTCCACCTGTAAAAAGAGGTAGCAAAGTATCATACATGTCTTTGGAGCTAACAAATGTCTCCTTAGTATATGAAAGCAATGGATGAATAGCATCTTCCACAAAAACAACATCACAGCTAACCAAAATGCATTTATTCTGTGGATGATACAGATGATAGCCTTTACTTTTAGAACTATACCCAACAAAAATACATTTTACTACTTTATCATCCAATTTTCTACGATGTTGTTTAGGCACTAATGCATATTCCAGACAACCAAAAACATGTAGGTGAGCAACAAATGGCTTGCGACCATGCCAAGCCTCATATGGACTGATAGACTACAGAGCTTTAGTGGGATGCGTGTTAAGTACATATGCTACACACATAACAACCTCAAGCCAGAAACTATGTGGTAAAGCCTAACTCTTGACCATACACCTCGCCATCTCCATGAGTGACCTATTCTTTTGTTGAACAAGTCCATTTTGTTGAGGTGTATACGACACTGTACACTGATGTTTTATCCCACGTTCAACTAGAAATGCATTAAAGTTAGAAGATATATATTCCCCCCTCGATCAGAACAGATATATATATATATATATATATATATCCAAAAGAGGGAGTCTGCATAGGACCACAAACATCACTGTGAACAAGCTATAATTTTTGTGTAGCTCGAACTGAACCATCTTTTGGAAATGAGGAATGCTGCATTTTGCCCAACATATAGCCTTCACATACATGTTTACTAGGTGCCTCAAGGTTGGGCAAAGAGGACACCATTTCAGATTTCTGTAGGCGTAGCAACCTAGTAAAATTCAGATGACCAAAGCGTGCATGCCAAAGCTTTGCATCTGACATAGCCTGAGAATCATATACTGCACATGCTAAATCATTCACAGATTTTTCATAATGTATGAGCTTATACAATCCACGAGATAAAATGCTTGAAGCAATAACCACGTAGCCATTTGACAGATCATGAATTGTACATCTATCATCAACAAATTTCACAACCAAGCCAATCTTGGTTAAAGCCGAAACTAATAACAAATTCTTCTTGATCCCTGGCAAAAATAAAACATCTGGAAAAGTGAAAGAACTACCATCAGAAGTAGTCAAAATGATCTTACCAACTCCCATGGCAGGATAAGAGGAGTTGTTGACGCATGTGACAATATTCCATGTAGAGGCAGGCTTTAGTGAAGAGAAGAAACTACGCTGCAAAGTAATATGTTTGGTTGCCCCACTATCAAAGTACTAAACATCTGAGTCTACTGCAGACATGCACTGCTCATGAGAAGATGGGTAAAAATTGCAAACAGTAGTAAACACCCATTCTTCATCTTGCACAAGATTAGCAAACTCTATTTTTGGTGTAGAGGTCTGTGTAACAACCATTCCAGCCTCTTTCTTCTTTGCCTCTTTAGCAGCCAATTTTGGACAGTTCTTAATGACATGATCATTTGATTTACAGTACTTGCAAAACAATTTATGCATTTCTAATTTCTTCTCATCTTTATCTTCCTTCTTCGATTATGTAGAATTAGCAGATTTTTGCTTACTAGTTGAGAGCTCCATTTTCCTTTGCCCTTTTGACTAGCTAGGAAAGCTTGATCTGCAACACACATAATAGAACTGTTTTGCCTAGACTGATCTTTCTACAATAGAATAGAAACTATCTCTTCAAATGTTAAGGCATTTGGATTTCCCTTTATCATCAATCAAAGAGTAGAAGCAAAACTCTGATATGAGTCAGGAAGACCATTCAGAATAGTCTGTACATGTGAACTATCGGGAAGGACTTCATCAGTAGAAATCAACTGTTCCTTCAAATCCTTGATCTTTGTCAAAAATTGTCCATAGTATCACCTTCATTCATGTGCTCACTCTCCAACTATTTTCGGAGGTAAGCAACACGAGCCTCATTCCTAGCCTGGTACAATGTGGTAAGTGTGTCCCAAGCATCCTTGGTTGTTCTACAAAAGCGAATGTGAGGAATAATGGCACGTTTGATAGATAAAGCTATCAATGCATGTGCTTGAGCATCTCTACCATATAGTGGGTGCAACAAAAATCGTAGCACAAATAGGAATTTGTAGAATATCACCATCTTCAACACCTTCTGCATCAGCTTCGATACCTGCATGTAACAGTTGCAGGTGTGATAGGACATTTTTCAACACTTTGCACAATGTTCCATAGTTCTTTTGCAACCAATACATGTCACATCATATAAGCCCATAATGGGTAGTTGGTACCATCCAACTTATCCTCAATAGGCAACATATGGAATACATCACTGGTTTCAGCCATGGTCGGTGACTAAAATACCTTGATGCAAAAAATTGATTGTATCTCAAAAAATTGAACAGAACTACGTAGACGAATTCTGCTAAACCTGTAGCAAACTTCGAGACACTTATACTGGCGAACTCAAACTAGTATATACCTTTGGCACAAAAAGACAAAATAGCCTGCACAAGCATTGTGATAGTGCATTCAAAGGTTGAAACGAGCTCAGATCGTGATTTCGACACCATACAACGAAGCAGATTTGATGTGTGAAATACCCTGAGTATGCTCACCAAAATTCATGTGATTCTGAGACTGCAATTGGACAGGTGTCGATGACGCCCTAGATGAAGTGGCAACCTGCTCTGATACCAATTGTTGGAGTTGGGCATATGTGGAAGCACACAAACAACATAAGGAAGAAGAAGAAGCTTGGAACACAACACACAATACTGAATGTATTACCACTAGAATGTACAAATATAAGTAGCCCATTAGGGCAATAAGCGTATATACAAGCCGGGGGGAAAAAACCTCCTAAAGAGGGAAAAAAGTGCCCCTGGTAGTCCTAGAGTGTTCACACACATCACTACCTAAATATATCAACGAAGGGCACATGTACATGCATTGCAAAAATTTGATTTTCCTTTTTCTTTTTTCAGGTTGGTGGACAAAGGTGTCATCTATGGCAATGGTTGATGAAAAAGAGAAGGTTCTTGGAGTTGGACATTTGGAGAAAGCCTCATCATCGCCTCACACTTGAGCACTTTGCTCAAGATCCATTCCATTCTTGCACCATTTGTTTTTTATGCATTTTTTAGAGTATGCATATGATAGGTCCGATCATAAGATCGTGCATGGGATGAAAGGGACTTCAAACCATGCTTCTCAAAGAAGCTCCACACTTGCAAATGCTTTGTCGAGGACGACAAAGTCAAGGAGGGGGGAGTGTTGATGAGACAACATATATTTCTCGGATCCACTCTTTTCATCATCCTTTGTACCTTTTGCTACCTTTCATTTAGTTTAATAAGCACTCGTGTATAGGTGTATGTGAGTGCCACACTAGAGAATTAGTGAGATTCATTCTCCTTTCAGTTGTGAAATCCCACATAGCTTGGATTTTACCCATTTTGTATGTAAAGAGGTCACTACCTCTCATTTGGGAGAGCATTCTTGGAGATAATGAGATCATGCTAGTTTGTGGAATGCTTGGAGAGCTCTTGTTGTCATCATGATGTGCTTGTGTTCTTGTTCCTTTCTTGCCTTATGCTTGTGACACATTAGTGTGATGATTAACAACTTGATTATGCATGTGATTAAGCATGTGTGATTCATTAACGATACTTTCCTCTTATTTCATGTGTAGTTTTGTTGTTAATCTTGTACTAACGAAGAACCATTGCATCTGCTGAATGCTTCTATGCAACATTTGGGTCTCGTGAGATGCTCCTCATTTTGACAAGTATGATTTGTGATGCTACAATGTCAACATGATATGCCATGTATTGGTAGCATAAGGATTTTGGAATATTGTGTAGGGTGTTGAAAAATGTCCTACTATACCTACAAATATAGTTATTGAAGGTGACGTAGATGGTGTTTGTTGATGTTGTAGCATCACAACTCATACTTGTCAGACCGAGGAGCATCTCACAAGAGCCAAATGTTGCATAGAAGCATTCAACAGATGCAATGGTGCTTCATTAGTACGAGATTAGCAACAAAACTATGCATGAAATAGGAAGAAAGTATCATTAATGACACACACATGCTTAATCACATGCATAATCACATCGCTAATCATTAAAATAATGTGTCACAAGCATGAGGCAAGAAAGGAACAAGAACACAAGCACATCATGATGACAACAAAAGCTCTCCAAGCATTTCACAAACTACCATGATCTCATTATCTCCAAGAATGCTTTCCCGAATGAGAGGTAGTGACCTCTTTATATACAAAATGGGCAAAATCCATGCTATGTGGAACTTCTCAATTGAAAGGAGAATGAATCTCACTTATCCTCTAGTGTGGCACTCACACACACCTATAGATGAGTGCTTATCAAAATAAATGAAAGGTAGAAAAAGGTACAAATGATGATGAAAAGAGGGGATCCAAGAAATATATGTTGTCTCGTCAACAGTGTTGAAGATGATGATCTTCAAATTCATGTTCGTGTTGTGGTTCTTATTGCAACTGCTATAAAGTAACTTATTGGTATGGCAGAGATGCTCAAGCAAATGCATTGATAGCTTTGTTTATTAAACATACCATTATCCCTCACATTTGCTCTTTCAAAACAACAAAGGATGCTTAGGATACACTTACCACTTTATACCAGCCAAGAAATGAGGCTCATGTTGCTTATCTCCAAAAATAGTTGGAGAGTGAGCATATGAATGAAGGAGATTCTATGGATAGTTTTTTGAAAAACATCAAAGATTTGAAGAAGCAGTTGATTTCTTCTGATGAAGTCTTGCTAGATAGTTTACTTATGGAAACTATTCTTAACGGTCTTCTAGATTCATGTAAGAGTTTTGCTTCTACTCTTTGATTGATGATGAAAGGAAATCCAAATGTTGTAATATTTGAGGAGTTAGTCTTTGTTTTGTTGCATGAAGATCAATCTAACTAGAACATGTTTATGTGTGTTGTAGGTCAAGCTTTAATAGCTATTCAGAAGGGCAATAGCAAATAGAGCTCCTCTACTAATAAGCAGAAATTGGTTAATGTTGCACAAGTGAAGAAGGAAGACAGAGATGAGAAGAAAACAGAAAATAAAAAATAGGTTTGCAAATATTGTAAGGTAAATGATCATGTCATAAAGATTTGTCCAAAACTAAGTGCGAAAGGTGCAAAGAAGAAAGAGGGTGGAATGGTTGATATAGAGCCATCTACATCTAAAACAAAGTCTACTAATGTTGTTCAGAATGAAGAATTGGCGTTCACTATTGTATGCAGCTATGACCCATCTTCTCATGAGCATTGTATATTTGCACTAGATTTAGATGTTTGGTACTTTGATAGTGCGGCAACCAAACATATTACCTCGTAGCACAATTTCGTCAACTCACTTGAGCCTATCCCCACAAAAAAATATTTTCACATGTGCTAACAACTCTTATCTTGTAATGGGAGTTGGTAGGATCATTGACTACTATTGATGGTAGTTCTTTCACATTGTCAGATGCTTTGTATGTACCAAGGATCAAGACAAATCTATTGTCAATTTTAGCACCAACCAAGATTAGCTTGGTTGTAAAATTTGTTGATGATAGATGTATAATTCATGATCTCTCAAACGGCGATGTTTGTTGCTTCTGGCAATTTATGTCATGGGTTGTATAAGCTCATAGACTACGCAAAATCTATGAATGATTCAACATGTGGAGTTCAAGATTCTCAAGCTATGTCACATGCAACTCTTTGACATGCATGCTTTGGTCATCTAAATTTTGCCAGTTTGCTATGCCCTTAGAACTCTAAAATGGTGTCCTCTCTGCCCAGACTTGAGGAACCTTGTAAACATGTCTATGAAGGGTATATTTTGGGCAAAATGCAACATTCCTCCTTCCCAAAAGATGGTTCCGTTTGAGTTACTCATAAATTTTTAGCTTCTTCATAGAGATATATGTGGTCATATGTAGACACCTTCTTTTGGGAACTATTTTTATTTCGTGACTTTTATTGATTATTTCTCTAGGCATGCATAGGTGTATCCATTGGAAGCAAAGTCTGAAGTGTTTATGTGCTTTAAATAGTTTCTTGTTATGGCTGAAATTTTGTAAACATATAAATTGGGCACCAGTGTTTATGTGCTTTAAATAGTTTCTTGTTATGGCTGAAATTTTGTAAACATATAAATTGGGCACCCTAGATTCTAATGGAGGGGAGGAATATATTTCTTTTAATTTTAACGCATTTTTGTCTGAGCATGGGGTAAAAAATAAGTGTACAATGTGAATAGGCATCTCATGGAGATGGTGAGATTTATGGTAAAAGTTAGGCTTTACCACATAACTTCTAGCTTGAAGCTGTTATGCATGCAGCATATGTTCTTAATAGGTGTCCCACCAATACGATAATGTTGTAGACCTTTTCACAAAGGCTCTACCTAGGGAGAAGTTTGAATTTTTCGGCAAAACTCTGCTATTACTTCCTTTTGTGGATTGATCTCTTTCCACACACCTTGGCAATTCCTTATACATGAGGGTCAGCTCCTTGTTAATCACATCACTCAAAAGGGAGATTTGTTGATATATTTTGGAAGTGATGTGTGTGAATACACTATTGACATATTTAGGTAATGATGTGCGTGAACACAAGAGGACCATCGGGGCACTTTTTTCCCTCTTTAGTAGGTTTTTTCCCCTGACTTGTACATATGCCTATAACCTGAACGGGTCACTTATCTTTGTACATCCTCTCAGTAATACATTCAGTATTATGTGTTGTGTTCCAAGCTTCTTCTTCTTCTTCCTTGTGTTGCTCACATGCTTCCACATACGTCAAACTCGACCAATTGGTATTAGAGCAGGTTCTTGCTTCATCTAGGGCATTGTTGATAGCCCTCGATCACAGTCTTAGAATCACATGAAATTTGGTGAGAATACTCAAGGCAATTAAGCGTTCAAAACCACTTCACTTTGTGGTGCCAAAATCACGATCTGAGCTCATTTCGGCCACTGAACGCACTATCATAGTGCTTGTGCATGCAATTTCTTCTTTTTGTGCCAAAGATATATACAAGCTTGGATACACTAGTATAAGAGCCTTGAAGTCTGCTATAGGTTTAGCAAAAGTTGATGGGGTAGTTCTGTTCAACTTTTTGGGATATAGTCATTTTTTTGCATCAGGGTATTGTAGTCAGTGGCCATGGCTGAAAGCAGTGATGTATTTTGTATGTTGGTTGTTGAGGATAAGTTGGATGGTACCAATTACCCATTATGAGCTTATATGATGCATCATGTATTGATTGCAAAAGGACTATGGAATATTGTGCAAGTTGTTGAAAAATGTATTATTACACCTGCAAATAGAGTTGTTGAAGTTGATGTAAATGACGTTGAAGATGGTGATATTCTTTAGCTTCTTATTCATGCTACGGTTCCTGCTGCATATACTATAGAGAAACTTTGTTGTGGATGATAGAGAT
Source organism: Ceratopteris richardii (assembly GCA_020310875.1). Taxonomy (NCBI): domain Eukaryota; kingdom Viridiplantae; phylum Streptophyta; class Polypodiopsida; order Polypodiales; family Pteridaceae; genus Ceratopteris; species Ceratopteris richardii. The sequence continues at coordinate 30,118,841 of CM035408.1, read as the reverse complement.
GCTCAAGCACATGCATTGGTAGCCTTGTCTATCAAACATGCCATTATTCCTCACATTCGCTCTTGTAGAACAACAAATGATGCTTAGCATACACTTACCACTTTATACTAGGCAAGGAATGAGGCTCATGTTGCTTACCTCTGAAAACAATTGGAAAGTGAGCACATGAATGAAGCAGATTCCATAGATAGTTTTCTAACAAAGATCAAAGATTTGAAGGAGGAAATGATTTCTACTTATGAAGTCTTGCATGACAGTTCATTTGTGCAGACTGTTCTGAATGTTCTTCCAGATTCGTATCCGAATTTTGCTTCTGCTCTTTGATTGATGATGAAAGGCAATCCAAATGCCTTAAATTTGAGGAGTTAGTTAGGCAAAACACATCCACTATGCATATTGGAGATCAAGCTTTCTTGGCTAGTCAGAAGGGCAAAGGAAAGTAGAGCTCATCTACTATTAAGAAAAATTTTGCTAATTCTGCACAATCAAAGAAGGATCACAAAAACGAGCAAAAAATAGGAAAGCAGAAAATATTTTGCAAATACTATAAAGGAAATGATCATGTCATAAAGAGCTGTTCAAAATCGGCTACAAAAGAGGCCAAGAAAAAAGAGGCTAGAATGGTTGTTGTAGAGGCCTCTACACCCAAAACAGAGTCTACTAATCTTATGCAAAATGAAGAATGGGCATTTACTGCTATTTGCAATTATGACCCATCTTCTCATGAATAGTCTAGGTCTACAGTAGACTCAGATGTTTGGTACTTTGATCATGGGGCAACCAAACATATTACCTCGTAGTGCAGTTTCTTCGTTTCACTTGAGCTTGCCCCTACAAGGAATACTGTCACATGTGCCAACACCTCCTCTTATCCTGTCATGGGAAATGGTTTGATCATTCTGACTACTGCTAATGATAGTTCTTTTACATTGTTGGATGCTTTATTTCTGCCAGGGACCAAGAAAAATCTGTTATTAATTTTAGTATTAGCCAAGATCAACTTGGTTGTGAAACTTTTTGATGACAGATGTATAGTTCATGGTCTATCAAATGCCAACATCATTATTGCCTCTAGAATTTTATGTCCTCGACAATATAAGATCATAGATTATGCAAAATCTGTGAATGACTCAGCATGTGCAATTCAAGATTCTTAGGCTATGTCAGATGCAAAGCTTTGGCATGCATGCTTTGGTCATCTGAATTTTGTTAGTTTGCTACACCTGCAAAAATCTAAAATGGTTGCTCTTTTCCCAGACTTGAGGCACCTCATAAACATGTCTGTGAAGGCGGTATTTTGGAAAAAATGCAACGTTCCTCTTTCCCAAAAGATGGTTCAGTTCCAGCTACTTAGAAATTGTAGCTTGCTCATAGTGATGTGTGTGCTCCTATGTAGACACCTTCTTTTGGGAATTATCTTTACTTTGTGACTTTCATTGATGATTTTTCCATGCAGGCATGGGTATATCCATTGAAAAAAAGTCCAAAGTGTTTGTGTGCTTCAAACAAGTTTTGGTTTTGGCTGAATATTTTTCAGCATGTAAAATGGGCACCCTCTGTTATGATGGAGGGGGGAATATATGTCTTCTGATTTTAATGTATTTCTGGCTAAATGTGGGATGAAACATCAGTGTACAATGTCATATACACCTCAATAGAATGGAGTTTCTAAAAGGAAGAATATATCACTCATGGTGATGGTGAGGCGTATGGTCAAGAGTTAGGCTTTACCACATAGTTTTTGGCTTGAGGTTGTTATGTCTGTAGCATATATACTTAACAGGTGTCCCACTAAAGCATTGTAGTCTATCACTCCATATGAGGCTTGGCATGGTCACAAGCCATCTGTTTCTCACCTGTGTGTCTTTGGTTGTCTGGCATATGCATTAGTGCTTGAACAACAATGCAAGAAATTGGATGATAAAGCATTGAAATGTATTTTTGTTGGGTATAATTATGAAAGCAGAGGCTATCATGTGTATCATCCATAGGCTAAACACATTTTGGTTAGCCATGATGTTGTTTTTGTGGAAGATTCTATTCAGCCATTACTTTCATGTACTAAGGAGACATCAGTTAGCTCTAAATATGTATATGACACCTTGCTTCCTCTTTTTATAGGTGAAGAGTCTAGTGTTGAACCAAATGAGACAACTTTTCAACCTTTATAGGTTTCACATGATGTAGATCATTCCATTTTTGATGCGAATGTACATGATGCACTTATTGATGAGACAACTGATATAGAGGAGGCAAAAACTATGCCTAAATGGTTGGTGCAAACTTTGCGAGATAGCAAAATAGATGCACCTCTATCATATCCTACTAATTCAGGCTCTCATAGTGCTTTACATTATATTGCTATGCTATGGTTGCATCTAGTCTTTGTGATGAGAATGAGCCTATTTTTTTTGATGAAGCACAAAATTTTAAAAATTGGATGGCTACTATACAATCAGAATATGATGCTATTATGAAAAATGGTACTTGGTCCTTTATGTGACTTGCCTCCTGGAAAGAAGGCCATTGGCACTAAGTGGGTATACAAGCTGAAGTGTAAGCCTGATGGAACAATTGATAGGTATAAGGCTAGGCTTGTTGCAAAGGGTTATGCTTAAGTAAGAGACATTGATTTTAATGAGACCTTTGCTCTCACATGCTGAATGACTACTGTTCATAGCATATGTACACTTTGAGGTCATCACGGTTGGAACCTACATCAGTTGGACATTAAAATTGAATTTTTGAATGGTGACTTGCATGAAGAAGTATTTATTTTTTAGCCTTGTGGTTTTGTGCAGAATGGACATTAAAATAAAGTGTGCAGGTTGAAAATGGCATTATTTGGTTTGAAGCAAGCATCACGTGCTTGGTATGAAAAGATACATGCCTATCTGATTGCACATGGTTTCAAGAACAGTCCAAGTGAGAGCACCTTATATGTTGAGCATGCAAATGATGTGCTTCTGATCATTGTTGTCTATGTTGATGACATGCGGTTCATTGGTCCTCATGAGAAGCATATTGCTGATTTTAAGGTTGATTTTCATGCCTCATTTGAGATGTCAAATTTGGGGTATTTGCATCATTGTTTGGGCATTCAATTTATGCAATTTGATGGCACAATAGCTTTGTGTCAAACAAAATATATTGAAATATTATTGCAATGTTTTGGCATTCAAGACTGCAAACCTATTGCCACTCCTATGGAGATAGGTTTACTATTGAGTCTTCATGATGCTAGAGATGCATTTGATGTTGTTCTCTATCAATAGGCTATTAGATGCTTGATTTACTTATGCATTACTCAGCTAGATATTCACTTTGATGTCTCATAGATGAGCAAGTTTATTCATTGCCCAGGTGTCAAGCATTGGTAGCACATTTTTTGCCACTTGAGTGGTACCGGACTACTTGGATTTTTTTATCCCAATGGGGGATCATTGTTGCCAAATTAACATGTTTTTTCTAACTATGATTGGGTTGGTTTCTTTGACATTCATGTGTCCACCAGTGATTTTTGCTTCATGCTTCGTAGCTCATGCATATCTTGGTTGAGCAAGAAGTAGCCTACTGTGGCCACTTCTAGTTGTGAGGCTGAGTATATGGCAGATTATTTTACAGTGACTATTGAGTGTGTGTGGCTCATACTCCTTATGGCTGATTTGGGTCTTGGTCAGTTTTCTGCCACCACCATCTTCAATGACAGCGAAAGTGCATTAGCAGCTACAAGGAACCCTGTGTTCCATGATTGCAATAAGAACATTTAGGTGCACTATCATTATGTCAAGGAGAGGTTCTTTGCTGGAGAGATGAGTTTGGCATATGTGTCCACACAGGAGAACATTGTAGACCTTTTCACAAAGTCGTTGCCTAAGAAGAAGTTTGAAGCTTTTCGCAAAGCTTTGGGCTTACTCCCTTTTTTGGATTAATTCCACATAGCTTGGCACTTCATTATACACGAGTGCCAACTCCTTGTTCACTACATCAATCCTATGGGGGATTTGTTGATATATTTTGGTAGTGATGTGTGTGAACACACTAGGAATGCCAAATAACTTTTTTCCCTGTTTATGAGGTTTTCTCCCTTGTCTTGTATATACACCTATAACCCTAACGGGTCACTTATCTTTGTACATTCTCTTGGTAATACATTCAGTATTGTGTGTTGTGCTCCAAGCTTCTTCTTCTTCCTTGTGTTGTTTGCGTGCTTTTGCAGACCTCAAACTCCAACACACACTTAGGATGATCAGGCACCTTTTTCCCTCTTTAAGTGGTTTTTCCCTTAGTTTGTATATACACTCATAACCCTAATGGCTTACTTATCTTTGTACATTCACTTGGTAATCCGTTAAGTGTTGTGTTGTGCTCCAAGCTTCTTCTTCTTCCTTGTGCTCTTTGTGTGCTTTCATAGACCTCAAATTCCAACAATAAACACATCCTGGTCCCTTCACTTGACAGAAAATTTTGTCATGAAGCCCTTCAATAAACTTGATTTTTAGTGCATCCTCACTAACCTTCAATGCATATTTGTCAAGACATAGAAACTTTTCTTTATAATCATCAATAGACAAGCTATGTTTGTCACTCTTGTGTTGTTGCAAATTGTGGAACTCCATTGACTTCTCCATATGGTAGTGTTGATGACAATAATGTTTTTCTACTTGATCTCTGAATTCCTTCCATAAAACTGGACCAAAACATGTCTCAATTTGCATATAGGACTTCCACCATAGTTTTGTGATGCCCCACAAGTGGGGGATCCTTGCCTTTGCCTTGGACTCCTCACTAAATTGTTGAAGATCAAGAAATCCTCTAGCTCTTCAGACTTCAATACATGCCTCCATACATTCACCACTCTTCTTCTCACCATCAAAATCATTCAATTTTGCCTTCTTGAAGTCTTGGTTGAGGGCAAACTCACCAGACTCAAGTTTTTCATAATTGTGTTTTTGTCTTGCTCGAGGCATGCTTGATGTCCTTCTTGACAAAGCCTTGACCATCCTTGAGCTATCACAATCTCATTCACACTCACACTCTCATTCTCACTCTCACTCACAATCTCATTCTCAATCTCAATCACAAGGTCATTCCTTGGGTTCGATCTTCGACCTTCTCTTGTATGATGCAGCAGATTCTCCCTCAAAATAGAGATGATCATCCTTTTTCTAGGAAGTGTGTGATCCACCAAATTTAGCAAAAGTTAGGTCTCCCCATGTTGCATGCCAAACTTTCATAAAAGCATGCGTTTCTAGTGATTTGTTACTCTCTTTTGTGACACCTATCAAAAATAGAAGGAAAAACAATGAAAATATGTATCCGAAGACATCCACAAGTGTGCATGAGACCATGTATGCATAAAAATCATATCTTTGAATAAAAATAGAGAAACCCACCTTTTTTTTAAGTGTTGGAGAAATCGACACTTTTTTGGGCCTAGTAACTCAAAAATAGTGCAAGATTCCAAGATGCTTGTCAGAAGGAAAAATGATCAGCTCTTCGAACTACACAATAGTGTTAGAAACACCCTAGGTCTAGATTGGCCTCTAGATATCAATTTTTAGCCCTATAAGTTTAGGAATTCTAGAGAATGAAATCAATTCATTATCCTACACTCAACTAACTCTAGAGCCCAAAACAAGAGAATTAAAACATGATTCACAAAATTTTCATGGAAACAATTTTATTCTCCTCTGTGTGCTCTACCTTATCTTGCATACAATATTTTTCTTGATTCTTCTATCTTCAATTTTCAACTAGAAAACATCATGCAAATGAGATTTAGAGAGAGAATATAAAACTTTTCATCCCTAAGATTTTTCTATATGCATAAAATGACCTAATTATCCATTCTAAACATTATCCACACAAGTTATGAAAGAAAGTTCAAAATGAATTATTTCACTATCAAAAAGCCTATTACAATTCTTCCCCCCTTTTAAACACATTGTCATCAAAGTTGGAAAGAAGGATACTGTGCCAAAAAACTATCTAAGTTAACCCAAGTCAAATCCTCAACTAGATATGTGCACCATTCAACCAAAATCTCTACTATAGATCTATTTCTAAGTATTTTTTCCCTCCTATCTAATATTATGTTAGGTCAAAATTTAAAAGATCCATCAACTTTCACCTTATAATTTTCCTCTAAAACATGAGCAGCATTAGCTACATATCTTCTAAGTAAGCTAATGTAAAATACAGGATGCGCATTTAAATTTTCAAGCAATTCTAACAAATAATACAGAGATTTAAGATTTTTCAAAACTTGAAAAGGACTTGCATATCATGGAGAAAGTATATGATCACTCACTAGCAAGAAGTTAGATCTGTGACAATCGACCTTAAGAAATACCATGTCATTTGTTTGAAATTCAAGTGGTCTTCTCTTCAATTATAGAGTTTCTTTTGTCTTTTATAATCTTCTTTTATGTGTTGCTTAATTTTTCCAAGTTCTTCATTCATATTCTCAAGCATTTTTTTAGATATTTCTAATTTATTTCAAAATTTTGAAAAAGGTCAAATCAAACAGTTATATCCATACATAACCTCAAACAGAGTCTTTTTTGTAGATGCATGCCATGCACTATTGTATGTGAACTAGACTAAGGGAAAATATTCACTACAATTATCTTTCATTTCATTCACATACATACACAACATATCTTCAAGTACTCAATTAACCCTCTCAGTTTCCCCATCAGTCTGTGGATGGAAAGTTGTACTCATGCAAAGTTGAGTACCAATTGATTCAAATAATGCTTTCTAGAAGTTTGATGTGAACCTAGAGACTCTATCAAAAAATATGTTTTTAGGCATTCCATGTAGTCTAAAAATTTCTTTTACAAATAGTTTTCAACATTCAAGGTAGTGTTAGACTTTTTCATAGGAAAGAAATATGGCATCTTGGTAAGTCGATCGACTACCTCAAATATGGTTTCATGTTTACTTCTGGTCATATGCACTTTAGTGATAACGTCCATAGAGATAGACTCCCACTTCTTATTTGGGACATCCAAATTTTCTAGCATTCCAAGCATTCTTTTAAACTCAGATTTCATCCCTTGGCAATTTAAACATTCACTAACATATTTTCTAATGTCATGCTTCATACATGGCCAAAAGAAAGAATTTTTTGCTTTAACATAGGTCCCTGAATAATTTGGATGTCTAGAAAAAGGTGCATCATGACAATCATGCAATATTTGATCTTTTAATGGAGACTCAGAAGATATGCACAATCGATTGTTAGAATATAAAGATCCATCCTACAAATGAAATTTCTCTTGATACATCAATCCCTTGTTTGCATGAAAAAAATTCAAGATAGGTGCATAGAAAGAATCGTGTTTTAGTTCTTCTTGAAATTTATTGATAAAATCACAATTTATTATACAAAAGGAGATTACATAAAAGTTTCTACCTCAATGCATCTAAAACCTTATTTTCCTTACCATCCAAATACTTAATGTCAAAAATTAATAATTCAATCCAACGCTTTTGCCTATTAATAAGAAGTGGTTGTGTGAAAATGTATTTTTTTAGACTGATGATCCATTTTCAATTCAAACCCTACCTATAGGTGTCTCCAATGCTTAAGTGCATGTATAATAACAAGCATTTATAGGTCATGAGTAGGATAATAAAGTTCATGTTTCTTCATTTTTTGGAATCATGTGCAACCACTCTAACATCATGTGAAATAACACATCCTATTTTACTACAACTTGCATCGCATGCAACCACAAAAGGTTTTCCCATTTTCGGTATTTTCATAACACAATTTTCAATGATTTCTTGTTTCAATAATTCTAATGATTTTTTACATGCCTCACTCCACACAGCTCTTGCATTGTTTTTGGTCAAGACTATGAGAGTATTAGCTATCTTAGAGAAATCTTTAATATGTGCTCTCTCATATTGTACCAAACCTAAAAAACTTCTAACATCCCTTACAGTTTAAAGAATAGGCCAGCCACTATTGTTTTTGCTTTATCCTAGTCTATATGAATTCCCTCCTTAGATATGAATCTTCCTAAATACACAAGTTTTTTGGTGCAATAAGCAATCCTAAGAGATTTTCTTTAGCCCTTGGACTATTCTCATTATCTATCTCATGTGAATGTACACATTTGAACCTATGTTTGTAAAGTTCAAAGGTTAAAACCTTGGAATTATCTTAGCTGAGTGTAAAAGCTAAAAGTAGGAGGAATCTCATGGATGAAGGGAGCCAACATCCACGAATTTAAGTTGGGATTTAAATTCAAATCATTCCTAAGTTTTGGGATCACTTTTAGGTGATGACTCAACCACATTCAAATTCAAAATCATGTATAAAAAGGGATGCCTTTTAGTCACGGAGCAAAGAGCCTTCCTCTGAGTTTTGAGCAGAGTTTATGAGACTAAATTCTACCCAATTCAAGTGAGAGCAGTCCTCCACAACTCTTTTGTATCATATGTGCAATATCAATACACATTATGATTCATATATATTGAGAGTTCATTCTCTATTTGTTGCAACAATACCTTGAGGTATAGAGTTAGCTTGTCTGGTTCATTTTAGAGTTTATGAGTATCTATTATTCAATCTATCACTTGGATCGCTTATGTGGGACTATCTTGAGAATCCATACAAAGTTTCATTAACTTTGAATTTATAAATTTAACCTACAAAGTTTTGATTGTGACCCTATCTACACTTCATCTTCTTCCTAAAAAGTTGAGGTGACCCCCATACTTGTTAAACTTATTGCTCTATGTATAGTGAGTCTAAATTCATGAAATAGCTTCGTTTAGTTAGCTTGACACTTTAATTGAGTATTTGCAAAAGCTCTCTAGTCAATTTGTACCAGGGTGTGAGCTTTGAACATTTTTGTGAGAGCTTCTCATCCCAAAATAAAAAGTTTCTCAACTTTGGAATGTGCAAACTCATCTATTTTGACAAAAATATTTGAGAGTGATGTTCCAAAGGACTTAATGATTCTTTATGCATGCTCAGGAAACTAAGGAATTTTATTGAAGATTCCAAAAGCTATCCTAGCTGGTGTTGAGCATGTTTTTTTCCAACACTCACTCATCTTTGTCAACATCCCATCACCTCTTCATAGTGGTATTAGAGCAAAGCTAAAGTCTAAGCATCATGGGTGATGGATTCCCCTCATCTATTGAAAAATTGGATCGAGGATTTTTTACTCCCTCACATTAGGAATTGTAATAGATCACAAGAGATATGGAATGCTTTGAAAGCATTCTTCTCATTAAACACCAAGGTGAGGAAGAATCAACAATGGATGGAGTTTATGATAGTCGAGAAGATGCCCAAGAAAAGTGTGACTGATTTTTTCACCAAGATGAATGACATTGTAGACCAACTTGGAAGCATTGGAGCGGTCATTGATGAAGAACAAATAGTGAGGCAATTCATCAATGGGGTCAAGACTGATGACAAATGGGAAGCCTTCACCACAACTATGGAACTCTACATGGACATGCAAGTTCTTGACTTCAACACACTCATGGAGCAATTGTTTACACATGAAGCAAAGTTAATGAAGAATGGTGAAAATCAAAAGACTAATCAATCCTTGCCCTATACATAGATAAGAATAAAAGAAAGGATAACAAAGGCAAAGGTAAAAAGTTTGATGATGAAGGAAGTACCTCTCAAACAAACTTTGCAAGTAGAGGTAGAAGCTCAAGAGGAAGAGGTAGATGTAGTAGACAAGGCAGTAGGAGAGCTCAAAACTCATCACCATGTGCTATATGTGGTCTAACAAATCACATTTCAAAGAATTGTTTCAAGAACCCAAGGAATTAAAGAGGAAGAGTATACAACAAAGGAGGCTATGGAACTCAAGAGGAAGATTCAACAATTCCTATGGATACAATAACAACTCATACAACAACAACTACCAAGGTGGATACAAAGAAATGAGAGAATACAACAACTATACAAATGATCAAGCTCAAGAAGATTCACTTCTTCTCATGAATATGACTATGAAGGATGGTAATTTTGATGAGTATTTATTTTTATATAGAATTAAGATGCTCAAATCATGTGGCAAAAAATGTGACTCTACTCTCGAACTTGGAAGACCCCAAGAATAGACATGAAGTCCAAATAGGAGATCATACTCTTTTTGCCCACTCACTAAATCAGGGTCCTACTACTAGTGGATGGGTTGATGCATCCTTTGAGTTTCCACTTGAGCAGGATACTTACCTTGATTATTAAAAGATGAAGGCTTCTTTGAATTGTTCATGTTTGTTGTGGCAAGTCTCTATGTCTTATGTCCCTTTGCAATGAACCTAGTTGTATTTGCCTTTTGCATACTGAACTTCTCCATGTTCTTAAAACTTTTGATTATCACTACAACATCTAAGAAATCAATGCATCCAAATCCCTTGACTTGATAACAAAGTTCCTCACAAAACCCTTCAATAAAATTTCTCTTCAGAGCATCCCCAATTTGTGAAGATGTAGAAACTTTTCTTTATACTCATCAACAAATAAGCTATGCTCATCACTCTCGTGTTGTCAAAAATTCTAGAATTCCATCTTCTTCTTGATATGATAGTGTGGAGAACAATAATGTTTTTTTGCTTGCTCTCCAAATTCATTCCTTAAAACCATCCAAAATTTTCTAAAGTCTACACATAGGACTTCCACCATAGCTTTGCGATGCCACACAGATGCGAGATCCCTACCTTTGCCTTGGACTCCTTGTTGAATTTTCAAATATCAAAGAAATACTCTAACTCTTTGATCCATGCCTTTAGACATTAGCCACTCTTCTTCTTACCATCAAGATCATTCAATTCCACCTTCTTGAGGACTTGGTTTAAGGCAAACTCACCAACCTCCATATCTTCACAATTGTGTTTCTATCTTACTCTAGGCATGCTAGATGTTCATGCACCTTCATCCACTTCATCATTTAGCTCCACCAAAACAAATTTGGTGCCTTTTAATTGCTTTCCACTTTGTTCTTTGCATAATTAGTAAGCTCCTCTTACTCACAATTTTTTTGTGTCAGATGTTTCATAGCTGTCAAGGATCCATTGTGCTCTGATACCACTTGTAGCGCTTCCACAATCATACGTTTTCCCCAATCCCAAGATTCAAATAACTCAAGAATAGTAGAAGAGAGACAAACATAACTTACACAAGACAAGAGAAAATTTGAGACTATATAGTACACAAGATGTGATGCAGAGAAGGAGAAGATCTTGAATTATATATACAATAGCTCTTGCAAAATAGCTTCTTGCATGAAGTGTCAACCTCCCAACCACCTGTGAGCTATCACAATCTCATTCAAACTCACACTATCAATCTCAATCTGAATCACAAGATCATTCCTTTAGCTTAATCTTTAGCCTCCTCTTGTACGACATTGCAAAGTCTCCCTTAAAAGAGAGTTGATCGTCTTTTTCTAGGAATTCTCCCTCGTCTGCCCGTCTTGCATGCCAAACTTTTGCAAAAGCATGAATTTGTAGTGCTCTATTGCTATCTTTTGTGACACCTATCAAAATAGAAGAAAAAACAACCAAAAGACATATCCGAAGACATCCACAATTGAGAACAAATATGCATCAAAATCATGGAGGTGAATAAAAATAGAGAAGCCCATTTTTTTTTGAATTCTTGGATAAATTGACACTTTTTTGGGCACTATAACTCAAAAATAGTGGGCATTCCAATATGCTTATGAGAAGGAAAAATGTTTAGCTCTCTGATGTACACAATAGTGTTAGATGCCCTGGGTCCAAATCGGCCTCCAGATATCAATTTTGAGCGCTATAAGTTTAGAGATTCCAGAGAAAGAATGAAATGAAGGCATTATCTTACATTGAACTAACTTTAAAGCCCGAAATAAGATACTTAAAACATAATTCACAAAATTTTCACAGAGACACTTTTATTCTCCTATGTGTGCTCTACATCTCTCTCATACAACATTTTTCGTGATTCTTCTATCTTCATGTTCAATTTTCAACTAGAAAACATGATGAAAATGAGATTTAGAGTGACAATATAAAATTTTTCATCCATAAGTTTTGTCTATATGCATAAAATTACCTAATTATCCATTCTAAACATTATCCACACAATCTATAACAAAAATATCAAAATGAATTATTTCACTATCAAAATGGCTATTACATTGGTCTAGGGTATTTGCCTCTTTCAAGTATAGATATGAAATCAATTTTCCACTCAATAGACCATCTAAGAACAATGATACCTACTTAGATTATGTAGGTATCTCTAGGACTGGAGACATCTCTATGTATTTCCAGAATTTACATCTTGGTAACCTTATTTTCTCTCGAGTTTTTGTTTGAAACTATGGATCAAAGATGAGATGTTGTCCTTGATTCTAGGCTTGGAGAACTCTGTAATGAAAGCATCTAACAATTACATAGTGTCTCTAAAATGACCTCATTACAAGGGTTGAAACCAAGGAAGGGTCGTGCTCTTCAATGTTAGACCAAAAGCCTGGTATTGAGTGAATAGATCTTCAACTTGATCCGCTCTCAACTCCTACTTAAATTTGGCTACGTGATTGTAGGGATATCATGTGCCATCAAGGTAATTTTTCATCGTCTTAACCACCTATGAGGGTCTCAATGTCCTCAAGTTCTCTCTTTGTCTAGGTAGAGTGAATTCATCCTCATCTCTATGTCACCTATGTCCATTAGTCCTTTCTATTTCTAGTCTACTTGTGCCTTGCTCTGACCTACCTTGACCTAGGTTATGTACAAAGCTCACCTTAGGAGTTTCCCTCATTTTCTCTCTATTGGCTCCAAAAGAACTAGCTTGTCTTGCACTAGCTGATGGCTTGTGTAGGGGGGAAACCTTTTGGCCTTGCCAAAAATAGTCTACTTATTATAGTCAGAAACTATGTATGTTCACTCAGAATCACAACTCAAGTAAGTTTCTTTCCCCTCGATATTTGGATCCTTGAATTGATGTTGAACTAGTCCATATCATGGATTATACAAAATCAATAGGGGTGCTTTGCTCCACATCTGTAGCATTTTGGGATAGTCACATAGTAGTTAAGCACATCAGTTTGCCTAAAAATTAGCCAAAAGATCATCTAATTGTGGTGAAGGTCAGTCCCTTTCCCACCACATGCTCAACAGGAGAATTAAATTCTTCCAATAAGAAAAAAAAGGGATAATATTGTAAATCATCTGTGACTTTCTAGCATCAAGGGGTGAGGTTTTGGAAGTACTCTGAACATAAGATTTGATCTTCAATGCGTGCAAGGGTGGAATTTTGGATCTCAACTCTAGTTGAATGTGTTTTTCCAAGCTCCTCTATCTATTTGAACCAATCATCATGTTGGAGTTCGAATACATCGTGACCCTATATAGTGAATCTACCACCAATAGTAGGTTGTGTTTAATATTCTTCCTCATAAACTAGGTCAAAAAGAATTTGCACCATCTCTTCTTTGATTGGAACTTCCGAAGGAGAAGGTGGTCCCTCATCATGAATCTACTTGAGCACGAGTTCATATTCTTGGAGTTGTTCGTTCATGGTGCATACTTGATGATGTAACTTTTCCAATTGTTGGGTGGTCTCAAGGGGGATCTCATAGGTAATGGTGGTTGCTGGTGGTGAGGCACGTGGTGTTGCCTTGAAGATATTGACTTTTTAGTGATTTTGTCATGTTTTGCAAGGAGATTCATATAGTCTTTGTTGCTCTAGCACAATGGTAAGCACCACGTTAAGAAGCTCCACCTCCTTAATGTCAATCCGTGGAAGCATAGTTAAAAAATAGGTTCTAGGTGCTACTTTGGGATCTAAACGAGATCTAAAAATAGCCAAAATTGGTATGCTTGTTCTACCTAAGGTCCTCAAGCTTGAGGGGCTCCTTGGCTTACAGAAAATGGAGCTAAGAAATGCAAAAATGGATGTTTCTATAATACATATGGTACAAAAGTGATGAAAATCATTGTTTGGTGTTTTGAACAAGTAATGTAAAACATGTTTGTTTGGGAAAAATAGACTACATGGCTCCCCACGACTCTTTATAGTCCACCTTCATATGCTTCCTCTTCTTCTGTGCCTTTGGCTATTGCCAACACCCCCCTCCTTCTCATATTTGTCATCCCTGACAGATCCTTGTTGCGGGGTCTACTTGATATAGTTTTGCAAGAGGTCGTGTGCGAGGGTGTGTTCTGCGATGTGAATTCCTCGTGCAAGATCAATTTCTAGTTTTTCCCAATCTATGGTCTTAGGTTCTTTGACTGGTGGAAGTTGGTAGTGCGTGGAATATACTAGTTATTCACAAGCAAATAATTGCAGGAGATGTGTGGTTCAGTTGATAAAAACTTCGGAGTGGTACTCCTAGAAGCTTGTTGTGAACATATCTTCAAAGGTCATCTTATAACATGTGGGTAAGTACTTTATGCGGCAGTGCCAAGCATAACACATCTGGAGCGATGATGTAGTGCTCATATCGTATGCCAAGTCTTGATTGCCATGCTCGAAGCCTAGGGTGTTGACATGTGGTGCTTTGATGCGGTGAAATATCTTAAAAACTATCTGCATCATATCAAATATCTTGATAGTCATGTGTGCTACAATGTCATCCATGTGGTGTAATCAGAGGAGCTAGTGGCAAATTGTGCCCATCATATAGCCAACTATAGGGGATCCATGTGGTGGAGTGAAATAAGGATAATTAAGCCAGTCCTAGCATTGCTTATTACTTTGAACTTTGATAGCGAATGCCTTCCAGGAGCAGCATTGTGGCATAGGTCCCCAACATGGGTTGTACTTCAAATGTAATGGTGCCTTGACCCATGTGTGCATCATCTCCAGATATTCCTGTAGCAGTGCATGTCGCCAATTCGATTGAAAAATTTTACCTTTCTATGCTTTCGATGGCAGGTCGTTACGATCGAACTAAGTTGCATGGGTTGGTTTCTTGCCCATCTCTTTCTCAATTGCCAATTGATATTCTGCCATCAGCATGAAGTATGGTTTATATTGGAGCTCGTGGTCAGAGATGTACCTTCGAGGGGCTAGGTAAGCGAAATAAGGTGATTGTAATATTCGTTCCTCAATCATTGCCATGGCATGTAGTTGTGCTTCAACACGTGCAGAGTGTGTTGTACCTAGTTCTTCCACTGACTTAAGCCATGCAGGTGTAAGCAGTTCAAAAGTTTCTTGGCCTTCTTCCATGACATGTCTGCCTAGTATTGGTTGTGGTTCATAGGTATCTTCATATGTTTCCTCCACCGGTAGTAGGATTTACAAAAGTGGATGAATAGTTTACATATTGAGTCTTGTGGATTGCTTGGTGAAGAGGGGAGGATAAAGGGGATATAATTGGGCAGGGAGGTGACACTGGTGAGAAGGTCATTGGGGATGGAAAGGGGAACACAAGCCTTGGAGGGATGGAAATGAAGGAAAGGATGGAGTGAGGAATGGGTTGATTGG
Organism: Ceratopteris richardii; assembly: GCA_020310875.1. NCBI lineage: Eukaryota > Viridiplantae > Streptophyta > Polypodiopsida > Polypodiales > Pteridaceae > Ceratopteris > Ceratopteris richardii. The sequence goes on along the minus strand of CM035408.1, from coordinate 30,103,375 downwards.
AATATGGGAAACTATGGTGGAAGGGAGAGGTGTAGGTAGAGTTTGGGGTGTCGGGGCAAGGTTGGTCTCAACGGTAGTACTTACAATGAATGTAAATAGAGGAGGGGAGGTGGGATGTACTCGGGAAGCTGGATGTATGGGCAGTGAAGGGGGAGCATATGATGTGGTGGGGATTTTGACTGTGGTAATGGTTGTGACAATGGAAGGCATATCCCACATATCAGCAGCAGGCACCAGCACCACGACCTTATGCTTATCAAGGTTACGCTCAACCACAACCGGTGTTAGGACAACAACTGCCCCACCCTCAGAATGTTGTCCCAGTGAAAGTAGCTCAACCTGAAGAAAACCCAAAGAGAGCAATAGTCCCAGCCACGCCTTTGGCTAGTAACGAACCATATGACCCATCCTATGACCATGTTCAAGGGAATTATTGTGCTTATGAGAGCTCTATAATTGAATATGGAGAATCTTATGAGCCATATGCATATGGCATGGAAGGACCAGATAGTTCTTACAGATATGAGTAGGATTATGTGTCATTAATGTATACTGCTCCCAGAGTGCCCCTACCCTCCTGACCTATGAATAGACTATCTACAGCTAGAGGACCATGTTACAAATGCGGAGGTGATCATTTTATCAGAGAATGTACATTACCAAACCCACCACCACCACAGCGAGTCTGGGAAGGATACTGTAGTGATTGTGGTAAAGAACACCTTTTTAGAGATTGCCCCAAGAACCCCAACAAAGTTAACTCGAACGTGTAGATAAATGTGATAGAAGTGATAGAGTCGTCAGGGAGTGATAAGGAGTACACCGTGCCATTGAACACAATAACAAGAGCTAAAGCTAGAGAAACCCCAGAAAAAACCAAAGAGAACGATCAAGGCAATAGAGAAGTGAATATACCTACACCCCAAGTAGTTGAAGACTCGAAAGAGCCTGGGAAAAGTGTTACAAGTAAACGAACACAAAGATGGAAGAATCATAGAGACAGGATAAGGGAAAAGAAACTACAACAAAAGAAGGAGAATGAAAAGAATGAACCAGATCAAAAAGAAAAACAAAAACTTGAAGGAGAAAATCAGAAGGGAAAGTATAAAAAAGAAGAGGTAGGATTAGTTTTAGCGGATCCCATGCCAGAAGAGTTAGCCATGTGGATTCAGGCATACCAGGCACGAATAAGAGCGGGACCAACCATTGAACAACATGAAAAAGAATACCCTAGAGGTGACTTAGAGAAAGAAAGGTTGGAGATATGCAGGAAATTAATTGAAGTAGCTCAACAGACCCTAGAAGAACATGTTCTTCGACTACCCAATTCACGAATTCCTGAAAAAGAATTCCAAGAGTGTGACATCCCTAATGATCTTGAGAAAGGAAAAGAAGGCGAGGCCTGTGATGGAAATTACTGCGAGGATAAAAGAGAAGGATCCGTAGTCCTGGAAGTAGATGGGGAATGGCCTAAAGACTTGTGGGCTAGAGTCCAAGAAGATAGATGGAAGAAAGCGGAAGGAATGGAACCACCATTTGAGGAGTTAGAAGCAGAAGGCGAATTGGAAGACTCAATACCTGAGCTGAATTCAGAAGGATTATTACAATTTTACAAGAGCGACAAGGAGGATGATAGTGTGAAGGCTTTGCCAAATTACACAGGGGAATACGAACATAATTTTGAATTATACTGCATTCCCTCGATTAGAAAAAAAGAGCAGAACCCATCAATCCAAACATTGAATATCATACATCTTAAAAAGGTAAAAATCCCTTGTACTCTGACATTGGAAGAACTTTTGAAGATAAAACCACATTTGAAGGAGAAGCTAACTAGTCAATTGGAGACCAAGGCAGAAGAGAAGGAGATGCATGATGAAGTGACCACAGTCAAAATCCCAGTCAATAAGGTTGGAGATTTCAGCGAGGGAGATGAAGGAAACACATGCCTTCCAATTACTTATAGGAGTTACACCACTAAAGCTATCTTAGATTCTAGAGCTGGAGTAGGAGTCGTGACTAAAGAAATATGGGAGAAATGGGGAAAACCAGCTTTAAGAACAACACGCATGAAGATACAAATGGCAGATGGACACACTGAATGGCCCTTGGGATTATTAGAAAGGGTAACTTTTACCACATGTGGAGTTGAATTCGAGCACACCTTAGCGATCTGTCAATTTGAAAAGGCTAGCAATTATGAGATGATACTTGGAAGACCCTTCATGAGACAGCTGAAGGTAGTGCAAGATTGGGGAAAAGACACGGTATACTTATAGCACGAAGGAACCACGACCAAAATTAATCTCTACACATACACGTATCAAGATGTTCCCCCCTTGCGATGGAATCCGATTCATAAGGAAGGGGACGAGCAGTCGGTTCACAGTATAGGTTCAGGTGAACAATCATGGATGAACGAAGACACTCATCTATGGATATGCCAGAAAGCAAAAAAGGAAGAGGAAAGAAAGAAAGGATGGCAACAAAGGCAAGGAGTTGCTAGGTCTGTACAAGATCCAGCTTACATGCCTCAAATATTCATAGATGAAGAATTCGAACCTCATGGTTGGATGGAGATTTTAGCCACTCTCAATGTGTGTGTAAATGAAGAAGTGATAACCATGAATGAATGCATTGACGAGGAAGGATATGATGTAAGTCTATACGTGGTGGTTCTTCAAGAGGTTGAAGAAGGAGAAGTAATTGAAAAGGAATGGAAGGAGGATTATGAGAGCATTGAAATGGAGCATGAACAAATGGAGACAGAAAGTGGAAATCAAAGAGTAAGTGTCATAACTAATGAATTAAATCAAGAAATGACACATGAAGAAGAGCTTGGATTAGATAAAGAAAAAGACGACGGAGAAAGCAAGCCTTAAGATCAATTCAAAGTGCCTGCCCACTTCAAAAAATATGAAGTAGAAGAGAGGAAAATTGCTATCCAAATGCCAAAACGAGAAGCACAACCAGGATTAGCAGATGACAACAAAGAACAGACCAAGAAAATAGTAGTAACCTTGGAGGAAGGAGAAGAGCGATGTACCTTTATAGGACAAGATGTCTCAATGGAGGAAGAACAAGAGTTAATATGACTCATAAGAGAATATAGGGATGTCTTTGCTTGGACATATAAGGATTTGAAAGGAGTAGATCCGACTTTTTGTGCCCATAGAATCCCTATGACATCAGAAGCCAAACCTTCCAAACAAAGACCATACACATATAATGACGTTTACTAAGCAAAAATCAAGGAAGAGATAGATAAGTTGTTAGATGCTGAGTTCATTTATGAGATCGAACACACGGAATGGGTATCACCTTTGGTGGTTACCGAAAAAGAATGGCAAGTTAAGGGTATGCATTAATTTGAAAAAGGTAAATGTTGCCACCATAAGAGATAGTTACCCATTACCCATCACTGATCATCTTTTGGAAAGAGTGGTAGGAAAGGAAGTTTATAGTTTTCTAGACGGCTTTTCAGGGTATAATCAGGTAGCGATTTCCCCTGAGGAACAACATAAGATAGCCTTTGCAACTGAATGGGGAGTGTACGCCTTTAGGGTTATGCCTTTTGGTCTAACCAATGCCCCAGCCACTTTCCAAAGATTGATGTGCCATGTTATTCAAGGAGTTCTTGAGGAAGAGCATGGAGGTATACGTGGATGATTTATGCACTTATTCAGCTATATGATCAGAACATATCCCTGAACTAGGAAAGATTATTGCCAAATGTCGACAATATAGGATATGCCAAGGTTTGACAAGGAAAGATATTAGGACACATTGTCTCTAAAAATGGAATTTCCACAGATGAAGACAAAATCCAAGTGATTCTGGATTTGTCAAAACCGAAGACTACTAAAGAAGTGCAAGCATTTAAGGGACATTGCAGATACTACCGTAGATTTATACACATGTATGCCATAATTGCTAGACCTCTTTATGCATTATTGTCTCAGTTTAATTGGACAGAAGAATGTGAAAAGGCCTTCAACGAATTAAAGAGTCAATTGAGTTCAGCACCAATCCTTTGAGTACCTAATTGGAACAAACCATTTCACATTCACGTAGATGCTTCCAAGTTTGCCATTGGTTGCATCTTAGCTCAGCCATCGGATACAGGAAAGTTAGACCACCCTATAGCCTATGCCAGTAGACAATTGAATCCAGCGGAGTGCAATTATACCACGATTGAGAGAGAGGGTTTAGGGATGGTGTACGCAGTGAAGAAGTTTCGACACTACCTTTTGGCAAACAAATTCAAATTCTTCATCGATCATCAAGCTCTACTGTACTTAGTCAATAAGCCTTGTAATACGGGACGACTAGTACGATGGTTTCTATTGTTGATGGAATTCGATTTTGAAGTAGTAGTCAAGAAAGGGAATACGCACATTAGAGTAGACCACTTATCAAGAATGACACATGGAGAACCCCCCACAGGAGTACTGGATGATCTGCCATACACTTACCTTTTTAATCTTGAAGTATGTCCCCAATGGGCAGAAATGTTGATCCCTATCCTCACATATGGACCTAAACATGGGATCACACCAAACAAAAACCAAGACCTATGGAAGACTAAAAACCTCCATATCATTGCTGGAAGTTTATATCACCAAGACTCAAGTGGATTACTCATGAGATGCGTGGAAGAAGAGGAACAAGAAATGTGGCTTCAAAAGGCACATGTAAATCAATGGAAAACTCATTTAAATGTGAACGGAACATGGCAAACACTGAAGAGATTAGGCATATATTGGCCAACCATGCAGAGGGATACACATAACTATGTATCAGCCTGCCCAACTTGTCAACAACGAAATCCAGAAGAGAACTCTACTTTATGCTACTCCACAGTAGCACCAAGATGGAGCATGCCTCTGGTGAAATTCTTGAAGACCCAAGAGTACCCAGAAGAGCTACTCTAGCAAGGAAATGTGCACTCACAGAACAAAGCAATGAATATGTTCTTATAGGAAAACAGCTCTTCAAGCGAGGAAGAGACAATCATTTACGAATGTGCATTCATGAAGACGAGTATCTTGCTATTTTAGAGATAGCACATACAGGAGTTGTAGGAGGACATTTTGCTGCAGAGAAAACAGCAAAAATGATTCTCTTTGCACGAATGTGGTGGCCAACTCTACATCAAGGTGCAGCCACATATGTTCAACGATATAATACCTGCCAATGAACAAAATATCCAATTAGAAGAGATGAAATGCCGCTGAAACCCATGATGAGTGCTAGAGCCTTTACTAAATGGGGAATAGACTTCATATGACCTATTAGCCCACCAGCTAAAGGATCCCATGCCGAGTACATAATCATAGCCACAGACTATTTGACCAAATGGGTTGAAGCCAAAGCAACCAAGAAAAACGATGCGAGGACTACGGCCAAATTTCTCTTTGAGAATGTATTCACTAGATTTGGATTGCCTATAGAAATTGTGAGTGATAGAGGCACACACTTAATGAATGAAGTGATAGAAGCCCTACTGAATGAATTCTTAGTAATTCATAAGAAATCAGCCCCATATCACCCACAAGCCAATGGACAGGCCGAAAGTTCAAACAAAATCTTGTGTACAGTCCTCACTAAAATTGTTAACAATGGTAGATATGATTGGGATAAGCAATTACATCATGCTTTATGGGCATTCCGAGTAGCCTACAAAACAACCATATGAACTACTCCTTTTAACTTAGTGTACGGATAGAATGCTATCTTGTCAATTGATTTCTTAGTATCCACTCTCAGAGTAGCAACAACTTACGAGTGGACCGGACATGAATTATCAGCTCAATTGGATCAAATAAAAAAGTTACACGAAACAAGGTTACAAGTGGTAGCAGGGATTTATACTGCTAAAAGGCGACAGAAGGCATATTTTGATGCTCATATTAAAGACAAAAACCTGAAGGAAGGAGATTTAGTTTTGGTTTATACTTTGAAGCAACATGCGAAGAAACTGCAAAAACAAGGATATGGCCCATTGATCATCAATCGTATATCTACCAGCATAGCCATCAGCCTAGCAACCCTAGATGGAGAAGTATTGCCAAACTATATCAGTGGTTGCCGAGTAAAAAAATACTTAGAGCCATTGACAGAAGAGATAATGTCACGACTAATAATGGGTAAAAATAGGCGCAAAGAGGAAGAAATAATACGAGAAGAAGCTAGACAAGAAGCACTAAAACGAATCAGGAAACGAAAGGAGTGGATGAGAGAGAGAGAGAGAAGAGATATCGACAAGGAGAGGAACTCATCCCAATGGCTAACTTTAGAGCCACTGAAAACCTAGGACAGCAAATAAAGCAACCTTATTTGAACTTGGGTGCTGGAACATAAGAGTACCACTTAGTGGATGCTCTCATTGACACAGGAGCATCCATAAGCTGTATCAAATTTTCATTGACTCAGAGACTCAGGGAAGAATTACGCCCATCTAAGGCACAACTGATTGGAATAGGAGGAAAAATTACTAAATGCATAGGTGAGATTACCTTACCTCTACATCTTGGAAACAACACGATGGAACAAAGACTCTTAGTATGTCATGATCAGGACTTATTAGAAGAGCTTGTGTTAGGTCAAGATTGGATATATGAATATGAAGTGACTATTCAATTGGCCCTAGGATACATCTCGTCCAAGATAGGACATCGTGAGGTATTGAGCATGTTAGACGAACGACCGATCAAAGTCAAATGTATAGACCCGAGAGATCACTCAAATGAGCACGATGATGAATGTATGTTCACTCACACTATGGAAACCCCACCATCAAGTACTTCATGTGAGAATGCACCAAATCTTACTTTCACACAATCTTCAAATCTAGTAAATCACATGATTAGTGTCTTATCCAATAAAAGCCTCAGTGAGGAACCAAGCACAAGAGGGACTAGTCAACAAGACTATCAAAAACCTGCACACCTGAAAATATACCCCATTCCTTACACTAGACAGGCTTGGATCAAAAAAGATCAAGTGACGGCATATCTTCAACAACAGAACTACTCTCGACATCGGAAGGAACAATAGAATAAGAATGCAAGTCACGTGGGATACCCAGGTCCACAAAGAATTGCTAGAGTATGGATTCCGAAGAAGGTGATAGCCGCCCAACCGGCTCGAACGCAAATATGGATTCCCAAGTCATGTGCCCAAGTGACAATCATCAAAAAGAACAAGTCAAGACACAAGGAGAATCAGTACGATCTACAGGCGAAACAACGAAAAACAAACAACTACAGGACAGAGCAGGAGCCTAGATACGCAACAAAAATCATTCAAAGAGTTAAAACAGACGAACCTGAGGTACAACATGAGAAGCACTACATTTACCAAGGATGCTGGAGATACAGTGTGTCCCAGTGGAGTAAAGCAGATTTGGATGCCTACAGGCAAAACAATATGTACACATCGACCAAATAATTCAGGTTGCACACATTTGGAGTCACAAGAATCCAAAGTATGCATAATAGGGCCACATTAAAAGGCCAAGCATTCGGCACATTCTTCTTCTACTTCAGGATAGTGAAGCACATTTCCCTCTTGGGAAATAGGAGAGCACTTGTGAAATAATCCAAAAGAAAATGACTAATGATTCAATAACCGCTTCGGCTATGAACTAACATTTCTGTTTCCTTTCAAAGACAAACATAAAAATACATAAATAAGTATGAAAAACAATCCCAGGTATTATCTTTCTCACACCCACGGGGAAGGGACGACAAGTTGCCAAATTTATGAAGGATAAGTCAAGGATGATTATTGATACCAGCTTGCCACTGATTACTGGTATGTATTGAGTTCAGATGGCATCCTCTAATTCTGAGGCTACGCAAGAAGAAGAGGTCATGCTTCTTCCTTTGGAATCAATTACGAAGGCAAGAGGTCATTGGTTTCTTGATGATCAACCAATGGCAGAGCTACTTTTCATGGCCACCATTAAAATTATGGATAGAGACCACTAATTTCCGATTATGTCTCAAGATTTTCAGACTATCATACAAGGATTACCACGCATGACAGATGTATGGACAAGGGTGGGCATTGATGCATTCCTATGACTGCCCATATATTTGCCAGATTTTCAGAGGTGCACACAAGTGATGAATATGCTATAGTCTGCATCAGATAAGCCATCAATCTCGGAAGCAAGAGTGCTCGACAAAGTGGGTACATGGAAAACAATTCGATTCAATCATGAAGTAATTAACAGAGCTTTTGGATGGAGCCAAGATGGCCTCACTAATGTCAAGGATGAATGTCATGATCCCAAAAAGAGAACCTTTTTGGAAATCAACAGAACAGATATTGAAGACTCGGTTCGATTAGTGCACCAACATTTTTGTTTTCCTAGTATGCATAGATATACAACACCTCAGAAAATTGTAGTACAATTGCTTTCCCATGCAATGAGGCAAGTTGGAAATAAAGTAAATATGACTCCATATATTCAAGACCTCCTATTCGAAGCAAAGAAAAAGTGCGGTCAGAAAATTTTTTTGAATGGAAGTTCGGCATTGACCTTGCTAATTTATGAGGCACTTGAAATGAAGGAGTTCTTATGCTTGATGCCAACTTCAATCGAGATGGCAAAATATGTAAAGTCAGTGACGGTTCCAAAGAAAAAGAAAACAGTCATCTCTATCGAAGAAGTGGGAACCAGTTCAAAGAAACCGATGAGAGGGACTAAACGCATTAGAGAGGAAGCAGCTCAAAAGACACCACAATCAAAGAGGTCACGTACATTACCAAAGATTCCTATGACACAACAGCCAATCACAAAAAGGGACCTCTCCGCAGCTCTAGAAGAGACACATATGTATATGCAAGGCCAAGTGAACCTAAATGTTCAAGGTCATCAATACAGACATGCAAGCAAGGGAAAGCAACAAAAGAATAAAGAACACACCCCAGAAGAAACCACCAGATATAAAGAACTGGGATTAGAAGATTCGAGCTCTAATGAGGAATCTAGCCCTGAGAAAGACACATTAGACACTGACATAAGAACAGAAATGAACAATGAGAAATGGACAGAGATAAATCAGGTCGAGGTCACACCTGACAATCAACAGCCACAGGCAAGGAACCAAGAAGCATCCACTGAACCAGTCCATATTATTCAATTGAACGATCAGTCAAAAATCAGCATCAAGGATGCTCCAACACAAATAAAGATGCAGTGCCACCTGTAAAAAAGGAAATACAAACACACATGGACCAAGAAGGGAGTTTACCACAAAATAGGGAGCAAATTGTGATTGAAGTACCTAATGAAACACCACAAGGCAAGATTGACCACAGGGAGGCTGAGCCACGGATACAACTTCACATACGCAGCACCATGATACTACGTTACATGTGGCACAGGGGACAGATGTTACCACAGGTGAAGAACCTAGCATCCCTACCACGTGGCTAAATGTTGACGTTACTCAATTGAAACTCCTCGTCAAGCAGATGATACAAACAGCCATGGATATACAACAACAAATGATGGACACAGATGCAGATTACGATAAGGCCATGCAGGAAAAGAATCAATTTCAAGTGATGAGTGAGCAATTGTCGGCACAGCTGATTCAGGCCCAACAAGATGTTTCAGCAAAAGAAAAAGAACTACTTGAAATCAAAGGACAATGCACTACATTAATGAAGCAGAATCATACGCTCCAGGAACAACTGATGGACTTACAAAGATAGCATGAAGCTAGTGAAGCAGACAAAGAGAGAATGAAAGCTAGAAGCAATTTGCTAGAAACTCAGCTAAAAGTATATATGGAGGAAACGATAATCTATGCAACAGGAATACAGAGCTGATGAAAGCACTACTTTATGATCAACCTGTCGAAAAACAAGAGCCCACAACAATTGACCAAAAAGAAGTGAATGACCAAATAACAAAATATACCGATTTGCTGAAACAAGAGCAAGCTCTCAAACAAGAATGGGAAAGGAGGTACATTATCGAAACCAATGAGCTCAAGAAACAGCTATGCACTGCCAATGCAAAACTTGTAGTGAGCTATAGTGAAAATATGGATCGGGTGGCAGAGATCAGTTATGAGCTACTTGCGGCCAAAGAGGCACTCCGGGCAGCTTTGCAAGAAGTTAAAGAGAAGGCTGAACGTCTTGCACAATTAGAAACTAAAGCAGAACAAAAAGTATCCATCGGGACATCAGTAGAGCCACGACCAGAAAATCCTACTGATGAGGTAGAGGTACGTCCTCTATCTCCCCCGATCTATAATTCTCCAATAAAAGAGAAGATGGCGGAACCATGTGATGATCATCCCATGCCATATACTGCAGAAATAGGTCAGAAGGAATGGGCACTATTGGTGTCCCGATTGACTGAAAATTTTGAAAATGAAGTGGTCAAAGTTATGAAAGAGGCCAAAGTAAAAGGGAAAGATCTGGATGCGATCATGAAGCCTTTCATCATTCCTTACGGACTATTGAAAGAGAAAACAAGGCAATACATAAAGAAGATCACACAGAAGGATCCAGATGAGCAGTTGTACTTCAAAGATAATACATTGAATTATACTCAAGAGGAATTTGAAGTTGCACAACATGTGTGGAGACGAAAATTTTTGGAGAAAAATCCTACTTTGCGGGTGCACTGGCAAGCAACACCGTATTTATTACAGGTAAATCCTTCATTTTTTCCAACAGCACGTCGCAGAGAAGCAAGAGAATTTTTGGATATGCGAAAGAATGGTGTGATCAATAAACAGTGGCTGAATTATCCACTACTTCCAAGTCCACATCATAATTATTTACCGATGAAGAATTACATGGTAAAAACCATTGAATTTTGGCTGCATTGTTATGCAACAGTCCCCGATTTAACTATCAAGATGACGAATAAAATCCTGAGCATGATACTTACAGTGTTGAAGGTGTTCAAGCACGCGGCTTATACGTTTTTAAATTTCATTGGTATTAATCAAGGCATAGATATCCTGATTTTTTATATGTCTGTTATGCCCAGTCGACCCACAATAATGGCATATTATTCTAGGCTTATGTTTTTACCAAGTACATACATGCAAACCTTTGAGGAGGCCTTTCTCACAGGGTTTTTTGAAATTGATTTGGAAATTTTCTTAAAGATGTCGTCCAACTTGAATGCCAGATTAGTGGCATATGAATTAAGCTTCTTCGCTGACCAAAAATAGCCATCACATGACGGAGTGAAAGCAGAACAGTGGAAGCAACTTATGATACGTGAAGCTAATCTGCTTAATGAGACAGAGCAAAAAGTGTACACAACATACTCCTGCCGACTTCCAAAGCCTGTCGGGGACGACAGAGTTCAGGAGGGGGGCAGTGTTGAGGGAGAGTCCAGCAAAAAGAAGAAAAGAAGAAGACCAAGAAAGAAGCTTCACTAAAAAGATTATATCTGAAGATATATCTCTGCAAGAATCCCCACAGGGGCACGCAACACCCATCTCTGCACAGAGCCCCGTAGGTGCACACATCAAGGAACAACACGTAGGAGGGAAGGACAGACCAGGGCCAGGAAGTATCCATGAAGAAGTGCAAGAAGATATTCGACGGTTCCAGAATCTCAAGAAGGTGCTTCAACCTCTTGATCTTCGGAAGGTCCAAATCGAAGGCTGAAGAACCACACCTTCATACCTTCCACTGGTGGTGTGCGTGGCAGCCCGACTTAACACAACAACCCAGATTTAAAGAGGTTATTGGTGAGCTAGACTACAAATCTCAAGTAGTCCATCTCCACGGGTTGCGTACGGAGAAAAGAGAAGAAGAGGCCACAACCAATACAACAAGTCCCGAGTTATGATCAATTCCTTGCCCACTAGTAAAACGACATCATTACAACTTCCATAGAGGTGGGCAGTGGTCGACTACAAGCACAGCACCAGAGACAAGAAGCAAAGCCTGTCAAGGGACGATAGAGACAAAGAGGGGGAGAGTGTTGCAGAGCTTAGAAGAGCAAAAAGTAGAGAAAAAAGATGGGCCCCAAAATTTTCCCGATTCGGACACTTTATTTTTGTATCATAGCCATTTTGTAACATATTTTCCCATGTAAATGCACTAGAGGAGTCCGCTAGATGCATACCCATGGAGATTAGTAACTTACCCATGTAAATTAGTAGGAAATTAACCTTTTAGTGAATAAAGTGCCGGTCTCTTGTGTGAAAGGACCATTTTTAGGGCACATGTATATAAGTCAATTTGTGACTCTTTGTAGAGACTTTTTGCCATTGTGAGAATCAAGAGCACAGAATTTTGAATTTGTGTGTTCTCCTCTCTATATTATCTTCTTTGTGAGTTTGTGTGCATATGTGATGCTTGAAAAGTGTTTGGAAGTGTTGTCTATCCATGAAGGTGCTTGTTTGTTGTTGTTATGGTGTGTGTGAAGTGTAGGAAGGTCATTCCCGCGACTCAATATTTTGCTCATAACTTGAAGCAAAAGTGTCAAAATTGAGTGAAAAGACAACCATTGGATGCGTCTTCTTGAGAGCCTCAAAAGGAACCCACTATTCACTATATCCGGAGTTCAGAGCTAAGAGAAAAGCTCAATTTACTGTTGGTTGCTGCTCCAAGTATCATGACATCTCAACATATCCCTGAAACTTGTTTGGAATAGACTTAGAATTATTTACACTCTTTGGGAAGCTCATTTGCATTGATCATCATTTGAATGCATGTCTTCATACACTCAGCTAGGTTTTGATACTCCTCAGATTAATAAATAAAGCGTGAATCCCCACTATATGCACTTGAGGGGGATCGAGGTATAGTCTCTTTCTCCACAAGTCCCTAAGTTGGTACTTAGGTGCACAATGAGCCATAAAGGTCACCATGGGAGCTTGCCTAGAGCTCTGATACCAATGCAAGAGAACAAGGATTACGACCACCACGTGCTAGAGAGATGAATCTCCTCCCAACCAAATGCCTCTATATATAGTTCTCTCCAGGGGACTGCCTTCTTGGGCAGGTGGATACTAACCATCCATGTGTCGGCCATGTAACAACATGTGTGCCAAGTGTCCTAGTTAACTCAAGTGGATGCCTCTAGAAGGCTCTAGATCTCTTTGGGCAAAATACTCTCCCCATGTCCCCCATGGGGATTGAACCCAAGACCTCCTCCTTCACATCCTTGAGACTTAACCACTAAGCTAAGTGGATCACTTGTTCACAAGATCACAAGACCTCCTAGTAAATCTAAACTTGAGATCTTTGGTCATACACACGGATGACCAAACGGTGTCCGATTTTAGATCTGTCTGAACCGGCGAGACCCTTGGATCATAGACTTACTTTATTACATGAACACCAACAGCATTTGTTGGGGATCCACACATGTCAGAATCTGAGGCTGGGTTACAATAATTTTGCTTCGAGGAGGTGTCATTTGTAGCATTCATTTGAATAACATCTCTATTTGGACTCTGATTAGGATCAAAAGTTATATTCTGCAGATGACCTTTGTTTGAACAAACAACATGATCATTATCAACTACAAAGTTGTGACTAGGTAGATGAATATATGAGCTGCTAACTGGATCAAGAACATTCTCAATCATTCTGTCTCAACCACTATGAAAGTCAATGCGTGTGGACTCCGCATCATGCATGTTGTCAATTGGACAAGGATCCACTCTAGCATCCATTGCAGACAATGTTTGCAGGAAGGATGAAATATTTTCTTTCTCTTTTGATGATGAAGATTGGGCATAAGTCTTACTTTCAGCAAATGGTGTACGTCCAACATTCTCACTTGTCCCAAGCTCCCTATCGTATGCAACATCAGCATTGTTGATAATTGTTCCTATTAAGGTACGAGCAGCTGCTTAGCACAATGAAACCAACTAGATTAGTGTTCCACTAGAGGGTTAAAGAGTAAGAAAGAGAAAGTGGATGGATGACTTATTGCAAACAACTAACGAAAAACTAGATCCTTAGTAATTGTGAATTAGTAACAAGCTAATTAGTAATAGCTAACTACTAACGACTATCAAACAATCAACTACTTAGTAATAGCTTATTAGTAACAAGATAATTAGTAATAGCGAATTACGAACAACTAGCCAAGAACTAGTTACTTCATAATAGCTACTTAGTAACAAGCTACTTAGTAATGGCTAATTTTTAATAGCGAATTAATAATAGCTAATTAGTAATAGCAAATTAGTAATAGCTAATTTGTAATAGCTAATTTGCCATAGCTAATTAGTAATAGTTGATTCATAATAGCTAATTCCTAATAGCTAATCATTAATAGCTAATCATTAATAGCTAATCAGTAATAGCTAATTGGTAATAGCTACTTATTAATAGCTGATCAATAATAGCTAATCAATAATAGCTAATCAATAATAGCTAATTAGTAATAGCTACTTATTAATAGCTAGTTCGTAATAGCTGATTTGTAATAGCTAATTCATAATAGCTAATTTGTAATATCTAACCAGTAATAGCTAATCAGTAATAGCTAATTAGTAATAGCTAATTCCTAATAGCTAATTCATAATAGCTAATTCGTAATAGCTAATCAATAATAGCTAATCAGTAATAGCTAATCAATAATAGCTAATCAATAATAGCTAATTAATAATCATGAATTAGTAACAAGCTAATTAGTAATAGTTAACTACTAACAACTATCGAACAATCAACCACTTCGTAATAGCTAATTAGTAACAAGATAATTAGTAATAGCTAATTACGAACAACTAACCAAGAACTAGTTACTTTGTAATAGCTACTTAGTAACAAGCTAATTAGTAATGGCTAATTTATAATAGCGAATTAATAACACCTAATTAGTAATAGCTAATTAGTAATAGCTAGTTAGTAATAGCTAATTAGTAATAGCTAATTCATAATAGCTAATTCATAATAACTAATTCATAATATCTAATTTGTAATAGCTAACAATAGCTCATTAGTAACAAGCTAATCAGTAATAGCTAATCAATAATAGCTAATTAGTAATAGCTAATTCATAATAGCTAATTCATAATAGCTAATTAGTAATAGCTACTTAGTAATAGCTGATTACTAACAAACTAAATATTAATTCGTTATAGCTAATTCGGAATAGCTAATTAGTAATAGGTGATTAATAACAAGATAATTAATAATAACTTACTAATAAGCTAACTAAGAACCAGCTACTTAGTAATAGTTATTTAGTAATAGCTAATTAGTAATAGCTATGACGAATTAGCTACTTAGTTATAGCTACTTAGTAATAGCTACTTAGTAATAGCTACTTAGTAATAATTACTTAGTAATAGCTACTTAGTATAGCTAATTATTAAATGCTAATTGGTAACAAACTAATATATTAATAACTATTTCTAATAGCTAACTAATGACCAACTACTAAGTAATAACTAATTGGTAACAATTTAATTATTAATAGCTAATTACTAACAAGTAACCCAGAGTTAGCAACTTAGTAATAGCTAACTAGTAACACACTAATTAGTTACAAACAACTAACCATAACCATATACTTAGTAATAGCTAATTAGTAACTAGCTTATTAGTAATAGCTAATTAGTAACTAGCTTATTAGTAACTAGCTTAGTAGTAATAGCTGATTACTAACAACTAACTAAGAACCAACTACTTTGTAATAGCTAATTGGTAACAAGCTAATTAGTAATAGCTAATTACAAACAACTAACCAAGGACTAGCTACTTAGTAATAACTAACTGGTAACAAGCTAAATAGTAATAGCTAATTACTAACGGCTAACTAGGAACCAGCTACTTAGTAATAGCTAATTGTTAACAAGATAATTAGTAATAACTTAGTAACCTAGTAATAGCTAACTAGCTAATTAGTAATAGATACTAACAAGTTACCGAGAATTAGCAACTCAGTAACTAGTAATAATCTAATTAGTAATATATAGTTAGTAACAAGTAACTAACAACCAGCTACTTAGTAATAGGTAACAAGTAGCAACCTAGTTTGTAATATCTACTTACAAAAAACTAACCAAGAAGCCACAGCCATGGATAAAAAGTAATATTATTAATATTAATCAACACGACAAGCTTACCTCTGTGAAAGTTGAATCCACCATTAAAGAATCCAAAGATTGTTTGCCGCACATGTTCTGATATTTCAACACCACATTCAGGTCCTAAACAGTTGACTGACACACGACAATGTGATACAAAACAAATATAATGATATGCATGGTTGCATGGCATAAGGTGCACTATAAAACTCACCCTCTCCTCAATATTCAATCCAGATGCTATGCACATGGATGAAACACTAAGTAAGAGGACTGATGGTAACTCTGGGGAAGGTAATGGCAATAATGGTGACAATTCATTTGAATCCATCATGCTTAACATGTTCTTTACAAAGGATAGATGTCGATTTGCACTCTTCAGTCGATTCTCATGCAACTTATATTCAGTCTGTGTATGTAGCAATCCAAATGACCTTAGAAAAATGTTCCAACCAATGTTAGTAAAGCTAAACATTGCCTCCAGTTTAGGCACCTTGTCATTCTCATCTGGCTCAACCCCTAACAACTCCAGATTAATAGTATATATCTAAATTTGCATCTCCAACTCAATCCTCCTCTCAGGAGACATTCCCGCATCACATTTCAATTCATCTATGGATATCTATACCTTTTTTCTCATCTCAATGGCTGTTGTAGTCACCTTAGACTCAACAGCCTTTGATAGCTTAGCTTGATCCAAATCAAGCTTGACCCTATCCAACTTATTCTGTTCACTATCAATTAACAATTCAAAAGTACATATAACCTTAGTACCCTCCACTTGCCTTATGGCAGCAAGTGTCATACCTTGTCGAGCATTTAACTCAACATCTTCTTTCTCTTCCGGCAAGTTCGCATCCAAAGGCTCTAAAAGTGGTGAAGCATCATCATTCAAACAACTGTAAAACCTTTGAATCTTCGAGTGCAATGTACCCATCTTCCTGCATCTTTCAATAGAAGCTTCTGCAGCTACAACCCATGCCACTTGGTACATAGCTAGATTTTTTTATGTTTGAGAAGTTGTACAATTTTCAAATGCAAAGGCTCTAGCGAATTGTATAGATAATTCATAGTTTTTTGTACCTCCTGGTAGACTTTTTGATGTAACACCATCAGTGCATCATAGAAGTCTTGACTGACATATTTAACTTTCATCTTCCCCTTGAGTCGAGTTACCTTGAAGACAGACAACCAATCTGCCTCACCAACTGATTTTTTTGATATAGTACCTGGATCTATACCAGCGATAGAGATGTCATAAACGGCATGGAAATCCTCTTTTTTCTAGCAGAATACGTTGTGGTCTAACACTTTTGGATATGTTGGAAATATCCATGTGCATCAACAAGGCAAATTGTTTCATAAATGCATGTCCATTACTCCAGTCGTAGCACCAAAGATTAAGTGTAGAGTCCCTATATCTTTGTGGTTCATGGATGCAGAAAAGAAGGGTCCTACACAGGCCCATAGATAATGCAGAGATGCACGCAGCAACTTCTGTATGTATTAATGATTCAATATAGCAGTTACAAACATGCGAATTGTTACATCATGCAACACATGAGTGAGTCACGACTGTTAAGCCATTATTTTTGGGACATGGAGTTTGGCCACATGGTTCATACGTGGCACATCCACATAATCATAGTTAAGCTGCTTCAACACTCCGCTTTAACTAGAGTACTGGAATGTGACATAGATATTACTTGATTTCAACGATTCCAAGATGTTTCTTGCAGAAGATGAACTTATCTGCTCCCACAGGCTTCGTAAGCATATCAGCCCACATTAGATGAGCTGATACATATGAGAGATGAAGTTTTTTCTACTCTACAAGATCACGTATAAAATGAAACTTTAAATCAACATGTTTTGTTTTCTCTGTCGTCGGTAAGAGCTCTTGCATGACCGTTTGGATCCAGAGGCCTTCTTTTTCCGTGAGAGCTAAGGCCACAAATTCAGCTTCTACTTATGACAATGCAACTGTTGTCTGCTTCTTAGAGAACCAGGTGCTACTTGCCATTTAATTGGCTATAAAACTAGTCTATTAAATTACATAGCATTAGACACACTGATTGATATCAGATTTGGAGCTTACCTGGTCCATTGCTTCCACTTCAATGATGGACTCTTAACGCATGGTGCCTCTCTTATGCCAAAAATAGTGGCTCTTACACTAGAACCATAGAAATTACTCCTAGCCATGCGAGCACCTAAATGTTGCATGCATGGATGCTAGACCTCATACCTGCTCATACTTATTCCCAGAGATTGCCTTTCACCTTCGTCATCTGATGGAACAACTTCCTTGATGGTAGCTTTCTCTCGCGACTGACGAAGTCGTGTAGACCTTCTGTGCTCCACTGGTGTAGACTCCATAGACTCGCCACCTTGTGGAGTACATGAGGAATAATGACATTTACTATTGATGTTCCAGCCATGATACCTAGTGGGCCACCACATGAGTAGTGATCGTACGTCTAGCATATTGAAATTTTATGAATGTATTTTTTCGCTATTTAAAATGCTTTTGAAATAGCTAAAAAGTGACAGGCTTAAAAGTGATAAATACTCCTAAAAAGTGTTCACATTAACATGCTTTTACTCTGTAAGACTGGAAAAACCTTCACAGGGAGCTCCTAAACCTAAAATTTACACAAAAAAGCAAGTGGATTGTAATTGATTGAAAAGAAGAAAACAATAAGCATATATTCCATATAACTTATAGTTTCCCTCTTAAGAGAAACATCAAGTCCTACAAGACTTTGCTCCTCAAGAGATTAATCCCCATGATGATCTTCATGTCCGTGCAATCCAAAGAAAATAGCTCCAAAAGGCAAGGAGCCCATTAATAACAAGAACCTATAGTGCTTCATTTCTCATCATTGCCATGCCACAACGATATAGTCATCCCTACCATGTTATCAAACTAGTGCATGTGTGATAGTTAGAAAGTTCCTTGATTTACTATTTTTAGTATGTGGGATGAAAATGTGGACATGGACAAGCTCTGAAGAGATATGTAAGCATAGATGTGAGTTGAAACAACATTATGTGAATCATTTGTAGCCTTGATGAAAAATACCATGTGTATCATTTGTAAAATAAATAGTCATGTTGCATGGGCAGAGATCATAATAACAAGAAATGCTCAAGTTATTACAAGAGATGTTAATGTCCCAAATCAATGTAGGGAGACATTTTGTGTGGGTAGGAGTTATGAACACTATCCCCAAGGGTCAGTCACAAACACTCCAACCTCATGAGCATCCTAAAATCCTTCAAAGCTCATATTTTTACAAATCATGGCATCAACCCATCTAAATGGGGGGTCAAAAGGATCGACATTGTTGCTATGTCTTCAGGAAGTGGTGTAGGCTTTTTAATGCTTTTATAAAGAACTTCTACCATGAACCAAAATATTTCAAACCTCTTGACTTCCAAAAAGAGTCATGCATATGTAAGCATCCAATATTCGATTATCAAATAAATAATAGTCATAAAGCTAGGGCATAAACAATATAAAAAATTCATCCTTGCTTTTACTGTGTGGAAGTGTGCATCCTTGTTGGGCTATCCAAGTCATTACGTTCATGTGTGATGGGTTGTAATGAGAAGCAAAATTGTAGAAATGATTCTTTAAAAGTGAGTAATCTAGTTTATATAGTGTGGGTATGAACATGTGAAGTGTGTGATAAAGTGAAGCATGCCTGTGAATGTGTATGGAAGCATGGAGACAATTCATTAGCAAAACAAAATATTAGGGAAACATGAAATTCCTATGCCCCCAATCATATAGATTTCTCAAAAGTTAATCATAAAATAGCTCAATGTAGTGACTTTTCCTGTGTAGTTTGAAGTTTTGAACCATCCACACATGAGGAGATCACAGAAATTTCACATCATCTACCATCTTGTCATGCACAAATCAATAAATATTAGATAGTCATGATCTCAAACAATGTTTGATAGTTACTTTTAGCTTGCTCAAACCCATCATTAACATCGAGTTCTTCCCAAAGTTAAGTGGAGTTTTGGACACACACCACACGTGGGGCAGACAGAAAAAGCTCCAACCCTGATAGCACAATCAAAATACTTACCGATTCACTAACTCCATTTTGTACCTAAGTGATGGGAGGAGGGTGGGTGTGGACACAAAATCTATGAAGGGCAGAAGCCACACCACCTCAAAGATCCCAAGGGAGTGTGGTGAGTGCTTCAATAGAGAGATTCTACCTAGCACAATAGCCTGCAATGATAAGAACAAAAATTGCTTTGAAGGAAAAAAACATACATACCTTTAGAGGAGATCAAACATCAAAGAAATAGGGTGAAAATATACAAGAGGGGATCACCCCCCAAGTCCAAAGCATGTTAAGAATGGCCTTACAACACCATATCAAACTTTGGGGCTCTTACAGTTTGAAACCACCGGTATAGCAAATTCTTCCATGTTTTCAAGTTTAAGACAATTCTCGTATGGTGTGCCCTACCTTAGAGATACCTCAACCATGTGCTTGATCAGGGAGACTTTGGGAGTGTGTGACCTATGCCTAAAAAGAGAATTCCTTGATGTGAAGGGAAAGCTCCAAATAGCCCAATCCCCAAGTCCCATATAAAGACCAAGCTTTTCAAACATAATTGTCCAAGAGTACCAGTTCCATCTTTGACAAGAGATAGTGTCTGCCCATTCCACGTTCTTTTTGGATCACAATGCCCATATTTTTCTAGTTTCCACTCTGCCATTGTGCACAACATCAAGGTCTATGTGCACTGGATCAGGTAGTGGCTTCAATTGATATGCACTCAATCTAAGGATGCCCCATAGGAATAAAGATGGCGTGCTAGGGAAAACAAATCCCTATACCAGGCTTCATTGGTGAGGCGAAAGGTAAGGGAAGCTACACTGGGTCCACACCATTGTAGCAATGGAGGGACGAGAGTAGGATTATGCACAACTTGACTTCAACAAAAAAAGTAGAGAACTCAACTATCAATGCCCATTCAACATAGCAGGCAACTAGAAAGAGGAACAAGAATTTGATCGATGCAATGAATCCCCATCTTAAAGTCATGCTTATTGCACTACCACATGGAAATGGGACCTAGAGAGGAGATGCACAAGAGGAGGAGCCAAGGTTGAACTTGGAAGTATGCACAGGGGAACATAGAGAAAATGAAGCTTTGAGAATCGAGCAATGAATCCCCATCTTAAAGTCATGCTTATTGCACTACCACATGGAAATGGGACCTAGAGAGGAGATGCACAAGAGGAGGAGCCAAGGTTGACACAGGGGAACATAGAGAAAATGAAGCTTTGAGAATCGAGCAACCTAAGAAGGGTGGGCGAGGTAGTAAACCTCAACACCAGTGGGGAAGCCAACAATGGAAGCTTTCCTATGTGCAAATAGGAAATGGTGGGAGTCAAGAATTAACCAAGGGGGAGCCACATGGCTCAACCCAATACAATAAGGAGGAGCACGAAGGCTCGCCCTTGATGTCCTTTTGCCAGGAGTCGGATAGGGGAAGCATTGCTCAATCACTATCACCATAGCAAGAGTAATAAGGTAGGCAATAGGGGCTTCAACCTTAATGAGTTATGAGTAGCATGGATAGTGACCTTTGAGTGCCAATTGATTTTCAACATAGTGAGTGACTTGCAGCCCTATATTCAAAACATCTTGCAACAAAATGTTGGACTTCAACATTGCGTGCAAGAACTAACTAGGCACAGATGTTCAGAAGGCATAAAATAAGATCTTTAGAAGGCATAAAATAGATCTTCTTTAGCTAGACAAGTGTATGCCATGTTGCAAATTTAGGATCTCTTGCAGCTTCAACATATAGTATTCTGGTAAGTCAGTACTCAACATGTTTTGTATAGCTTTCATAGACCACACACATATCTCACTCGCATAAAAAAAGGAAAAAAAAAATCAAAATCATTGACTATGAAGAGAGAGACAAAAACCATCCACTCTGAAGCTCACTCAGATATATCTTTGTCACACCGTAGTCAGTAGGCATTAGAAACATGTACCATATTGCTTCTCTATGATATGTAAGCACACAAGGAGCCATGGATCAACCCATACAATAGAGGAGATTGGGGAGGCCTGAAAAGTGCTATGCAAAGAAGGGTATGTGAAGCTTTTCATGTGTCCACATGCATTCCCCAAGGGCCATGCTCACGGTCAAACAAAGAGTAGAGTGCAACAATCGGATGAAGGAGCAGCATGAAGCAGATGCACACAGATATTTGCTATTCTAACATTCCTTCGTGCATCATTGGATGCACCGATCATGAGCACCATTGAGTGGGAGGCAACATCTGGCCACCTAGACTCGAAAGCTCCAATGAAAATGGAAGCAACATCAGATCCTCTAGTGCCAAGGGCTCCAATGGAAAAGGAAGCAGCATCAGATTGTCTAGTGCGGAGAGATCCCATGAAAAAGGAAGCAGCATCAGATCGTCTAGTCCCAGGAGCTCCCATGAAAAAGGAAACTACATTAGATCATCTAGTTCCAAGAGCTCCCATGAAAAATGAAGCATCATCAAATCTTCTAGTCCTGAGAGCTCCAATGCTCCATTGATAAGGGAAGCACAAAGTTGAGAAATGGTAGGAAGGAGTGGACCATGAAGCACAACAGAGGCTGCCACGGCCTCCAAGGGATTAATGGAGGAATGCTTCGCATGCCGAGGATGCATCACAGAGAGGCCTTGCGCCAACCTCTAAATAATGCACCATACAACATGATTTCACCTTGAAGATATATTCCCCCCAAAAATCCAGATGACAGTGGTGCTGATAGGGCCCTTCTGCATTTCAGAATTTTGTTCATGCGTAAGATGGCAGCTTAGCAGAGAGAATCCCATGTCGCCTCTAGAGTGAGGCCACCAAATGTTTGGTGCATGTCTGCCTCAACCTCCAAAGAGGAGAGAGAAAGTGAAAGGAGGAGTTAGCTCCTCCCACCTACCCCCAGATTTGGTTGAATTTGATTGGCCTCTCAAACATGCCTTCACATTCAATCAATGAATGCATAAACAAAGATTAACCCCTCAACCGCTCGCATACTTATGCCATGTTGGAACCCTGAGAGATTAATAAAGGGAAAGAGAGGGAGATGATTCTTCATGAATCTGTATTTTCCAAAATTCACTCCATATAAATTGAGAGTTTTGCACCTCATTTTCATGAGAAAAAAGGCTATCCTATGTCCTACCATGTGATTCTCAAATAATTTTTCTGAGTTTTTTTCTTTTCTTTTTTCTTTTGAGCACGAGGAGAGGGACCTCCGAGTATACTATCCATCCCTCAATCCTAGGCCCGCTTTAGTGGTGTAGGGATGAAAAGTGATGCCAAACGTGGATGTGACTGGAAGTTTGTGTATGAGAGAGAGTAAGAGACAAGGGAGTGTTCTTGTGCCATATGCAAAAATGAACTACATCTATGCTACTAAAACAAAAAATGAGGAGCTAATGGTCCAAAGGAAGGGTGTAAATGATATGCAAGCACACATAACGTAGGTATATAAGAAGAAAAAATTGCAAATCAATATTTTACCACATGCCTTGAGCTCTCGAAGTGATGAAAGGTTGTTCTCCCTAGTAGTGGTGCCAAATTTGTTGTTGTAGCATTGCAAGGGGAGCCAAGAACCACACCACCTTGCATGGAAGCAATGTGAAACATCAAGAAAGACTCTCCTTTCATCAATCAACCCTCCATCATGCTCAAGCCATTGGTCACCATCTCCAAGCTATGCCACAAACCCCTAAGAATGTGGAGAGGAAGGTCATCAAGGATCCTTGTCCACAAATGGAAAATACAAGAAATGCAACATAATCTACTCACACACAAAAGAGAGACAAGCATGCACACACACACCTCACTCTCACACTCAAAGACAAAATACGCAAGTGCACATAGTCTACGAGCAAAGACTTCTTCCATTCATTTCTAAAGATAGGTATTTGGAGCTCACATCGAACCAAAAGCTCTCTTTCCCAAAAATGAGTTTCTATATTTATAGGTTAAGCTCTTTTCCCCATGTGCTCCTATGCATGGTAAAAAAGGGAGCATGTGCTCCTATGCATGGTAAAAAAGGGAGCTCTTATGAGATCTTGGCAAATATTCTCCTCTAGCAACCAAATCCCAAGAAAATAGAGGCATGGAAATTCTACGTGGGCTTTTTGGGGTTTCTTATGTGTTTGCACAAAAGGAGGTTTATTTACAAGGTTCCAAGCTATAGTCTTGGAGAATTATCAAAAAGGGGCCTAAGAGGATGTTCTCATGCGCAAGCCTACAATATACATAGAAGGGGTAATTTCATGAGCCAAAGAGGATTCTTATGCACCACTATGGACACAATGTACAACATCCCAAGGTTGATGGAAACCTCCAAGAGAGGAGATGCTTGATCCCTCCAAGCCAAGAACGCAAAATTCACAAATTCAAGGTTTCTTGGATACCAATTGAAACATATGGGCAATCACAAAAGACCAAGAGTTAGGTTGGACGAAGAAGCACCGATAGACTTCAAAAACTTTAAACCTACAATATACATGAAAAAGTCTTCCAATGAGAAGATATAAGAAACCTACAAGACATGACTTCTAGAGTACCCTAAATGACTACCACGACCTCCAAATGTTTGTGAAAGTATGGAGACCCTTTCATGGTCGGCTATGGTGTCACGACATCTAGAGCAACAACCAACAGTAAATCGAGGTTTTCTCTCAGCTTCAAACTTGGAATATCGCAAATAGTGAGTTCATTTTGAAGCTCTCAAGAAGACGCATCCAATGGTAGTATCTTCACTTGATTTTGACACTTTTGCTTCAAAGTATGAGCAAAATACTGATCGTGGGAGTGACCTACCTATGCTTCGACACTTCCTACACTTCACACACATATTACCAACAACAAACAAGCACTACCATGGATAGAAAACACTTCAAAGCACTGTTTTCCAGCCACATACATGCATGCAAGCTCACAAGGAAGAAGATACAGAGAGGAGAAGACACAATTTCGAAATTTTGTGCTCTTGATTCTCACAATGGCAAAAAGTCTTTACAAAGAGTCACAAAATGACTTATATACATGTGCCCATCCCCTATTGTGAAGAAAAGTGGCATGGCTCACTCTTCAATTCCACTAGATGCAATGGGAAGAGGAGAGGATGAAGATAGGCTTCAAGATATAAGTATCTAATGACATTTATGATTGTCTCATATTCATACAAGATAAATCTAATGAATTTTATGATTGTGTATGTGCAAGAACCAATTGAAGTGGATAAATTTGCAGCAAGGAGTGGTGATGACCATGTTGCCCATGGGAGTGGATTTTCCTTGGCACATTACATTGGTAAATTGCCAAAGGAAGATTTTGTCATAATCCACAAGAACTTTTCCCCTCAAGGACACTTCATGACTTGGTGTCCGAAGCCCTGAGCAAACTTTTGTGCCTATCTACATTAATGCAAGGGACCAATTGTATAATTCTAGTTAGGAATTCCTTTGCCCTTACTACCCTAGGATTTAACTTTAGAGGAAAAATATTAGGTCAAATAGGAATAGCTTTAGGTCTTGGATTGACAGACCCTCAGTTAATATCCCAATCAGTTTTGACTTACCAATTGCCACTGTCTTTTCTGTTACCGTTAGTGTCCATGTGAAAGGCCAAATGGCCACCGGACACTTCTTTGTATATGTTCTTTAATAAAACATATAGTGGCCTGGTCAGTCACAAACTGTAAGTTCGACCGCATTTGTAAGACCTAAGAAGTTTGTCTTCGTGCTCTCTATGTACTGCGTTTTCTGCGTATTCTACAACCTCTGTGCGGAGTACTGTGTGTGGCGTCAGGAGCTCGGTTTTCTACTAGAAGCATATCGTCGTGGAGCTCTCGAGAAGGAGAGTGCAGTGTGGTGCATCTCCATAGAAATACTTCACTGGTATCAGAGCAGTTCGAGGCAAGAAAAGAAAAAAGCTTTGTTCCTTTTGTGCGAGCGAAGCGAGCACCCCCCCCCCCCCCCCCCCCCCCCCGGCTTTCTCCAAGGCTTACGACTAAGGCGGCGACCAAGGCGCAAGGGAGGACCTCAACGATCAAGGAATATAGAGGTTCCCGGTACTTCCCGGGAGGTCACCCATCCCAGTACTGTTCCCCCCAGAGCTCGCTTAACTGTGGCAATCTCTTGCCACTAAGCTACACTCTTGTGGTGTTTGACGAAGGGGAAAGACTAAGGTTGACATTACCTTGAACAAGTTTTGGTCCCTCAAAGCTTCATTTTTGCTTTTAAAGCCTATTTCTGAAGCAATTTTGGGGTGTTTTTGGAGCCATTTCGGAGTACTTTCGCACGTAGTTCTCTTCACACAGGTCCAAGAATATCAAGAAGAGTGTTCCTTGTACTTCTCAGACAATAAATATCAACCTTTGGGGTTGTATTTTCAGCCACACTCGTAAAACTACAGGTTTCTCGAGGGGTTTTCAGTTTTGGTGGGAGCAGTCGCTGCAAATTTATGCAGGTTTTTAAAGCCTAAAACATCAGAGTTGACAGACACTTGCAGGTGTTATTGGCTAGTTTTTGGGCTGTGTATTCAGCCATTTTAGTGTCATTTTACTGCATATATTGAGCACATACACACCATGTACGCTTCTGTGGACACCGCTTATGTACGTCCATGTGGGCATTGATATAGCGGTTACATTCTTTGCATAAAGTCTTTTACGTTTGATAAAGAGGGTCGTGGTGAGGTTTTCTTAACTGGGAGACACCCTGATGTCGGGGTCTCTTCGGTGATGCAGGTGGAAGACTTACCCAGCCTTGCCATAGGAGATGTATGATAGTTGTTCATAGGTGCTCGATAAGCCTAGTTGGCTTCTATTGGGTAACTGATTATATGCAGTGGAGTCAGTGATTCACTATGCAGGTAGACATGTCAGTACTTGCAGTTTTATGATACTTTGACACTGGTCATATGCTAATTTTGCAGAGGATACTCTGGCAAAATTTTTCCAGATTTCTGGTTTAGTCAACTATATAGTGGTCGATTTACTCCTTGATACACTTATTTGTTGGTGTTTGGACTCTTCTAGCGCCATTATCATTCTACTCAGTTCTCTACAATCATGGCATCAGAGGTCTCAGGCACATCCGGTGGATCAGGGTCTAGTGCTAGCGTTCCGAGGAGGAGCTATAACTTGCAGGGCAAAGACCATTTTGAGATCCGAAAATTTGATGGCACAAACTTTGCTCTATGGAAGAATCAGATTAAAGATGTGCTGATTCAAAGAAGGCAATGGAAGCCAGTAAATGGGATTTCAAAGAAGCCTGCTGACATGGATGAAGATGATTGGGATGAGTTAGATGAAATGGCCAGGTCTACCATTCGCTTGCACCTGGCAGATAATGTTTACTTTACAGTATTAGACTGTGAAAGTGCAGAGGAGCTTTGGAAGAAGTTATGCAATACATATGAAAAAGAGACGGCATCAAATAAAGTATATCTGATGAGAAAATTATACGACCTTCGTATGAAGGACACAGATAGTGTTGCTGCTCATCTAAATGAGTTTGATGCCATATTCTCCCAGTTACAGGCTCAGAAAATGGATATGGACAATGAAATGAAAGCAGTATTGCTGTTATGCACCTTGCCATCATCATGGGATACATTTTGCATAGCTATTAGCAATAGTGCACCAGGTGGTAAACTCGTCTATGATGACATACGTGGAGCACTCTTGAGTGAGGAGATTCGTAGAAAATCTATGGTTGGCACTCAGAGTGGAGATGCATATAATGTTCGTGATTCTTACCAAGGAAAGAATCAACAGCGTGGCAGGAGCAAGAACAAGGAAAAGAATGGTCAACGGAATAAGAGCAGAAGTAAATCAAGGAAGAGGGATATTGAATGCCATTATTGTCATAAGAAAGGACACATGAAGAAAGACTGTTATGCATTAAAGAATGCTAAAGGTAAAGGACAGAATGTTGATGGGCATGTTAAACAGTTACCTGCACCATCTACTTCGACTGTGAAGATTGAAGAAATTAATGCTATTTCTGATGATGCTGATGTGTTGACACTTGATAGTACTGTGCCATCTGAGGCACTTATGGCTGATTCTCTTTCCCACACCTGGCTGCTAGATTCTGGTGCTTCTTTCCATGTGACACCACATAGAGAATGGTTCTCTAATTATGCAGCAAAGTCTCTTGGTACCGTGAGACTTGGTGACTCTTACCAGTGTGATGTTGTGGGGATTGGAGATGTGGTTGTGCAGTTCATTGACGGTTCAAAATTTACTATGCATAATGTACGCCATGTACCTTAGTTATCACGCAGTTTGATGTCAGTTGGTCAACTTGATGACCTTGGTTACAAGGTGGTCTTCTATGCTCAGTCCTTTCGTATATCAAAGGGCAATATGGTTATTGCAAAAGGAAGGAAAGTTGGCTCACTTTACCCTTTATTTGTATCACAGAAAGAACACTTGTTAGCTGTTACTGAACAGCCTATGGCTTGTATTTGGCATGGTCGTTTGGGCCATATATCTCGTAGTGGAATGGAAAATCTTTCTTGTTCTGGCTACTTACCTGTGTTATCTTTCTCTGATTTTTCATTTTGTGAGCATTGTCAATATGGAAAGCAAACCAGAAATGTGCATAAAACGCACATTGACTCTTCAATTCAGCCTTTAGATCTTGTTCATACAGATGTGTGTGGTCCTATGCCCACTAGGTCCTTAGGTGGTTCTCTTTACTTTGTCACTTTCATAGATGATGCTACTAGAAAAGTCTGGGTATATCCTATCAAATCGAAGGATGATGTATTCCCTACTTTCAAAAAATGGCTTGCTTCAGTTGAGACTGAAAAAGGAACTAAGCTTAAGGCTTTACGTTCAGATAATGGGGGTGAGTATACCTCACATGAAATCAGCCTTTTCTGTCAATGTAGAGGGATTCGTAGAGAGTTTACAGCTCCTTATACCCCAGTACAGAATGGTGTAGCTGAGAGGATGAATAGAACTATTCAAGATAGAGTAGTCTCTATGTTGCATCATGCAAACCTCTCCCAAGGTTTTTGGGCAGAAGCAGTATTGACTGCAGTTCATGTGATTAACCTTTCACCTAGTACTGCCAAAGGTCTGAAAGTGGCACAAGAGTTATGGACAGGGAAACCACCATATTATGATCATCTTCGAGTTTTTGGGTGTGAAGCATATGTTCATATACCCAAGAATCTTAGACAGAAGTTGGACCATAAGTCAAAGAAATGCATTATATGGTCGAGAAGGACAATTTGGATATCGCTTATGGGATCCTGAAACACGGTCAGTGATCAGAAGTAGTGATGTCAATTTTAATGAGTCTAAGATGCATAAAGAGCCGATTAAGGAGGTTGAAGTGAGAAGAGTGGTGTTTGAGGATACTAGTCCTCCGGTTAGCATGCATAAAAATGCTGCACATAGGGATGTTCAAGAGAATGTCCATTCAGATCAGTCTGCACATGTTCCTGTTTAGCAACCATTGAGACGTTCTGCACGTGTCTCATATCCACCTGATAGATATGTTCCAGGTTTAGATTTTGTTATGCTAACAGATGCTAGTGAGCCCTCTTGCTACAAAGAGGCTATGCAGACAGAGGATCATGTCAAGTGGGAGCGTGCCATGAAGAGTGAGTTGGATTCTATTCACAAGAATGGTACTTGGGACTTAGTACCTTTGCCAAAGGGCAGGAAAGCTTTACCATGTAAATGGGTATATAAGCTGAAATTCACATCAGATAGTGCTTCTCCAAAATATATAGCATGACTTGTTGCAAAGGGTTTTAAGCAACAACATGGTGTCGATTTTGAGGAAATCTTCTCTCCAGTGGTCAAGATGACTACTTTGCGCATGTTGCTTGGATTCGTTGCAATGGAGGACTTAGAGCTAGTCCAAATGGATGTGAAAACAGCTTTCTTGCATGGAGATCTTACAGATGAGATCTATATGGAACAACCAGAGGGTTATGTATTTCCTGGCAAGGAAAGTCTAGTTTGTAAGCTCAAGAAGAGCTTGTATGGACTTGAACAGTCTCCTAGACAATGGTACCAAAAGTTTGATGCTTTTATGAAGTCCCAAGGCTATTCTCGGAGCAATGAGGATCATTGTCTCTACACAAAGAGATGTTCTGATGGCAGCTTGATATACTTGATACTTTACGTCGATGATATGTTGATTGCTGGGAAGTCCTCTTATGATTTGTCAATTATCAAAAAGAAGTTGAGTCAGACATTTGATATGAAGGATTTGGGGGATGCCAAACATATTCTTGGCATGCGCATTACTCGTGATAGGAGTAAAAGATGCATATACTTGTCTCAAAGTGAGTACATATCCAAAGTACTTCATCGATTCAATATGCAGGGTGGAAAGGCATTGAGTACACCTTTACCCACATATGTGAAATTGAGCAAGGATGACTGCCCCAAATCAGATGAGGAAAAGGAATTCATGACCAAAATTTCCTATCAGTCTGCTGTTGGTAGTCTCATGTATGCTATGGTAGCTACGAGACCAGACATTGCATTTGCAGTGGGAGTTGTGAGCAGATATATGTCTAATCCTGGCAAGAAACATTGGGAAGCGATCAAAATGATTTTGAGATATCTGAGTGGCACTAAGGACAAGTGTCTATGCTTAGGTAGAGGGAAAGCATCCATTATTGGTTACACAGATTCTGACTATGCTGGTTGTGTAGACAATCGTAAGTCTACATCAGGGTACATTTTTCATTTTGCTGGAGGTGCTATCTCTTGGAGATCTCGTCTTCAAGAATGTACAGCTGTTTCCACCACAGAAGCAGAGTATGTTGCAGCAAGTGAGGCATGTAAGGAAGCATTGTGGCTTTCTCGTCTTGCTTGTGATATGGGTTTGCCTCAGCATGTACCTCACTTGCTCAGTGATAGTCAGAGTGCCATTGCTTTGGCTAAGAATCCGGTCTATCATGCAAAGACCAAGCACATTGAGGTGAGGTATCACTTCATTAGAGATTGCTTAGCCACTGAGAGCATTATTCTTGAGAAGGTTCACACTCGAGATAATGTTGCAGATGCTTTGACTAAAGCTCTACCGCAGGATAGCTTTCGACACTGTTGTCACTTGATGGGGGTTACTTGATTTTTGATCTTACGCAGTCACTTGTATACTGTGTAACATGCCCATCAGGTGGGAGGTATAGTTTGTATACTTACACTCAGGTATTCTTTATCATTCTTTCTTTTTTCTCCCATAGTTACTCTAGCCATATTGGCCTTTAGTGGGAGATTGTTACCGTTAGTGTCCATGTGAAAGGCCAAATGGCCACCGGACACTTCTTTGTATATGTTCTTTAATAAAACATATAGTGGCCTGGTCAGTCACAGACTGTAAGTTCGACCGCATTTGTAAGACCTAAGAAGTTTGTCTTCGTGCTCCCTGTGTACTGCGTTTTCTGCGTATTCTACAACCTCTGTGCGGAGTACTGTGCGTGGCGTCAGGAGCTCGGTTTTCTACTAGAAGCATATCGTCGTGGAGCTCTCGAGAAGGAGAGTGCAGTGTGGTGCATCTCCATAGAAATACTTCATTTTCAAAGAAGAAAGAATGTAGTGGAGAGGCTCAAGGCTAAGAGCCAATTGTAAAAATTTTATAATACCAATTATTGCTTTTTCAATTTCCATGTGCATTCAATCTATTGTCTCTATATGTTTTGGACAATCTCATAACTTTTTCATAGTTAAATCAGTCTTTTTCAGTATTTCTTGTAAGTTTTGTTGCCCAAAATGCATGCAATTGCCTAGGAATGCAAAAAAAAGGCCTGCCACAAAAACGCGGGGATAGGCCCTGCAAAAGTTTTGTAGGGCCCATCCCTGTGTTTCTGTCGCAGGCCTTTGTTTTGCATTCCTAGGCCATTGCATGCACTAGTTGCCCTATATTGGAAGTCTATGTCCCTCAATTACAACCTAAACTTGGGGAAGTGTGGAAGACTCTTCTTATGTGCAATGATTAGAGAATATCTAGACTCCTCCGGGTGCATATAAGCATGCAGCAAATTATAAGTACACTTGAATTTTCATCAACATTGTTTATCTATTGGTCAGAGGGTTTGCATGAATTGCACTCTATCTAAGGCCAATCATATGCTCCAATGTGCATGGAATATGGTTTCATGGCTTAGAAATGCAAAAAGAAGGTCTGCCATAAAAACACAAGGATGGGCCCTGCAAAACTTTTGCAAGTCCCATCCCTGCATTTCTGTGGAAGGCCTTTTTTTAGCATTCCTACGCCATTGCATGCATTTTGGGCAACAACACTTACAAGAAATACTGCAAAAAGACTGACTAAACTATGCAAAACACTTTAAAGAATTACAGAAAAAGACACTTTTAGATACATAGAAGAAATAGACTTCAAAAAATGTGCAATAAGAGACAAACACTTGGGAAAGCAAATATAATAAGAAAAATATTATATTAATCATTTGGGACATATAAAAAGTTCTCTCAACAAGAGAGTACAAATGTTAAGGGTTATTCCCTCTAATTCTTCTAGCTAGCTACATATCTTTAGGTTGTTTTGTCACTCTCTTTGCATGGATGGCACACAGGTTAGAGTCCTCCAACATTGAGATAAGATACGCCTCTGCAACTTCCCTTGGATATGAAGTCCAACGCAATAGCTTTGGATCTCTTCTTTCACAACTCTTGCAAATTACCTTCGTGGAATAAGAAGCTCCACAGACTTTTGATAATGTCAAATCTCTGCAAAGGCTTTGGTTTGCTTTCTGTGGCTTTATGGTGCTCTTGCATTTGGGGGGATGTTGGGTTGTGGTCATTGTGGTCTACGACGCGCTTGATAGTTCTTCTTTCTTCTTGGAGCACACCTAGATGGTCTTGAATCATCATCTACTTGCTCTATCCAACTTGTCTCTCTTTCTTCAATGGTTGGTCTTTGTCCTTGTCCTGCAAGAGAGTGTCTTGCCTCCTTGTGTTACTCGATGGTTCACGGGGATATGATCATTGGTCCATGGTGGCTCGTTAACACTTTCTTCATCCGAGGAACTCTCTAAATTTGATGTTGTCTCCAATACAACTTGTATCCGTCCTTGTTGTTTGGGCCTTGCCTTGAGTGGTTTCCTCTGTGGGCGCTCATCATCAGATATAGAAGGGGAATATTGCATTTCTTGTGCTACATCTCTCTCTTGTGAAGCTTCATCCCCCCATGATGGAATGCTACAAGAGTGTGTCCCTACACATGATTTTTGTCTAGAAGAGTGGCTTGTAGTTCGACGCTTCTTATGGGGTGTCATCCATGTTGGGTGCTGTCACATGATGTTTATATGGGGTCTTGAAGATCATGCCACATGGCATCATTGGGAGACTCCACATTTGGTAGTAGAAAGGAAGAAAAATCTCTCTCAATTCTTCGATGAGAATTCTTGAAAGGAGGCTCGGACGTGGCTGGGCGGCGAACCAAGGAAATTATCTGTGTGTGTGATTCGAGAGAAGGTCACGCGAGTTGCGCTTGATGGCAAGGAAGGCCTAAAAGGTTTTATACAATACTGGTATCAGAGCATGGTCCTGGCTACTACTTGCACATGAAGACGCTGCTCGGGAATCGGACCGTCGACCTCCAGGAATAGGATCTCAAGCTATCCACATGACCACGCCATATTGCTTGTGCTTTGAAGGAGCAAGAGTCATACTTATTTCTTCAGCGCTCAAAAATTTCGCCCATGAAGGCCGTCCGTGAGCAAATTTACAAGAAGGCATTGCTTGAATTTAATATCATTAGTGATAGTTGGTTTCAAAACCTTGAATGACTCTCCTCAATGCATCAAGAGATAACATTCGAGTTGGAGGATGTATCCATGTCAACCATTGAAGATGCTCAGGGGACAGATAGGATTCGACTTCTCACGGAGCCCATGCTATCCAATGAAGAGAGTTGAAAGGTTATTAGTCAAGTGATTTGATGATTAAGAAGAATATCATGGACATTTCATCTATCTACAGGTAAAAGTACATTTTATTGAATTTTTGGTAATCAATTATCGAAAGACTCTGATTTGGCAAAAGAAAGCATGGGCTTTTGTTAAAGCCATTTTGAGGAAAACCATGTGTATGGAGAGAATGAGGTATATACTCTCATTTGGATTCAAGGATTACCTCAAAAATACAAGAAGGCCAAGTTTAGGGTATCTCCAAAATACTCTACTTTCATGATTTTCTTATATATTTCAGGGGCTATTTTTTATTAATAGCCATTTTGGGAAGGGGAAAAGAGGAGGTATTTTTCATAGATTTATGGAAAAAACCATGCACACTTATAGTCTAGTGTACTCACTTCCATATACCTATACCTCAGTATTATGGGAGTTGGAAGCTCCACAAAACCCCCTTCCATCACAGTTTGAGAAAAAAATTCAGCACCTGAATCTAAGAAATTCCCATTTTGGAAGAGGGAAAAAGAGTGCGGTAGCTACGGATGGATGGGAAAAAGTATATATACTGCGATTATGGTGTATGGACTTCATAGACGAATCATTAGATTCATCAAAAGTATAAGTTAAGGAGGAATTTTAGTTCCTCAAAGACACCCTTCCCGCACTTTTTGGAAAAAATTTAGATGTTAAATTTTGCCAAACTCCACTTTTGGGAGTAAAAATAAAGAACATTTAAGAGGCTTTCTAGGGATTAGTGCACACATACATGACATATGGTGTATGAATTATCTTGGAGAAGAGAAAAGGACTCATCATTCATGGCATCATGTCTCACTAGATCAGAGGAGAGCTTTTAGTAGACATCTCCTTAGGATTGGGAGTTATCCTTCATAGTTTAGGGAAGATTCATTCTTTCATTAGAGAATGTGATAGGTGATTTTATCACCATGGATATCACATACTCATTTTGATGTTTTTAGGAAGGATAATTCCATGAGTTTCATGGGATCGTATAGATCCATCCACAGAGGACGGTTGGCAGAGATAGCTTTTTAGTACGGATACACATGTATTTATGGTATCATGTCATATCATTGCTGACCATTTTAGTAGAGGGATTTTGATCCTTATTAGGAATTTATTTTCTCCACTCTTCACTACATACACCTTCATTAGTTAGGGGAGATCTGTTCTCCATTTTCATATGAATATAATTTTTTATTGACATTTGTGAGACTCGGAGTTGAGTATGACTTTTCTCTTTAGGGTTTCTAGGAGATATGGATATATCTAACCTATTGGGGTACCAAACTCTTATTTGGTGTTACGTCATGATCATGATGTGTGAGCATCAATTAGGAGGATGGGTACTTAGCGATTATCTGAATCTCAAAGGGAATGCTTTCTGCATTCATATGGCAAACTATAGGGAAGAGAATTATTAGTGCACAAGTGCCGATAGAGGCTCTGTTGGAGTTAGACGTCTGCGGAAGCACGCGAACAGCACAAGGAAGAAGAAGAAGCTTGGAGCACAAACACACAATACTGAATGTATTACTAGAGAATGTACAAAGATAAGTAGCCCATTAGGGCAATAGGCATATATACAAGCCGGGGGAAAAAGATCTCCTAAAGAGGGGAAAAAGTGCCCCGGCGGTCCTAGTGTGTTCACACACATCACTACCTAAATATATCAACAAATCCCCCCTGGGAGTGATGCAGTGAACAAGGAGCTGGCACTCATGTATAAGGAAGTGCCAACCTATGTATAAATCACTCCACAAAAGGAAGTAAGCCGAAAGCTTTGCGAAAAGCTTCAAACTTCTCCCTAGGCAGAGCCTTCGTGAAAAGGTCTGCAATGTTCTCCTGTGTGGGCACATATGCCAAGTTGATCTCCCCAGCAGAGAACCTCTCCCTGACATAGTGATAATGCACCTCAATGTGCTTAGTGTGAGCATGGAACACAGGGTTCCTCGCAACTGCTAATGCGCTCTGACTGTCAGTGAAGATGGTGGTGGCAGAAAACTGGCCAACACCCAAATCAACCATAAGGCGTCTAAGCCACACACACTCAACAGTCGCTATGAAAGCTGGCCTATACTCAGCCTCACAACTGGAAGTGGCCACAGTAAGCTGCTTCTTGCTCAACCAAGATATACATGAGCTACCAAGCATGAAGCAAAGACCACTGGTGGACACACGAGTGTCATAGCAACCAGCCCAATCTGAGTCAAAAAAAGCATGCAAATGTGGTGGTAGTGATCCCCCCTTGGGATAAAACAACCCAAGTAGCCGAGTACCACTCAAGTAGCGAAAGATGCGCTTAACCGCCTTCCAATGCGTGACTCCTGGGCAATGCATAAACCTGCTCACCTGTGAGACAGCAAACTGAATATCTGGCCGAGTAATGCATAAGTAAATCAAGCATCCAACAGCTTGCTGATAGAGAACAGTATCAAATGCATCTCCAGCATCATGAAGACGTAAACCTGTCTCCATAGGAGTGGCAATAGACTTACAGTCTTCAAGGCCAAAAGCTGCAATAATGTGTCAATATATTTCGTTTGACACAAAGCCATTCCACCATCAACTTGCATAAACTGAATGCCCAAATAGTGATGCAAATGCCCCAAATCAGACATCTCAAATGAGGCATGCAAATCAGCCTTGAAATCAGCAATATGCTTCTCAATAGGACCAGTGAGCAGCATGTTGTTAACATAGACAACAATGATCAGAAGCACATCATTAGCACGCTTAACATATAAGGTGCTTTCAGTTGGACTGTTCTCAAAACCATGTGCAATCAGATAGGCATGTATCTTCTCATACCAAGCACGTGGTGCTTGCTTTAAACCATATAATGCCTTATTTAACCAGCACACCTGGTTTTCATGCCCTTTCTGCACAAAGCCACGGGGCTGGAAAACATACACTTCTTCATGCAAGTCACCATTCAAAAATGCTGTTTTAATGTCCAACTGATGTACATTCCAACCATGATGGGCTGCAAGTGCACAAATACTCCGAAAAGTAGTCATACGGCATGTAGGTGCAAAGGTCTCATCAAAATCAATGCCTCTTTCTTGCGCATAACCCTTTGCAACAAGCCTAGCCTTATACCTCTCAACTGTACCATCAAGTTTACGCTTCAGCTTGTATACCCACTTAGTGCCAATGGCCTTCTTGCCAGGAGGCAAGTCACATAAAGACCATGTACCATTCTTCATTATAGCATCATATTCAGATTGCATAGCAGCCATCCAATTTTCTAAATTCTCTGCTTCATCAAAAGAAACAGGCTCATTCTCATCACAAAGACTAGATGCAGCCATAGCATAGCAATCTGATGCAAAGGAGGCACTATGAGAGCCTGAACGAGTACGATATGACAAAGGTGCATCTAATTTGCTGTCACGCAAAGTCTGCACAAGCCATTTTGGCATAGTTTTTGCCTGCTCAATATCAGCTCTCTCATCAACAAGTGCATCATGTAAATCTGCATGAGAAATGGAATGATCTGCATCATCATATGAAACCTGCAAAGGTTGAGAAGTTGCCTCATTAGGACCAACACTAGACTGTCCACCTGTAAAAAGAGGCATCAAAGTATCATACATGTCTTTGGAGCTAACAGATGTCTCCTTAGTACATGAAAGCAATGGCTGAATAGCATCTTCCACAAAGACAACATCACGGCTAACCAGAATGCGTTTAGTCTGTGGATGATACAAACGATAGCCTTTACTTTCAGAACTGTACCCAACAAAAATACATTTTACTGCCTTATCATCCAATTTTCTGCGATGTTGTTCAGGCACTAGTGCATATGCCAAACAACCAAAAACACGCAGATGAGCAACAGATGGCTTGCGGTCATGCCAAGCCTCATATGGAGTGATAGACTGCAGCGCTTTAGTGGGACACCTGTTTAGTACATATGCTGCACACATGACAGCCTCAAGCCAGAAACTATGAGGTAAAGCCTAACTCTTGACCATACAACTCGCCATCTCCATGAGAGACCTGTTCTTCCGTTCAGCAACTCCATTCTGTTGAGGTGTATACGGCACTCTACACTGGTGTTTTATCCCACGTTCAGCCAGAAATGCATTAAAATCAAAAGACATATATTCCCCCCCTCGATCAGAACGGAGGGTGCCCATTTTACATGCTGACAAATTTTCAGCCAAAACCAAAAACTATTTGAAGCACATGAACACTTCGGACTTTGCTTTGAGTGGATATACCCATGCATTCCTGGAAAAATCATCAATGAAAGTCACGAAGTAAAGGTAATTTCCAAAAGACGGTGTCTGCATAGGACCACAGACATCACTATGTACAAGCTGCAATTTCTGCGTAGCCCGAACTGAACCATCTTTTGGAAAGGAGGAACGTTGCATTTTGCCCAAAATACAGCCTTCACATACATGTTTTCTAGGTGTCTCAAGCTTGGGCAAAGAAGACACCATATCAGATTTCTGCAGGCATAGCAAACTAGCAAAATTCAGATGACCAAAGCGTGCATGCCAAAGCTTTGCATCTAAGATAGCCTGAGAATCATGAACTGCACATGCCGAATCATTCACAGATCTTTCATAGTCTATGAGCTTATACAGCCCACGGCATAAAACGCCATAAGCAATAATAACATCGCCATTTGACAGATCATGAACTGTACATCTGTCATCAACAAATTTCACAACCAAGCCAATCTTGGCTAATGCAGAAACTGATAACAGATTCTTCTTGATCCCTGGCACAAATAAAGCATCTGACAAAGTGAAAGAACTACCATCAGCAATAGTCACAAGGATCTTACCAACTCCCATAACAGGATAAGAGGAGTTGTTGGCGCATGTGACAGTATTCCCTGTAGGGGCAGGCTCGAGTGAAGAGAAGAAACTGTGCTGCGAGGTAATATGTTTGGTCGCCCCACTGTCAAAGTACCAAACATCTGAGTCCACTGTAGACATGCACTGCTCATGAGAAGATGGGTCAAAATTGCAAATAGTAGTAAATGCCCATTCTTCTTCCCGCACAAGATTAGCAGACTCTGTTTTTGGTGTAGAGGCTTCTGCAACAACCATTCCAGCCTCCTTTTTCTTTGCCTCTTTTGCAGCCAATTTTGGACAGTTCTTTATGATATGATCATTCCCTTTACAGTACTTGCAAAACAATTTCTGCTTTTCTGATTTCTTCTCATCTTTATCCTGGTTCTTTGAATGTGCAGCATTTGCAGATTTCTGCTTACTAGTAGAAGAGCTCCATTTTCCTTTGCCCTTCTAACTAGCCAGGAAAGCTTGATCTGCAACACGTATATGGACCTGTTCTACCTCGATTGATCTTCCTGCAACAGAACAGAGACTAACTCCTCAAATGATAAGGCATTCAGATTGCCTTTCATCATCAACCAAAGAGTAGAAGCAAAACTCTGATATGAATCAGGAAGACCATTCAGAATGGTCTGCACAAGTGAGCTATCTGGTATAACCTCATCAACAAAAATCAACTGTTCCTTCAAGTCTTTGATCTTTGTTAGGAAACTGTCCATAGAATCACCTTCATTCATGTGCTCACTCTCCAACTGTTTTCGGAGGTAAGCAACACGAGCCTCATTCCTAGCTTGGTACAATGTGGTAAGTGTATCCCAAGCATCCCTAGCTGTTCTGCAAGAGCGAATATGAGGAATAATGGCACGTTTGACAAACAAAGCTATCAGTGCATGTGCCTGGGCATCTCTACCATCCCAACGAATCTTCTCTACAGTAGGTGAAGCAGAAACAGCAGCACGAACAGGAATCTGCACAACATCATCTTCGACACCATCTTCATCAGCTCCAGCACCTGTATTTGCAATACCTGTTGTTACAGGTGTAACAGGACGTCTTTCAACACCCTGCACAATGTTCCACAATCCTTTTGCAACCAATACATGTCGCATCATATAAGCCCACAATGGGTAGTTGGTACCATCCAACTTATCCTCAACAGCCAACATACGGAATACATCACTGCTTTCAGCCATGGCCGGTGACTAAAATACCTTGATGCAAAAAATTGACTGTATCTCAAAAAGTTGAATGGAACTGCCCAGACGAGTTCTGCTAAACCTGTAGCAGACTTCGAGATGCTTATATTGGCAAACAAAAAGTGGTATATACCTTTGGCACAAAAAGATGAAATAGCCTGCACAAGCGCTGTGATAGTGCGTTCGGAGGTCGAAACGAGCTCAGATCGCAATTTCGGCACCACAAAGCAAAGCCTTTTGATCTTTGAAACAGCCTAAGTATGCTCACCAAATTTCGTGCGAATCTGAGACTGCAAACGGAGGAGTGTCGACGGCGCCCTAGATGAAGCTACGACCTGCTCTGATACCAATTGTTGGAGTTAGACGTCTGCGGAAGCACGCGAACAGCACAAGGAAGAAGAAGAAGCATGGAGCACAAACACACAATAATGAATGTATTACTAGATAATGTACAAAGATAAGTAGCCCATTAGGGCAATAGGCGTATATACAAGCCGGGGGAAAAAAACCTCCTAAAGAGGGAAAAAAGTGCCTCGGCGGTCCTAGTGTGTTCACACACATCACTACCTAAATATATCAACAGGCTCTTCCAATAGAACTTAGTCCATAGGTAATGGATGAAAAACCACAGGCTTCTTGGTTGGTGAAATGTAGAGATTATATTTTACTACCATGAGCTAGATGATGGATTTGCATAGTTCACAAGATAGTTAAGTTAAATTGTTACTTGTGATTACACTCAAGGTTAGGAAGACCTAGAGTGGTTTGAGGGCAAGCTATCATTTAGTTTTAGATGGGTTTGGAGTCACTTGTTATGGGACTTTGTTCTATATTTTAGAGGATTATATGGTTTATTATCTCCATTATGGTACGGTCAAGCTTATAGGTTTGGCACTTTTACACTTGCTTTACATGCTATTGCTCCAAGGAGGATACATCACATGGACTTAAGTCATTTGGATGATGTTTTGTTATGGGAGTGGTAGTTTGAAGGTGGAGTGTACATGGGAGATAGTAGGCACCACTCAGACGGTTTCCCACCTTTGAGATGATATTATATGAGCCTTCTTAAGGGGAAGGATACGGGAAAACGACACAGAGAGATGACCATGTACATAGAGTACATGGGGTTCAGGGGAGTCCGAGCACTTTCTTCTACCATTATGGATATTTCATTTACATTTTCGAGGACGAAAATGCTTTCAAGGGGAAGGAAATGTCACATGATGTTTATATGGGGTCTTGAAGAGCATGCCACATGGCATCATTGGGAGACTCCACATTTGGTAGTAGAAAGGAAGAAAAAGCTCTCTCAATTATTCGATGAGAATTCTTGAAAGGAGGCTCGGACGTGGTTGGGCAGCAAACCAAGGAAATTATCTGTGTATGTGATTCGGGAGAAGGTCACGCAAGTTGTGCTTGATGGCAAGGAAGGCCTAAAAGGTTTTATACAATAGGTGTCGAGTACCTTTCACATGGCTAGGGTAGACGACATGATCCTTTCTAGCAGTCTGCTTTGTGCGTGCCATTCTCTTAGGATGTAAAGTGGTAAAATGAGGAAGGACACCTTTATTTATAGCCTTTCACTTAAGGATTGTCATGTTCACATTTAAATGGATAAAAATTAGTTTTAAAAAATTAAAAGTATATTCACAAAGACATTAAAAGTTTATTTGAAGTGAAAGGAGTTATAAAAACCTTGAAAAAATAATGCGTTTTAAGAGTTGGGAAACTATTTCCAAGCAGAACCCTCTCAGACTCTTTGTGCACACCATTGGGCATGATGTGGCGGTCCTGATGATGACATCCACTTCTCTCTTGCAATATCATGTTGTATCTTTCTTGTAATCTTTGCTATTCGTGACTCACATGCTCATTCCATTACATATTTTCTAGCAAATGTCGCACGAAAAAACCAGTTGAACATTTCTTCTAAATAGTTTGACTGTAGTAGACCACCCCCATGACGAGTGTTTTTAAAGTAAACACCTCTAGTCCTGTAATGTGACTTCTCCATTCCTTCTGTGCTAAAAATGTCCAGTGATCCATATCGATTCATAAAATATGCTCCATGTGCAAAAAGAATATGCTATGATCTGGTCAATAAGATATACACATGGTATTGAAGACCAAATAAAAAAATGTAAGCAAAACTTGCTATGTAATGTGTAATGTTGCTTTCTCCCCAAGATAAGATGAATGACTGTGTAAACTCCTTCAAACTCACTTGGAATAATTCTCGATGTGAAGCATTAGTGGAAACCAAACCCATCAAATGTAACAATTGATCTAACGATGACCAAACCTTCTTTCGCTTATTAATGAGATCAACCTGACTATCATTGTCTGTCGTAATCAAACAGAGGTCCTTCCAAATCTCCCATTTCCCATCATCTTGACTATTCACATCTCTTTTAAAGAAACATCTTGCCTTCTTCCCAGTCATTGAAACTTGTTGTAAAATCTCTTGAGACTCACCATACTTCTTAACAACTAAAGATACATGGCCACCATGACAACCTTTACAATTCAAAAGATCTTCTATTTTTTTAATTGCTATTGTAGAGCTCTCTAGTGGTTTCATTGCAAATGCATATTCAACATGTAGCTTCAAAAGCCTATCAAAGATCCTCATGAATGCATGCCAAGTACAAAAGTGAACATTGACTAATGGAAATGGAATAATGGGGTTCCAATCATTGCTTATTTTATCACGAGTTGGTTCTTGTAACATTGGACACCTCAAAAGTGATATCTCCCATTCCTTGTGATTCGATGATCTGTTTCATCAATTTCTTCAGAGCCATCAACTCTCATCAATGCCCTTGCAGGTTTAGACTATCTCTTACATCCTTTATAACCTTGTCTACAATATGGGTAAGGATAGAGAGAAGATTCTCCTTGTTTACAACCTAACATGCATTTTATACTCTTAAGGTCTCCACCCAAATGCCATTCTACCTCAAAATCACCTATATCATCTACAGAAAGTTTTTGCCCATGTATATGAGAAGAGGTTACTTTTGTAATCCATGGAGTCCTATTAAAAATCCACGAATTAACATTATTTGTTTTTTGGGAACTTCTATAGCACCTAACCACCAGATATCTCTCTCTGATCGCACACTGTAAGTAAAATGGGAAGTGGATCCTAAAGTTTCATCACTCATTGCATGGTCCATAACTTCATTCATTAGCATCACACTCAACCTTTCCAATCGCCGACCCTTTATGATTTGGCACTCATATAGCTTTAGTATGAACTTTAACTTAACATTACAGTCTGCACAAAAGAGAAAACATTATCTTAATATGACACTTGAATGCAATAAAACTTCAACACCAAATAAAATGTAGTAGGGGTACCTTTGATTGTTGAACTATAAAAGTAAACCATTGCTTGTTAAAGCTTCTAAAGATCCACAAATGTATTGTTGAATTTAGTGTAAGTAAATCCTTGTGTAGATAGTATCTTTGATTGCTTCTTGGGAATATTTGGATGATAAACAGAGACAGGCATAGTATCTTCTATGAATAAATATTGTCCAATAGTACGAGTCACATCCTCATTTGAAGTTCTTTTTTTTATAGACACTTTATATGGGCATGAAAATATACTTTGAGAAATACCTTGTGCTTATAAGGCTTGCCTCAGAAGGGGTGTACATTGTAGTATACCCATTTCTACTGATGCCCACTTTGTCACATATTGCCTGCACATCTTGCACTTTGATAAGGTTTTTTAACTTCTCTGAAAACTCAGCTTCAACAACAACTCTAATACACTTTCCTATGGGTGTGTCTATAGCTAAAGTGATTTCTTTATTGTTTATACAGCTATTCATCAGCTTGAATTGGTCTTGTGTTGTTGATGAAGCAGTTATGTCTTGAATAAATGACCTACACAATGAAAGATTCCATTACAAATTTTCATTAAAACATATAAAAGTAAAACAAACACTCATCTTGTTGCATATATACGTCGTTTGTGTGCTCCGCCACCTAGTAAAAGAGCTTCAAAGGATGACAATGCTCTTTTCCTATATCTCATACCAAGTGGAGTCTCTTTCAGCTGCTAAAGATTGC
Organism: Ceratopteris richardii; assembly: GCA_020310875.1. NCBI lineage: Eukaryota > Viridiplantae > Streptophyta > Polypodiopsida > Polypodiales > Pteridaceae > Ceratopteris > Ceratopteris richardii. The sequence goes on along the minus strand of CM035408.1, from coordinate 30,059,231 downwards.
CATTTAACTTTGAAATTGTGCTTTCTTTTGCTTCCATATCTTGATCAAAATCTGCAAGTTGTTTTTGTAAAGATATGATTGTGCTTTCTAAAGTGACCACCCTCATATGATGGAGTTGATATTGTTGGAACCAATACTTAGTAGTAGCATGTGAATGTGTAGATAATTGCTTGCAGTAACCTAATAGTCAAGCTTCACCTGCACCAATGAACTAAAGTAAAGTTGAGAGGTTATGGAATGTTGGATGGTAAGAAGATATTGGATCAAAAGGATATAGTGAACCATGAGTCCAAAGATCAATACTTTTTTCTCCAGCTGCACGACGTTCATTTTGAGAATTGGTATCATTGTTGCATTGTGTATTTGGAGCAAACTCTCTAGGCACATGAACATGGATGCTTTTTGATGCAAGAGCATGAGGACATTCTACTATGAAGTTTGTGATACATGTCAATACCATCTTTGCTAATGACCAACAATATCAAAAACAAAGATGGAAAAATGGTTGGAAGGGACTCTAAAGCATATGTTTTGCTCAGAAAATGTGTTTTCTTGTATGTGTATGGGTTAAAGTGTATTTTTCCACTGTGTATGGCTAAAAATGATGAAATTTGAAAAAAATCATTTTTTGGGGGAAGCATAGTCATGGATTTGATGATGTGGCACTTACTTTTGGAGGGAGTTTGAAAATTATACTTTTTTTAAAAGAAACTTTAAAAAAATGGACCCAAAAAAGTGACTTCTGACATGTATATTAAAAAATAGGCCCTTTTGAGTTAATATACACTGAAAATGAGACTTTTTTTTTTTAACATTTTTTTATTCAAATACATTCATGATTTTGATGATGTGGAAAGTAGATTCTCTTGCTCTCTCCCTCTAGAAGAAGAAAGAGAGAGGCCTAGTAAAGCCTAAAAAAAGCCTACTCCAATCTACTAAAGAAGTGCCTTATTAAATGCACTTTGTCCCCTTAAACAAGAACAGAATTAAGCTTAATCCCTAAAAATTAGGGATCCTTACAAGGCCCATGTAGGGTTCATTTTTTCCCCTCAATGGTAGCCACTTCAAACACTATTTCCAGCCATTGATGACCTAGAAACTAGTCAACTTTGGATGCACGTTGCTCTTTACTCAGGTGTTTGGCTTTTATGATTTTTATCTTGTTGGAAATGGATTTTTATAATCCAAAGACTGGAAATGGAGGAGATTTTGTAGTTCTAGGTAGAGAATTGGACTCAATATTCACCTTTTGAAGAAGCACAAAGGAGCATGATGAGTCTTCTCAAGACGTTGCTATTTTTTTGGAACTACATATTTTCTAAGTTCATGCTTGATTTCAATATTTTCAATATAGTTTTCGTAGAAACATCATTGAAGCATTGAATAAGACTTCATTTCAGATAATGATTAGACAAACTTCAAAAAGTTAATGAAAACTAAAAGAGAAAACATGAGTATAATGGAAGCAAATCAAGCACTCAAAGTACTTGCATAGCATCATAAGCTATTTTCTACTTCATGCATGAAAAAGAATGATTGGTTGTGCATAAACTCTTTCCAAAACAATGTTTTCAATGCAAAACTTCAATCAAAGGGTATCTTTTGCACATCACCACCATCTTCCTTAATTTTAGGAAATACTTTTATGCACTCAAGCATGTGCAGTAACATTTTTATACAATAGACGGAAGCAGAAATAGTATATTATGCATAACATGGATGCATGAATTGCATGCATGAAAAGCACAAGAAATTCTTGAGTTAGTTTATGGCATGCAAAACATCATCCATGCAAGCACATTTGTTTGCATATACAAGGTGCATGATTGTTTGTTAAATAAATAATTGAATGTATTTTTTTAGTAACTAGCTTACTTGGTAAAGATCAAGCTTGACATTTTGCGAAGATGAAAAGAAGTAGTTAGTTGCAAGGTAATGTTGGCCACAACTTTTCAACTCAATTAGATAATAGATTCATTCCTAAAAGCATATGTAGGTAACAAGTACTTAACATAAAGTTTACATTAAGTATGAAAGGTATCTTGCATAGAAAAGTAAGCATAAAGTAGAAAACCAAGTTACATTCCAAAGAATTTCTTGCCATATTTTTAGGCAAGAATATATGTATACTTACAAACCTAGAAACATTTATGATTATTCTATTTATATAAGATACTTAGAAAATCATAAGGACAAGTTTAGAATGAGATCTTACACTTTATTGTGTAATTTTGCATGCATATAAGTAGGATGATAACAAAAACAACAAATGATACCAAAGTAATGAACTAGATTATCAAGACCACCACATGCTTGAGAGATGAATCTCCTACCAACCTTATGTTATTGAGGGCTCAAACCCTTTAAATCTAAACTATGCTTTAAGAGAGAAACTTTACTTGAGAACCACTCTTTAGAAAATTAACTTTACTTAATAACCAATCTTTTTGCCATCAATCCATGCCATGCTTTTGTGGATTGATTCTCCACCACCCTTTGTCTCGAAAGGTGCCAGTTAGAAAGAATGTTCCACAATGCCCAAGATCGTTGAGATCTTGGGAAAAACATTGCTCGTTGCACGACTTCAACCCAAGACATGCTCCCTGGACCCCTTAAGACTTAACCACTAGGCTAAGAATATTCATTTTCCTAGAGAGCATATGAACCTATGCTTAACTCTAGTCTCAAGTTCTTTGGTCAAACATACTAGAGACTAAACAATGTCCGATTTCATATCTATCTAAAATGGCTAGATATCAGATCATACACTTTAATTTATAACATTTAACACCAATTGGAACTGCACTTGATAAATTGATATGATTTCAAATTTGGAAATGAGTGACAAGGGTGGATCGGAAAAGATCCCTTTCCAATTCAAAGTTTTCACTATGTGCTATTTGGGTAGAGCATGTGAAATGGGCGGATTCAAGATTTTAGGCTATTCCTAGCCATCACTAGTGCATGGACCTAGCAAATGTGGTGGGCTTCTTATCCCTATTACGACTTTGAGAACTTCTATTTCATTGGAAATTGATATGGAACATTAAGTTTAGGTTGACCCAAACATCTAACTCAGATGTTTGTACCATGGTTCACTTTCAACCAACATTTTGAAAATCTTGGACAAAATGTAGGTTGAAGGTTGAAGTGTGCCATATACTCTTGGTCAGTTTCACTTCAACTTGACCAAAGCAAATTCAAACTGAACTTTTTGCAACTTAGGATACTTTTCTATAAGACTTTATCTTTAAGTTCTTGGGAATCGTAAATCTTATGAGCAATTCCAAACTTTTCTTTTTAGGATTGTTTTGAACTCTATTAAATTCATTGGAGTTGTGCTACTTAAGTTGTTGTATTTGCACTTGATGCACAATCATATGAAAATATATATGTCTGGTGCAATAAAAACTTAATCTAATGAAAAGAAAGTTTAAATTGTGCTCCAAAAAATCATTCTTTGATGCACAAAATTCTTTTGAAAGCAAACTATTGTTGAAATTCATGCGAGTTCTTGAAATGCTAAATTATTTTCATCATCTTGGTGTAGGCTTAACTTAATGTATTGAAATCTTTCTTATTCAATGTTCTCCTTAGATTAAGTGCAAGATGATGAAAACAAGATTAAAAAACATTGAAGCCAAGAATAAATTGGAAAATACTTAACTTATTTCAAGCTACACACATCCATTGACCAATGAGAAAAGTCATTTTTCCATCCTTGAAGCTTCCATTTGAAAACATTTAGCACATAATCCTCTTGGAAGTAGAGAAATCATCATGCTTGCATGGATAAAAGGAAGAATTGCTTTGGTTGCTTGAAATCCTTTCCAAGAAAAAACAAGGAATCGTATGAATGGCGTATTTTGATGTTTGATTCCCATCTTTGCATAGGAAGTTGATCATCATGTTTTTGCCTCTCATCTTCCACAAGGCATGACTCTCTGTATTTTGATATGTTTGTGTTTAATTCCCATCCTATTTTCTTTTAGCTTTGATTCTCTACCTTCTTTTTTGCTAGCATGTTGTATTGGATTCATAATAAAAATCTATGATATGATACATTTGTGAGATAATGAAAGCATGGATCGACTTTCATGCAATCTGAGTAGGTTTTGAGCTTGATTCCCATGATTGTTAGTTGTTTGTGTACATACTTTTCACTTCTATGATGGAATTCACCCATTCAAAAGCTAAATTAACAAAACTACAAATGAATACTACTAAGTACAATAGGTGTCTCCTTTAGTTAAGTGACTTGTCACTCAATGGAATGGTCAGAGCTCAAATCTTGCTCCACTCCTTGATAGCCATTTGCTCTTTTTTCCTCCAATAGCACCACTTTTATGTGTTCCAAGCAAAGAAAAGGAAAAATATGATAAGACATGACAAGCTAGCCGATTTCTTGAATATGCCATCAGCCTTTGAGTTTCATGGTTTGAATTCAAATCTATTGTGATGTAGCTATAGTTATTTTGCCTCCAACTCCCAAAAATACCAACTTTCATTCAATGCACCTCCTTTAGCTCCCATCTCACTTCTAAGGATCTTACACGACACTCGATAGTCCCAAACAACATCATGAATTTGTTTGTCCCAATTAGAGTGTTTTTTTTATCTACAAGCTTTGACAATACATTACATAGGATCTTATTCATACTCTTTGCTTGTAGGTTTTCCTGTAGGTGATAAGGTGTTGCCTTCTTGTGTATGAACATGAAATCTAAAGTAGATATTCAATGAGTTCATTGAAGAAGTGCATGCCTCCATCGCCAACTATCTCAATGGGTAGTCCATACCTCGTGAATATGTTCTCAAATAAGAAATTGGCAATTGTTTGAGTGTCATTCTTACATGTAGCCCATAGTTCTACCCACTTGGTTAAGTAATAGATAGATACAATTATGTATTATGTGTGTGAACTCCTTGCAAGGGGGTCCATGGATCCTACAAAATCTATATCCCATTTAGAGAAAACATGTCCTCCCATCATTGGTCTTAAAGGCCTTTCATCATATCAAATAGGGTATTGTGTTCGTTGGAAAGTATCACAACATCTCACGTAGGTATGGGTATTGTGTTCGTTGGCAAGTATCACAACATCTCACATAGGTATGAGCATCCGTGTGAAGGATGGGCCACCAAAGACCTGAGAATAGGATGTTTCTAATCACATGATCAGGTCCAGAGTGTTAATCAACAACACCACTATATGCAATTTAGGATTTTCAAATAATCTCTCTCATGTACGCATAGCCATAAATAGCCTTCTCGTCCTCCTTTGTATATTTTTCTTCGATCAAAGCATAATCTTAAGCTTCCTAAGTTAAAATTTTTTGTCTTGCTAAAGTGGAGACTGAGGGAAAGTTCTTGATTTCAAGAAGTGAACCAATGGGTTACTCCACTTTGGTGCCAAAGAGACATGGTAGAGAGTTGCATGTTCCATTGCGTGTTTGAAAACACGTGGAGCATTAAGTCTATTATGCATGCATATCTATCTCCATCGTAGGCAAATATAAATCTAAGAGCCTCAAGTTTTTCAAAGTTCATTGCTTATAGTAATGGTAAACTAATAGTCCTATGTGTGCTTGTTGTATCAATCCTTCATGCTCTTCATCATCCATGCAACAAGATAAGATACCTTGTTGATTTTGTCTATATACACTTCTTGCTACCAATGGATATTGTTGAGATCTAGTCACATCACCTTCACTGGTCTTTACATTCAAGATAACCACATGGGTATTAGCCCATTCAAGCAATACTTATCTGTTGAAGAGATAGGTTTCTAGAAGTTCATGAGATACACCTTGTGAGGATTCACCTAAAGTGCTTCATAAAAGGTGATTGGCCCATAGATGGGTTTTACCTTTCTTAACAACTGCTTCAAAATCGTATTCCATCAGCAAGAGAAACCATCTTACTAGATGTCCTATATTGTAAGTTTTATTGGCCAAGTAAATTAAGGTTTGATGATCTTTAAACAACTCAAATTTGTTGGCCAAAAGATAGTGTCTAATTTTTTTACTACATCAGCCATACCTAATCCTTCATGTTCAATTGTCATATGGTTCCTTTATACTCCATTCAACTATCTAGTGGCATAAGCAATGGGAAAATCAAGATTTCCTTCATCTATGGGTTGTGCTAGCACACATCGAGCATCAAAATTGAATCCATCAACATGAACATGGAATGGATTGTTCCAGACTGGAGTAGTCAATATAGGGTTTGAGAACGAATTATATGCTTCTCTTATCAAGCCCTCTCTCTTAGACATTCTCACGAGGATTTTCCTATCATCCATTTCATACTTATTGAGGTTTTCCAATACTTAAAATAGTGATTCTTCCTCTTCATGAGAGGGTTTCTTACTCTTCTTCTTCTTCTTCTTCTTCTTCTTCTTCTTCTTCTTCTTCTTCTTCTTCTTCTTCTTCTTCTTCTTCTTCTTCTTCTTCTTCTTCTTCTTCCTCTTCCTCTTCTTCTTCTTCTTCTTCTTCTTCTTCTTCTTCTTCCTCCTCTTCTTCTTTCTTCTTCTCCTTCTTCTTCTTCTTCTTCTTTTCTCCACTTAGGTAAGGGTTTATGGTTTCATCACTCTTGACAAATCTTCCTCTTGATCCTTAGCTTCTACTAGATATAAATATTCCTATATTCCTCTTTTGATTCAGCAAAAGTTTCCATCATAATTGATTCTTCTTCTTCCACTTCATCCTCTATAGGTTCATACACGAGCAAAGATACATCATAACCATCCTCATCACATTGAGAGATCCACTATTCCTCATTTACAATTATATCAATGGTTGGGAGTATTTTTGCCCAAGCATGATTTTCAAGTATCTCATCGTGAAATATCATCTATGCATAGGCTAGGTCTTCTAAAGGTATGCTATTCTTTGATGTTCCTAGTTCATTGGCTTCTAGGTGTTTTTTTTTTATTTTGTTATTTTACACATTCGTAAATGGACGTCTTCATGGATTCGTGACAGTTCAGAAGATTTTATGTATTGTACCGATATCAAGATTTTATGTATTGTACTGATATCTCTAAATTTCTAGTCCTTCAAGTTGACCTTGTTCGTAACCCCTAAGTGCTGCAAGTACAATGAATCATTACTTCAATCTTTCACTATTTGTAGCTACTGTAAAAAGGATCTTCCTAGTATCATCTTGTAAATGTTGGCTTTCCCAAAGTGGCATACGAAAAAGGTATGTCCAAACTCCACACCACGTGGTGACTCAATATGAACATCAACCATTTGAAGCTTCGTTACATGGGTCTCAAGGCCAATCTTTCCTCCTTGTATCCATAAGGATGTGGTAGCAATGGCAACACCCCTGGCTCAATCTATGATTGATTTGGTAGTTTAACCCTTGTGAAGATAGGTGTTACCTTCTTTAAATTCACTCATGTCCCTCACTTTATCTATTGGGATCTCTTGTACCCTTGTTTTAGGTCATATCTAGATCAGAGGGAGTAAAGTTTGGAAATTGAATTGCCACATGTTTCCATAGCTGTGGTTTGACCTTTAAGAGCTCTTTTAAGGTGAGATGACACTAAACCTTAGTGTTTCTCAACACATCAATGTTTCTGGGTATGAGCAAATCTTCCTTTCTCACTATCATTATGGGTGCTCTCATGTGAAGTGACCTAGATTTCCAAGGCCCAATGCATTGAGGTAACTCATTTAAGGAATAAGACTCAGAATCTGACCTTTCTTCTTGTTGAGGTTGTATCTGATCTCTATATATAGAGATGGGATGTTGTATGGAAACTAGTCGTGTAAGTCATATATATCTTGAATGGGTGGGGGATTTCCATGTCCTCTAGCTCACTTTGTCTTCCTAAATTTCTCACAAGAACTCTTGAGAATAGTTTTTTATGGAGAGAGGTATCCCACACTTCATTGACTTAGGATCATAAGCTTCTCATTGGTAGAAACTTCCTCTCTCACTATGAATAGAAGGAGCCTTTTGTGGGGTTGAAGCTTTGGGTTTAGTTGCTTATCGCTCTAATCATTCTAACAATCCTTGGAAACGCAAATCTGGCTTAATGGGGCTTGAGAGCTTGAAAATTTTATCGGTCTCGAACATAGCCTGAGCTAGTTCCACCATCTTAAAACATATTTTGGTCTATTCAATCTCTATATCCACTACTATGTAACTCTTTACTAGTTTACCTAATAGGATAAGCCTTGAAAGATATGGGATAATGGGATGCATGGTGGGTTTGAATTTGAGGGAGTTTGCAATGAGAGTTCTAAGCTTTTTTGTCATATTTCTTTGATACTATCTTCTAGCTCTACAAGCTTCTTAGTCCACTTTCGCTTAACCCTATCTCTAGTATCTTTTTAAGCTCACTTGATTCTACCTCCTTTTCTTGTTATGGCCTCTCGGGTTTCTTCAGAGCTTATGCATGATTAACTACTTGAACTAGGGAAATCTCTACTACGCCTCTATTGGGCATGTGTACTACACATACCAGAATGGTGCAACTTTTGAAGCAGTGATAGGGTTCTTGGTATAGTCTTGGGTGAGATGTTCTTTGCCACAATCTAGGCAATATCCTTGAATCATGATTAATTCTGGTTGACCAAGAGGTGGAGGATGAGGAAAATCTCAAAAAAAAAGATCACCTTAGCAGCGAAAGCATGATACACTAGGAAACTATGGCTTTACTTGTTTCATTTGGGGTCTATGATTTGGATTAGCATACATGATATTCATATAATAAATTAGGTTTTTGTGAGGGTTTTCATATTCGCATGTTTTTGGATGTTTTTGTGACTTTATATAATATGTGGGTACATTATCTCCATGTGAATAGTCAAAGCTATTCGCATTGGGATCATTATCTATTATCAAGGGTGATGCAGGCACTAAAGCTCTATCCTGACTCTCCTCTACTACTGCATATTAGATGAAAACCACCTTGGCAATGGGTGTTGGTTGCTATCCTAAAATAGGTTGAGGTATTTTCTTATGTTGGTAATGTTACTGATATTTTTGTTGAGGCCTATAGAATTGTTGTTGCTAATATGCAGGAGGATAATGGTTTTGAAATCTATGAGGATATTGGTATGTCTACCTAACTATCTGCTTATTGTGTCAGGGGAGCACTAGATTGTGCTCCCCGACTACACTAGACAAGATTTCGGAAATACACTTATGATTACAAGAACACCCACGAAGGGGAAATGATACAAGGATATGTAACTAATACAAGATGTCCCACAACCCGGGACCGATAGGTATGGATAACTTGACTAGAGATGATACACAAGATCCCACAACCCGGGATCGTAAGTATGAGACAAGATCTATGGATTACAAGAACTCCCTTCTGGGAGATGAACTAGATACAAGAAAGAACTCGACAAGATCTCATACTACGAGATTACAAGAGGACAAGACAGGATGTCCAAGAACTAGACTAGACAAGACTGGAACAAGGAACAAGACAAGAACTGGAATTGGAACTTGGAGAGTACTTACTTGGCGGTCAGGACTCCTTGAGCTCCCAAGATTGGTATCCACAAGACTGATTATGAATGTGGCCAACCCCTCCTTATATAGGTTTTCAAGGGCGGTTCACAAGGATGGTTGCAACTTGATGATGTCATCATGATGTCATCGACTTGAATCAGGACCTCCGGGTGTCAGAATTCAGCAAATAGACAGTCGATCTTGGGGTTTTGGCATGTTCCGGACGCAATGGAAGCATTAGTTTCTCCAGAATCTAAGCCAATCATGAGATATAGAAATTGACATGGAATCTAAGGTTTAGATGGTTTCCTTGTCCATGAAATCACCTCCCCCTCAAGCGATGAGTTCCACGAGGAGCGGTTATGTGACTCTGAGATCTTCTAGGACTTGAATCTTCATAACTCTTGGTCTTTATAGAGTTCTTGATATGTGGTACTGGAACAAGATGATGAAGGATATCCATGATGAAACTGGAAAGGGTCTGTAGTATATCGCAGTACAGAATCAAGGGTATGATTCTCATGATGAACTGTATATTCTTTTGACTCTGATTATGGTCCTTGTGATGTGGGATGGTGATTGTGGAAGTTCTAATCCCAAATTGTTTCTTTTTCTTAGGGCATTTGAATACCATATGATCATGCTCTCCATAATAAAAGCATAATCCATTATCCTTTCGATATTGTCTTTCCTTTGTTGTAAGTCGTCTGACCATGATGTGATCCAATTGCATGGGTTCTGGTTGCGTTTCCTTGAGCATATGTTGTTGTGGAATAGAAGTAAAGTTGTATTCTCGATCTCTAATAGAAGCCTTCTTCTCTTGCTTTCTCTCGAACAACCTATTATCACATTCAATTGCGTGATTCATGAATTCATTCAAAGTATTTACCTTGGGCATGGTTAGCATGAGGTCCTTAACATCATCACGTAAGCCCCATCGAAATTGGTTGATAAAATAATCCTCATGGCATGTGAGGTCACAAATGATTTGTCTGAATTCCAATGCATAGGTAGATGCAAACCTATTTCCTTGATGTAGCTTCCTTAGCTTTTTTTCAGCAACACGTGAACAATTGGTATCTCCAAATGAGGATGTGAACTCTTTAATAAAGGCCTTGAAATCATGCAAAATATCCATGTCCTTCTCAAGGATAGGTGCAAACCATGAAAGAGCAGGACCACATAATAGAGTTCCTATGAGTCCTACTTGAGAAGCATCATCTGGGTACCTATCTGGTTGCATCCTTATGAATAGCTTCACTTGTTGCACAAATCCTCGAAACTTTGATCTCGTCCCATCAAATTTCTCAGGCATGCTCACTTTTGGACTTTTCTTCATGTTGGTTGTCATGGGGGTACTTGAAGAAGATTGACTAACAATGATCTGCAGCTCTTGGATTTGCCTCTAAAGTTCTGTGATTACATCTTGAATACTCTGTTGTTGAATTCTTTGTTGGTTCTCTCGTATCTCTTGGACTTGTTGTTGAATTACTTTAAGTGCAGAAAAAAAATTCTTCTCGAATAATCTCCATGGTTCTTGGTCTAAGGTGGTCTTGCCAAAATGTCAGGGGAGCACTAGATTGTGCTCTCCGACCACACTAGACAAGATTTTGGAAATACACTTATGATTACAAGAACACCCAGGAAGGGGAAATGATACAAGGATACGTAACTGATACAAGATGTCCCACAACTCCGGGACCGATAGGTATGGATAATTTGACTAGAGATGATACACGAGATCCCACAACCTAGGATCGTAAGTATGAGACAAGATCTCTGGATTACAAGAACTCCCTTCTAGGAGATGAACTAGATACAAGAAAGAACTCAACAAGATCTCATACTACGAGATTACAAGAGGACAAGACAGGATGTCCAAGAACTAGACTAGATAAAACTGGAACAAGGAACAAGACAACAAATGGAACTGGAACTTGGAGAGTACTTACTTGGCGGTCACAACTCCTTGAGCTCCCAAGACTGATATCCACAAGACTGATTATGAATGTGGCCAACCCCTCCTTATATAGGTTTTCAAGGGCGGTTCCCAAGGGCGGTTGCGACTTGATAATGTCATCATGATGTCATCGACTTGAATCAGGACCTCCGGGTGTCAGAATTCAGCAAATGGACAGTCGATCTTGGGGTTTTGGCACGTTCCGGATGCAATGGAAGCATTAGTTTCTCCAAACTCTAAGCCAATCATGAGATATAGAAATTGACATGGAATCTAAGGTTTAGATGGTTTCCTTGTCCATGACATATTGTATAAACAATCTTGAGCAAGGTGATTGATGTACTTTCCTTTCTATCATGCAGTAGTAAGATCCTTGGCAAGCCATAGCTTGTCCTTGCATGGGGCAAGCATTTTCCGTGGGGTATAGCAATGATTTACCATGGTTACTCTTTGGGCTTGCCTATATTTCAAGTTTTCTCCTAGCTTTTGAGCTACTAGTTTTGTGATCTCCTCCACTGAAAAGAATATTTGGAAACATTGCTAGCTAAATAATATGAACCTTTGTAGAACTTTGAAATCTCCATATCATCTCATAGGTTATCCTCTATGTTGATGCACATCCTAACACATTGATCTAAGGTATCTAGCTCTTTCAAGTACACACACGACCTAAGCTTTCCATTCAACACTCCATCTAAGAACAAAGACACCTACTTTACATGCATAGGTAGCTCTGGAATGGGACATCTCTCAATATGTTGTTTGAACCTACATCTTGTTAAGCTAAGAATCTATTGGGGGTCTTCTTGAAACTATGAATAAAGGATGATATATCATGCTTGATTCCACTTTTAGAGAACTCAATGATGAAGGCTTCCAACCATTGAGCTATCTCATGATAGCCATCTCTATTCAATGGTTGAAGCCAAGCAAGGAAGTGTCCTTAAAGGTTAATCCAAAGGCTTCAAAATGAGTAAACAAGTTTTCTACTTGTTTGGCTCTAAGAACTTATTTGAACTTAGACACATAACCTTATGGATCTCTTATGCCATGAATTAGTTTTTCATAGTCTTTACCACTTGAGGTCTCAAAGTTCTTGAGCTTTCTCTTGGTCTTGGTAGAGGAAAGTCTTCCTCCCTCTTTCAATTTCTCTCTCTCTGGTTGACGAGTACCTTGCTCTGATCTTCTTATACCTAGGTTGTGTAAAAAACTCGCTTTAGGGGGTTCTTTAGACTTTTCTTTCTCATCACCTAAGTTTGAGGGTCCAACACCTATTTGCTTGTGTGAAGTAGTTGGTTTCTGCAAGGGAAACACTTTCTCTCTTTTCCACATGTGTTTGTCTACTAAGCTTTGTGATTTGGTACAACCCATCTAAATTTTCATCCAAATAGACAACTTTGATAGGAGTTTCACGATCCTTGAATTCATACACCAAAAACTCATTTATGATGTCAAGCCTTGATGGTCGAAACCTCCAAAAGTTCCATTTCCTTGTTCGTAAATAGCTCTATGCCTACGTTGTCTTGAGGTATCATAGATATGCCTATGATACTTGTCAACATTGGATTTCCTCTAGGTGTGCTAGATCCTTCGTTGGGATCTGCTTCTTCGAGTTCCCCTATCCCTAACTCAAGAATTGTTCCAGAATAATTAGTCCTGCTTAGAAAATCGGTTACCACATACATGGTTCCTTGCTTATCTATCTATACTTGCTCTTCAAACTTGACCATTGGGTGATAAATTCCAAAGGTATGTTTAAGGTCTCTGAGCTGAACCACTCTTCATAAATTGTCCCCATAAATATCAGCACATAATCAGTTGGTCCAGATGTATCTTGTATAAGTTTTGTATGGTCCATCTCATGTTTCAAAGTACACTAGTCTCAAATTGTTTGTGTGTCTCTTCATGTTATAAGATCTCTCATATCCACTCATTTTTTAACTTAAGTTAGAGGGGTGGCTACCTAATTCTTTAGACCACGATTTGATAGTGTGATTGACACTAGCCTTAGAAGATCTTAAGTTTGATTTTCTTTTCCACCCATGCACTCTCAAAATGACTCATATTTTGTTTCTTTTGAGTGCATAGTATTGTCTTTTTGTCATATGGAATAGATTAATTAAGGATAGGCTCTATAATCTCAGTGTCTCAAACTTTAGCCAGCTTTTCATAATGGATGTGTTTGGGTATCTTCTAGAATTTTATGATGATAAGATATCTACCCTACTTTCTCAATTATGTTGAATGGTCCACAATATCTATGAGAAATTTTTAGAAAAGGTACCATCCTCATGGTCTGCAATCTAATAGGCACACTAGGACAAACTAAATCTCTTATCTCAAAATTTAGTTCCTCATTTAGGGGTCGACATAGGCTTTGCCCCTATCCTAAGCTTTTCGAGTTCTTTTCTTGCAATATAAGCATATCCATTATATCTTCCAAAAAATCTTTACAAGTTGGACCTTCTAGAACCCAACTACATGAGGAGCTCTTAATTAAACCCATACAAAAACATAAAGAAAATAGTGTTTGGCACTATTACAGGAGAACTTGATGTAGGTAAGCACTCTTTCCAATTATTTTTCCTTTCTTTAAGTGATTGAACCATAATTATTTAGGTTTTATTGATCCTTTATGTTTGGCCTTCCCTTTTCCTTGACCATATTTGTGCTAGATTATTGTCCAAACTTCTCACAACTTCCTCCAAAAATGGCTAATAACTTTCCCATCCCAATTTGACATAATATGTAGACATATACTACACAACCAATATAGGTTCTCAATGAAAATCCTAGCCAATTATAGATTATGCACTATGATATATGTTGAACCTAGCAATTTTCATCTCCTTTTCTTAATCTTTCAAGTTTATTAAAGTCGCATTTGTTTCATATAAACACATAATTCAAGGTGTTCTTATGAAGTACAAGCTAGTGAAATTGTCCCTTGACATGATTATATGTTAACTCTTGGGGTGCCCCACTCTATGTTGTCATTATACATGCATACATACATACATACATACATACATACATACATACATACATACATACATACATACATTCATGCATGCATGCATACAGACATGCATGCATGCATATATACATAGACCCGTGCATACATACGTACATACATACATGCATGCATGCATGCATGCATGCATGCATACATACATACATACATACATACATACATACATACATACATTCATACATACATACATACATGCACATACATATACATATACATATACATATACATATATACATATACCATATACATATACATATACATGTGGGTGTGTGTGTAATCCATATAAATTATGTATCATCTCTAAGTATATTGGAACACACTTTATCTTTGTAAAATACCCATCTTATATCCTTTAAGTATTCCATCTAAGTCCCTTAACACCTCACAACGCTCATATTTATCAAAAACCTATCCTTCAAGATCCTCCTTACATATGCAATTTTTGAATCAACCTAAATGCATGCTCTAATGCATTTATGCATATGGATAAATATGATCATGACATAAAATCCATTGCAAACCAAAGGACACATTCAAAAACATTTTTTGATATATATAACTATGAATCCAACTCAAGAATTTTGAGATGCTTTTTACGTCAATGTAGAAGCACTATGCGAACATAGACTTCCATATCAATTATCAAATGTTTGAAAGGAAAATTCACTCAACATACTTGAATTCTACTTGTAGATGATAGAGATGCATAGCGCACATGTTGTGTACAAACATTTTGATAGAATTACTTGAATCCATTTTCATAGGTTTAAAAACTCTTATGATGTGCTGGAAATATAATAAATCTTTACACGGAGCCTACAACTAATATGGACGCCTTACATTCATATTGAATGTCATTTTCACCTACAATTTTTCAACAAAGATGCACAACTTGAGAATTTTAGTATGAAGGTTGTGTTTGATACATGCCAAAACCCCAAAAGCAATTACTTATAAGTCTCATTCTGACACCTAGAACCCTATTTATTTGATGACATCACTTCTTGCCAACCACCATATGAACAGCGTAAATAGAGAAGTTGTTCATATCACTCAATCTTTCTAACATCTATCCTTCAGAGCTACAAAGTTTTAGAGGACATGTCATAGGATATGCATGCTATAGAGTACAACCAAATAAGAACTTTTAGCTCTAGTCTTGTCATGTATTCTTGTAATGCACCTTGTAATCGTGTGTATCATATATGTATCATATCTTGTGAATCCTAGTGAGGGACATCTTTTATGTCAAACAATCTTGTATTTGAGTTCAGATTACATTATCACCTTGTATAACTCATCTTTGTAACTACATCTACGACCCCAAGTTCTAAGATCCCTTGTCCATTTAATTCCTCTTTGGTCTTGCCCCCAGCATGGGTTCAATTGAAATTTTGTGATAAACAATATCTTTCAACCAATTTGGCAATTGAGTCCAACCTAGGAGAGAGCTCACTCTAATGCTCCTTTGACAGGTTGGCATAGCTATCACACCAAGTTCATGTCAAGCACCAAAAATTCCCTATGTAAAGAAATACGATCTTCTTTGAAGATTTTGGAGCAACAAGTACATGAGTAGATTACAGCAAGGTGATCAGTCAATCACAACCTATGCTTTGGATTTCATGAAATTATTCCATGGATTCACATATCAAAAGGGCTACTTGGCTAATCAATTCCAATGTGGCCCAAAAATCAATAAAAGCATCTCCAGCTATCCATGCCTCAAGTAAATACCTATCAAGAGATTCAATGTGAGAATCGTTAGCCCGAAGACAGCTGAGTTCATGAGCCAAACATGTCGAATAATGAAGGCACTCTTTCTCAACTTTCTCAAACAGTAACCTCAGAGTCCAAACGAAGTATAGTGAATGACATGAGGATACACATCATGAAGATGAACAGAAAGTCAAGGTCAGATGCATGTTTAATCATGGAGGCATTCTTGTTTCAGTTTCTCAATAAATGATCTTCAAATACCTTAATTTTAGAAACATCCGCCACATAGGACAGGCTGATTCCAGTATAGGGAACCATACAGAGTCAATCTGTCTAATCCCCACAGACCATCTCCAATCCTTGCTTACCCTATTATGCTCTTTGACATTGTTCCGATCCTGCCAGAACGAGGTGACAAAGCTCCAAACTTCTGATGCAGACTTTATAGGAAAGAGAGAAAAGAATCATGCAAATCACAAGAAGACAACCTATATACAAAGCTAATGAACTTTTTTTTTCTTAATTAAATTTAACATACGCAACATTCAATGTTTATATTCAATATGCCTACGTAAAGTCAGTCACCAATCAAAAACCATAATAATACACAACATGCAATGCAATGTCATGGTGCAAATCAATAAGCAATCAAAGACCATGATACAAAAATGATAGTCAAGCACCAGCAAGATCTTAATTATAAACCTAATACATAAACCAAATTCTTCCAATATTAATATAACCCTGTTAGTG
Source organism: Ceratopteris richardii (assembly GCA_020310875.1). Classification (NCBI taxonomy): domain Eukaryota; kingdom Viridiplantae; phylum Streptophyta; class Polypodiopsida; order Polypodiales; family Pteridaceae; genus Ceratopteris; species Ceratopteris richardii. Next base: position 30,042,279 of record CM035408.1, on the reverse strand, counting down.
GTTTCTGCATATACATCAGAACTATTGATCACACCAAAAGCAGCTAGAACTGAATGGACGGTGAAATGGACATTATCTAACTATGCAGATACAGATTACATTGAGGCACAGTATATGCACGGAGCATATGCATGGACCAATATTCATGGTGAAAATGCAACACATTAAACACCTTAGGTACTATCTCTGGCAGAAACAGGCCCACTTCCTTGATGCATTGTCAATAGTTGATGCGTGAATAGCAGCTAAGAGGGATCATTCAACACACTCAGACAACACTGAAGCCAACAATCATCAAAATCAATTGTCAATCTCCACACTGGCAGAGTTATGAAATACAGATAGCGTAATAAAGAAGGCTCAACTAGCTTAGCTACTCAGATCTTAATACAAGTTAAGACTTGCCCTCTTTTGGTCATAGAATCTGTGACGTTATCTTCTGATGCTCTTCTAAATGCACTTCCTGTGTGCCATTCCTGCTGAAAATGCAGTCGAAATCACATTGTTGCCTGATAACACCTTGTGTCACCATTTGAATCCTTCCATGTGCCATCCACCTACTTAAATGCTGTAATAATCACAATTGCTTTGCCTGATGATATACTGCAAATGCATTGTCATCATTCAAGTGGGGATAACTCTAGCTTCAGATTTTGAAATCATCTTAAGATTTGAAGTTGATGTGCAGGGTTATTCCCACATATCAACTGTACAGTTACATTACACTGACCATAAATGGCCATAACCATCATGTTTCCCCTCTTATAAGCTGCCCATACTATTTGATAACATGTGGCATATAAAGAAGGTTAACATGCCTGATGTCATAATTAAGGAACTTATGGTGTACATGGAAGTGAGCACTGTTCGGAAAATGTCCCCCCAAGTCCTGCCATCTCATCTGGCAAGCTATTATGGCTGTGCGCTGATTCTTGAAGATCTGATGGACCACCATGTTCACAGGATATAATTCAACCTGCAAGGGCTTCAAAAGGGTGCAAGTTTCTACATTCCTCTTCTGCAAGGATTTTGAAAACAAGAACAGAAAGCTGTTACATAAATGAAAGTGTAATAATTAAAAAACGAACCCCGTTGATTTCACAAGGTCATGAAGCTGCTGTAGTAAAGCCAATAGAGGCTCAGAAATATCAACAATATCAGAAGGAGCAAAAGAACTTGACTCAGCAGCACCGAGAATAGATGGTGATGTAAAGAGATTAGGTTGAATTTCATCCAACTTCTGGATGTCAAGACCATTAGATCTAATAGAAACATTTAATGAAGTGCTGGCATTCAGTGGAGTACTTTTAGCACCATATTTCAAATGAAGAAAACCTTTTTGACCACTAATCCCTGTCTTCCCAACAAAAAAACCCTGAGATACAGCATGTGAAATTGTCTTGGAGTCTGAATGGATTCCATCAGACGAAATTGAATTTTTTTTCAATGAGGCGCTTTTGTTAATTTGCCGTATACTTCTTTTCCTTTCACTTTCTCTCTGTTTTAACCAGTAATGAGCATTCTTGAAAACTGGGTCCTTTTTCATGGAAATTAGAGCAGATTCTGCATCCTCAGAGTGCCTGAACATAACTTGAGCACAGCCAGCCTTTGAGTCCACTGTGGTCAGAGATAAATTAAGGTCTCCATATTTGGCAAATATCTCTCTTAGTTGTATGTCAGTTGGCAAGAGAAACCCATAAGGGAAGGAGATGGCCATAGCTCTCTCATCAACAGAAACCTTGACCTCAGATGATTGTGATGTCACCCGCTCACCAGAATCAAGCACACCTTGGGCACAATTATTGAATCTGTCCAAAACACCTCTGGGATCACATAGAGGAGTATTATCTTTTGGCATGGAATCCATGGATATCAAACTGGACAATGGAGCTTCACTGATAATCACAGAGTCCTTTGTCATCTTCACTGGCAAAGTAAGGATGTCATCTTTAGACTTGCTATAACTCCCTGAGACAGGAGTCATCATCATTTCCTGACTGGTGGCACTGTTAACCTTGGACGATTTATTTTCAAATGAACCATCCTCACACTTCTCTTCACTTTGCTCTCTAGATGACTTTTCCATTTTGTCACTATCAGTGCCATCAAGTACCGCAGCCAAGCTTACGGCTGAACAAGGAACTCCCTTTCTGTAAACTACCTTCCTGAAGCTTGTAAAAGCTTTACATACTGCAAAATGGGAATCCTCTTGAATCGCTTCTAACGGGTTAGAAGCAATCGACATGAGGCCCATATGGAGGCTCTGTATACTCACATTTTCATCATATCTTTTGTTGAGACCATGATGTCCATTATCCTCTTTATCCTTTGTTTGACAAACTGCTGACCTTTTGGTAGCTGGGGCCTTAAATTTTTTTCTGTCCCCTTTGAAATTATGTGGAAGATCATCCCCTTCCTTTCTCTTCTTTACACAAGTTACCTTATTGGATGCGGACAAATTTATAGACTCTCTGGCATCAAGTGTCATACTAAAAGCCATCTTCTCTACTTGACAAACCCTTGTGGAAACCATTCCTGGATTTCCATTATGTGTGCCATCTGATGAACTGCATGTTACAACAGATTGCAGATTGCTAGCAGCCAAAGTATCCATTACACAGGCATCAGAAATGCCATCTGTCGTCAAGGTATTTGAATTCTGACCAGATGTCTGGTTATCAATATCATGACCCAAATCAGCTTGGAACTCCTCCACTGTCGCTTTCTTTTCTAGGAGCATACGAGCCCCTCTCTCAGATATCGACATACTGTTTGCATTAAGGACTGAGCCATTGTGTATCTGATTCCTTTCCTTGACAGTTGTAATGGTCTTAGTTTGCACGCTCGCTGATGTATTGAATCTTAATTCTAATTCACCTGCTTGCATTTCAAGGTCAGCCCCAAAATCACGAGCTCCAAGTGCATCTTGAGCATCACACTCCTGTGAAATATTTTCCTGCTCAGACTCTAGTCTATCTTCAAGAACTGCCTCCAATTTTTCCAACGGCAAAGCATTCCTATCCAGTGGCAAAGTAACCCCTGTTACTAATGGGACAGCAGACTCAGCAGACATATCCTCGAGATCGATCTCATGAATTATTGTGTGACTATCACACTTATTCTCTTCCTGCAGTGGCTCCGAAGGCAAAGAATCAGAAAACTTTAAATCCTCAATATGGTCATTGATGTCAAGATCAAAGTTAGCCTCTCCACAAAATCCAGGCAAAACCTTCCTCTTCTTGATTTTTCTGGGAACCATGTTTACTACCTCTATGCTCTCATTGCCCAATGGCCTCTTTGATTCCTTGAAGCACTTATCCTTCTTTGTGTCTGCAACTTTGAGCTTGTCACTTGCCCTGTTCCTCTTTATATCATCAAGATTTGCCCTCTTTGTATCATTCATTTTTAACACATCATTTTCGTTTACCTTTCCACGCTTGACCTTTTCCACAATCACATCCCCCTTCTTTGTTGAAGCAATCAAAGTTGTTTCTTCCGGCTCAGCAACTACAGCAGCCATCTTATTTACATGTAGCCCTGAGATTCTATTTAACTTTCTTTGCTGGCTTTGCTGGCACCCTTCAAAGCCATTTTGAAAAGAATCTGTGGCAGCTAAGTGTGAGATATCTTTGTTTGATCGTCCCTTGGCTTTAGGAGTTTTTGATTTTTGAAGTAATTGACCACCTTCTTGAACATTGTTTTCAAAGGCCAATGACCTACTTGCATTGCTTTCCTCAGCAAGTGAGATTTTTGAGGCATCCTTGTCAAATATGCGTGCATTTAGAGGTTGAGGAGTCCCTTTCTTTTCTGAGATACTGTGCTTCACACCTCCTTTATCAATAGGGGGGTCTTGAGTCTTCACCAAATCTTCTAATGAAGTAGAATTGATACCATGTGTATCATGAAGGCCTTTGCTTTTCTCCATAGTTAAATACTTAGAACTCACATCTTTGGCTTGCTTCTTCAGTTTGCCTGCTTTGGCTAATCTCCTATGCTTCTCCTCCCAGCTTGGTGCTTCTACTTGCACTTCACATTCTTGATGAGAATTCGCCGTTTCATGAACTTCTGCATGATGTACCTTGCTAGTGCCCTTTGTTACTTTGGCATCATCCTGCAGCACTTCCTCTGTAGAAATTTCATTTGGGTCACATGCATTTGAGTGACCACTGGCCATCACTTGAATGAGAGATCCAGTTCCCTTATACTCTGAAACACCTTCACATGAGACTCGACGTCGGAAAGCATTTGTCTGTGCTAAAGTGAAAGTGCTTTTGAGCATATTTTGTGAAAACGAGAAGGGTGAGCATGCAAGGTTCTTGACAGCAGCAAGGAAAATAGCGGCATCGAAGGTAGTCCTAATATCATGGAGTTGTCGGTCATACAGCAAACCACACCTACCTTCCAGATTTTCAGGAAAACTCTCGGTTTTGGAGCAGGGACAGGTAAGTGCTGACTTGACTCTTTTGTGAACTTCATCCAACGAGTCTTCAACTGCTTCCACGAAGTGAGGTGCTGTTGTCTGCTTAGACTTTTGTGAGAAGTTGGGCTCATAGGGAATCAGTTCTGTCTCTGAAAACCAATTAAAGGTACTATCCCCGAAAAAAGCAACAAGGAAACAAGAATCCTTCTTGAGACTCATGGCTATCTCCGCCGCAAGAGCTGGATCATACAACTGTCCAGGCCACCATGGATGTGATTTGACCTTAGCCCAAACCATATCACCCAAGCGATATTTAATGCCATCAAGGTTTCTGTCTGCGTCACTTAAATATGATGGTGTAGTACCTTTGGCATGTTTCATCAAGCTCGTTGGCATAATGTTCCCTTTTCCATGCCCGTGCATAGAGGCAGAAACGAAAGGTTTTTGCTTTTTCTGCTCATGCGAAACCGATTTTACTGCAATTATTCCGTGTTCTGGCATCCCTCACCTGTAAAATTTGCTCATGATTCTCCTGAGAGATTATCTACAGCATTCCTATTCATTTTCCATCCCCGACCATCCCACCTCGCACGTTTTATAAAGAGAAATTGCTTTCCACCGTCTGTATGTGACGCGATCTTTTGTGAGGGTTCCTGCATTCCTGAGTATGTGACAACTCAGCCTTACAGCAATCTTGCCTGCGAAGAGACGTTAGACTCCAACAAGAGTGGTGCACGAAAAGTTTCCGATGATCCTCTCAAGGATCATAAGACGACGATCACGATTACCAGAAGAAAATTTTGATAAACAGCTACCAGCGCAAGTGTGGAAGGTATTACTTATGGCCGATGACGGCGAATGCTGCTTGAAGGTGAAATGATGAAGTCGGCCTTCAATGAAACTTGAAATGCTTTCTGCTATGGCGCAATTCGATCGTTCGTGCCTCCATCTCGTATATAGATGAGCCATTTTTCAACCTTATATAGTCACACAGGCAGTGTCTTCCCGATCACATGTGAACTTGCTAATATTTTCCGCATCTCTTTAAATTTAATCAATATTACTTCATTTCTTATATTATTTAAAGTAAAACTCTTTTCTCCCCATAAAACCTTTAACTGATGCATTAAAAGGACCGGGACCACATGTAACACGTGATTCTAAGGAAAAGAGATGTTTTTAATAGAGGTTCAGCCAAAGCTTACTCCCTCGAGCTTTAACTTTGAAATTGCAACTCTACAAGTGAACAAGCAGAGTATCCATGCGACTTCTCGTATCCTACAAAGCAGGGGTTAGACTGCTCAAAGATGACACGAGAGAGGATTGCCCAAAGGCAACTAATTTCAACATGGTTACACTGGCCTTAGGCCCACAAGGTGTCTTGTCGTAGATGGAGATCGAACCTTCACCCCCACCTCAAGAGGCGGAAGGCCCATCCAACCAAGCCAACATGCATGGACAAGGAAAGAGAGGTTATAAGTTAATTGTATAATCTTGATTCATTTTTGGCAAGTTGATGTAACTCCTCTTTCCTTTGTAACAAAAGTAAGCATATGTATGCCGAGGACCCTATGAAGGAAAAGTAAGCATATGTATACCACACACCCTACGAAGGGCAAATAAGCAAAAGGAGTTATAATGAAAGCCTACAAAGTTTTAGGCAAAAATCCTCTTCTCCCACATGGGGAATCCGCTATAGATTCATCTTGTTATCTTGTGCATACATGGATTCACTAAAACACATGTTTATTTTTGCAACTTATGTTTTTTCATATATAGAGAGGTTAGGGAAATCTTTCTGAGTTCTAGGTGTATAGAAATTAAGCAAATTATAGGAAAAACTTTGTGAAATATATAACACATCTAAACTTTTAAATTGGCATCAGTCTTCAATTTTAGAGTAAGGGTTGATTTTTGTAGTGTGATAATATTGGTCTATAGAGACCTTTACATGTGTGTGTGGGACAAGGGCTAAGGTTAGCCAAGATCCCTAGCTCGGGAGATATCCTAAGGTACCCAAAGGGTAATGGGGATGAGTGTGCATGATGGCCATATGTCCACACTAGAGCATTCTAGATCATTGCTATTTTGGGTGCAAGAGGATATAAAGGATGGGAGGAGAGTTGCATACACCATTATGCAAGCCCTCTCTTTAGATTATTCATTAGAAAATGAGCATTTAGTCTCACACTTGATATTCAAAGCTTGTCAAGGAAGATTTTTCTTCAAATTTCCTATGCATGGAAGCCGCCGCCTTTTGAGTGAGGACTTGGTAATGATGTGGAGCAGCCATCGATGTGGGGAGGGAGAAGTTATAGGGCTCGAGTTCAAAAAAAAAAGTGGGTTTTTTGTCTATAGCAGGCCAGGTCGCCCATCATCTATTCTCTACTTCAATATGGAGTCCGCCCGCATGCTGCCCGCCCTCTACATGTCTTCCCACGCTCAGTTGAAGCCACTCGAAGTGGCCAAGGAGCTCTCTCTCTCTCTCTCTCTCTCTCTCTCTCTCTCTCTCTCTCTCCTAGGCGTGTGTGTGTGTGTGCCCCTTGAGTTGAGAGAGAGATGCATGGGCAAGATTATTTATACCTACAATAAGCATTGAGCACTTCAGATATGGGATATCAAGACGAGTTTTGTGCCTTTGGGGGGGAGCTCTGCCTACATGAAGACAAGGAGGGGAGCCTAAATTTCCTCATGGACTCTCTTTTATAGAGCATATCTATAGTACTTCTTGTCACTAAAAGAAGTTTATCTCTCTTTTTTGGTGTCCAAACAAAGTGATTCCATGCCTTATGGAATCTTAGCTCTAAGAGCTATCAAAGAACACCTAGAAGACACCATTTGGCATGCCACACACCTACATAGAGCTTCAAAGTTGAATGTTCATAATCAAGGAGCTTCATAACAAGACTTTTTTTATATAAGGACGATGGACTTCAACTTGGAAACTCAAGGGTTGGCATGCCACACACCTACATAGAGCTTCAAAGTTGAATGTTCATAATCAAGGAGCTTCATAACAAGACTTTTTTTATATAAGGACGATGGACTTAAACTTGGAAACTCAAGGGTGACTAGTGATCACTTCTCTTCTTGCACTATCTTTGCAAGTGAATTTCTTCACTCTGAAGATAAGTTTCTTTGTCAATACATGCATTTTTAGTCTCGTTTATGCATATTATCACTTAGGATAAGCATTGGCCTCTCATGCATGCATGTATTCTTATACATATGCTTTTGAATCTCTGCACATGAGGTGACATTAACTTACACTCGTTCATAAAAGAATGCACAATTCATCTTTGTGTGTTTTAGAATCTTTTTTCAGCTATTGAAGAGGGAACAAAGATATAGAGATGAGGGCGTCTAGTGCCCAATAACACATGTTGCAAAAGTTTCTTGTTTACACATTTTTGGAGCTAAGAAAGTGGTTTGACAGCCACTATGATTGTGCCTTTCATTGTATCGTGTTTATTCTTTTATTTTCAAGATCCATTTTCATGGGGAAATGTTGTCGAAATTTTTTTAGCTGCATGAAATTATATGCCATGAGAGAACTAGAGAGATATTGTGTTGTAAGAGAGAGGATGTTATACTTTATGGAATATTGGAATGTTAAATGGACTTTAATGTCTTGAGGGTTTTAATGTGTTTTGTATTTTGATTTAGCAGGTGAAGATCCATGAGGGTGTGAACGTGCATGGACTTATTCAAATATTTTTGGAGATATTTAGAAGAATATTTAGAAGATAGTTATTTTTAGAAGATAGTATTTTTAGTTATTTTTATAAATAAAGCAAAAGCACGTTATTTAAAGTGTGACCCTCATGTATGTTGATATATTTAGGTAGTGATGTGTGTGAACACACTAGGACCGCTAGGGCACTTTTTTCCCTCTTTAGGAGGTTTTTTTCCCCAGCTTGTATATACGCCTATTGCCCTAATGGGCTACGAATCTTAGTACATTCTCTAGTAATACATTCAGTATTGTGTGTTTGTGCTCCAAGCTTCTTCTTCTTCCTTGTGTTGTTGGCGTGCTTCCGCAGACGTCTAACTCCAACAATTGGTATCAGAGTAGTTCATCGCTTCATCTAGGGCGCCATTGACAGTCCTCCGTTTGCAGTCTCACATTCGCACGAAATTTGGTGAGCATACTCAGGGTGTTTCACAGATAAAAATAGCTTGGCTATGTGGTGCCAAAATCTCGATCTAAGCTCGTTTCGGCCTCCGAACGCACTATCACAGTGCTTGTGCAGGCTATTTCATCTTTTTGTGCCAAAGGTATATACCAGTTTTTCTTTGCCAGTTTAAGCGTCTCGAAGTCTGCTACAGGTCTAGCAGAACTCGTATGGGCAGTTCTGTTCAACTTTTTGAGATACAGTCAATTTTCTGCATCAAGGTATTTTAGTCACCGGCCATGGCTGGAAGCAGTGATGTATTCCGTATGTTGGTTGTTGAGGATAAGTTGGATGGTACCAACTACCCATTGTGGGCTTATATGATGCGACATGTATTGGTTGCAAAAGGATTGTGGAACATTGTGCAGGGTGTTGAAAGACGTCCCGTTACACTTCTGACTACAGGTACTGCAAATACAGGTGCTGGAGCTGATGAAGATGGTGTCGAAGATGATATTCCGCAGATTCCTGTTCATGCTGCTGTTTCTGTTGCACCTACTGCAGAGCAGATTCGCTGGGATGGCAGAGATGCCCAGGCACATGCATTGATAGCTTTGTCTATCAAACGTGCCATTATTCCTCATATTCGCTCTTGTAGAACAACTAAGGATGCTTGGGATACACTTACCACATTGTACCAAGCTAGGAATGAGGCTCGTGTTGCTTACCTCCAAAAACAGTTGGAGAGTGAGCACATGAATGAAGGTGATTCTATGGACAGTTTCCTAACGAAGATCAAAGACTTGAAGGAACAGTTGATTTTTGTTGATGAGGTTATACTAGATAGCTCACTTGTGCAGACTGTTCTGAATGGTCTTCCTGATTCATATCAGAGTTTTGCTTCTACTCTTCGGTTGATGATGAAAGGCAATCCGAATGCCTTATCATTTGAGGAGTTAGTCTCTGTTCTGTTGAAGGAAGATCAGTCCAGGCAGAACAGGTTCAAGTAGAAAGCAAAAATCTGCTAACTCTGCATCTTCAAAGAAGGAAGATAAAGATGAGAAGAAATCAAAAAAGTAGAAATTGTTTTGTAAGTATTGTAAAGGGAATGATCATATCATAAAGAACTGTCCAAAACTGGCTGCTAAAGTGGCAAAGAAGAAAGAGGTTGGAATGGTTGATGCAGAGGCCTCTACACCAAAAACAGAGTCTGCAAAGCTTGTGCAAGAAGAAGAATCGGCGTTTACTACTGTCTGCAGTTTTGACCCATCTTCTCATGAGCAGTGCATGTCTACAGTAGACTCAGATGTTTGGTATTTTGACAGTGGGGCAACCAAACATATTACCTCGCAACACAGTTTCTTCTCTTCACTCGAGCCTGCCCCTACAGGGAATACTGTTATATGCGCCAACAACTCCTCTTATCCTGTTATGGGAGTCGGTAAGATCATTTTGACTACCGTTGATGGTAGTTCTTTCACTTTGTCAGATGCTTTATTTGTGCCAGGGATCAAAAAGAACATGTTATCAGTTTTTGCATTAGCCAAGATTGGCTTGGTTGTGAAATTTGTTGATGATAGGTGTACAGTTCATGATCTGTCAAATGGCGATGTGATTATTGCTTCTGGCATTTTATGTCGTGGGTTGTATAAGCTCATAGACTATGAAAGATCTGAAAATGATTTGGCATGTGCAGTAAATGATTCTCAGGCTATGTCAGATGCAAAGCTTTGGCATGCATGCTTTGGTCATCTGAATTTTGCTAGTTTGCTATGTCTGCAGAAAACTCAAATGGTGTCCTTATTGCCCAAACTTGAGGCACCTGGAAAACATGTTTGTGAAGGCTATATTTTGGGCAAAATGAAGCCTTCCTCCTTTCCAAAAGATGGTTCAGTTCGGGCTACACAGAAATTGCAGCTTGTACATAGTGATGTCTGTGGTCCTATGCAGACACCCTCTTTTGGAAATTACCTTTACTTCGTGACTTTCATTGATTATTTTTCCAGGCATGCATGGGTATATCCACTCAAAGCAAAGTCCGAAGTGTTCATGTGCTTCAAACAATTTTTGTTTTGGCTGAAAATCTGTCAGCATGTAAAATGGGCACCCTCCGTTCTGATCGAGGGGGGGAATATATGTCTTCTGATTTTAATGCATTTCTGACTGAACGTGGGATAAAACACCAGTGTACAGTACCCTATACACCTCAACAGAATGGAGTTGCTAAACGAAAGAACAGGTCTCTCATGGAGATGGCGAGGTGTATGGTCAAGAGTCAGGCTTTACCTCATAGTTTCTGGCTTGAGGCTGTCATGTGTGCAGCATATGTATTGAACAGGTGTCCCACTATAGCGCTGCAGTCTATCACTCCATATGAGGCTTGGCATGACCGCAAGCCATCTGTTGCTCATCTGCATGTTTTTGGTTGTTTGGCATATGCACTAGTGCCTGAACAACATCGCAGAATATTGGATGATAAGGCAGTAAAATGTATTTTTGTTAAGTACAGTTTTGAAAGTAAAGGCTATCCTCTGTATCATCCACAAACTAAACGCATTCTAGTTAGTCGTGATGTTGTCTTTGTGGAAGAGGCTATTCAGCCATTGCTTTCATGTACTAAGGAGACATCTGTTAGCTCCAAAGACATGTATGATACTTTGATGCCTCTTTTTACAGGTGGACAGTCTAGTGCTGGTCCTAATGAGGCAACTTCTCAGCCTTTGCAGGTTTCATATGATGATGCAGATCATTCCATTTCTGATGCAGATTTACATGATGCACTTGTTGATGAGAGAGCTGATATTGAGAAGGCAAAAACTATGCCAAAATGGCTGGTGCAGACTTTGCGTGACAGCAAACTAGATGCACCTTTGTCATATCGTACTCGTTTAGGCTCTCATAGTGCCTCCTTTGCATCAGATTGCTATGCTATGGCTGCATCTAGTCTCTGTGATGAGAATGAGCCTGTTTCTTTTGATGAAGCACAGAATTCAGAAAATTGGATGGCTGCTATGCAATCTAAATATGATGCTATAATGAAGAATGGTACATGGTCTTTATGTGACTTGCCTCCTGGCAAGAAGGCCATTGGCACTAAGTGGGTATACAAGTTGAAGCATAAACCCGATGGTACAGTTGACAGGTATAAGGCTAGGCTTGTTGCAAAGGGTTATGCGCAGGAAAGAGGCATTGATTTTGATGAGACCTTTGCACCTACATGCCGTATGACTACTGTTCGGAGTATTTGTGCACTTGGAGCCCATCATGGTTCGAATGTACATCAATTGGACATTAAAACAACATTTCTGAATGGTGACTTGCATGAAGAAGTGTATGTTTTTCAGCCCCGTGGCTTTGTGCAGAAAGGGCATGAAACCCAGGTGTGCAAGTTAAAAAAGGCATTATATGGTTTAAAGCAAGCACCACGTGCTTGGTATGAGAAGATACATGCCTATCTGGTTGCACATGGTTTTGAGAACAGTCCAACTGAAAGCACCTTATATGTTAAGTGTGCTAATGATGTGCTTCTGATCATTGTTGTCTATGTTGACGACATGCTGCTCACTGGTCCTATTGAGAAGCATATTGTTGATTTCAAGGCTGATTTGCATGCCTCATTTAAGATGTCTGATTTGGGGCATTTGCATCACTATTTGGGCATTCAGTTTATGCAAGTTGATGGTGAAATGGCCTTGTGTCAAACGAAATATATTGACACATTATTGGAGCGTTTTGGCCTTGAAGACTGTAAGCCTATTGCCACTCCTATGGAGACAGGTTTACGATTGAGTCTTCATGATGCTAGAGATGCATTTGATGATGTTCTTTATCAGCAGGTTGTTGGATGCTTGATTTACTTATGCATTACTCGACCAGATATTTAGTTTGCTGTCTCACAGATGAGCAGGTTTATGCATTGCCCAGGAGTGAAGCATTGGTAGAGGGTTAAGAGCATCATTCGCTACTTGAGTGGTACTTGGCTACTTGGGTTGTTTTATCCCAAGGGGGGATCACTACCGCCAGATTTGCATGCTTTTTCTGACTCTGATTGGGCTGGTTGCTATGACACTCGTGTGTCCACTAGTGGCTTTTGCTTCATGCTTGGTAGCTCATGTATATCTTAGTTGAGCAAGAAGCAGCCTACTGTGGCCACTTCCAGTTGTGAGGTTGAGTATAGGCCAGCTTTCACAGCGACTGTTGAGTGTGTGTCGCTCAGACGCCTTATGGCTGATTTGGGTGTTGATCAGTCTTCTGCCACCACCATCTTCATTGTCAGTTAGAGCGCATTGGCAGTTGCGAGGAACCCTGTGTTCCATGCTCGCACTAAGCACATTGAGGTGCATTATCACTATGTCAGAGAGAGGTTCTCTGTTGGGGAGATCAGCTTGGCATTTGTGCCCACGCAGGAGAACATTGAAGACCTTTTCACAAAGGCTCTCCTAGGGAGAAGTTTGAAGCTTTCCGCAAAGCTTTGGGCTTATTTCCTTTTGTGGAGTGATTTCCACATAGCTTGGCACTTCCTTATACATGAGTGCCAGCTCCTTGTTCACCGCATCACTCCCAGGGGGGATTTGTTGATATATTTAGGTAGTGATGTGTGTGAACACACTAGGACTGATGGGGCACTTTTTTCCCTCTTTAGGAGGTTTTTTCCCAGCTTGTATATACGCCTATTGCCCTAATGGGCTACGAATCTTGGTACATTCTCTAGTAATACATTCAGTATTGTGTGTTTGTGCTCCAAGCTTCTTCTTCTTCCTTGTGTTGTTCGCGTGCTTCCCCATACGTCTAACTCCAACAATGTATCTTCTATTCAGGACATAATATGAATTACCTATAAATACACATGCTCTGATAGACTCGTCCATCAGAGTATATGGGGGGGGATTGTACCCAATCTGGTGTCGTCTCTTGTCTCTTTCTATTCTCTGAGTACTTTTGTGTGTTTTTGTTTTTGTACTATCCTCTGTGTTCATGCGTCTATGGGATCTGAAGGGCAATAGTGGTATTAGAGCTTCAACAATTTCTCACACATTCCTACATTCTGTTTTCTTAGCTCATCATCTTCTCGTCGTCGTCCTGATCGGACGTCACAAGAATCATCGTCGTTTTGGAATCATTATCAGCAGACAACGATGCTGGAGAAAGTGTGCTTTTTTGGACCATAGGACCCACCTCTATCAGTACCAGTGTGTCCAGAGTGAGTACTAGTGTGTCCAGAGTGCAAGGTTCAGACTACAGCATGGATCCCACATGAACGCCCCCTTATTTGAAGATATGTCAGCCATCGACTCTTGAGAATACGGGAGCCACATGGTCTATTGTTTGCAGATTGCTCAAGGTCAACTGAGGTTTGTCAGGCGGCAAGGAGAAGGACTAGAGTCCTACTTTCCATGCAGCGCATGTGCCCAGAATTCCCGACATTGCCCCGTTCAGAGCCTCACGCACTTAAGGGGGTTAAGGAGGATGTCTTGGTTTCAATTCTTGCAAAGAGCAAGGTTTTTCCCAAGAGCTCGATGAGCTTGAGCATTGTGGACCATTCTTTCTAACTGATACCTTTCTAGATAAAGGATGGTGGAGAATAAATCCACAAAAGGATAGTGTGGATTGATCGAGAAAAGAGTGGTTCTCAAAACTTTTCTAAAGAGTGGTTTTCAGGTAAAGTTTCCCTTTTGGTTTAGATTCTAAGGATTTGGGCCCTCAATAGTTATATATAAAGGCTAACGTTAGTAGGTGAGTCATCTCTCGAGCATGTGGTGGTCCTAATAATCTAGTTCATTACATTGGTATCGTTTGTTGTTTTTGACTCATACATGTTCTTTGGAGTATATGCTACACGAATATAGCCTCACAGTTGAGAATATATATCCAAGATTTTAAAGTAGCCACTTCAAACATTGTTTCTAGTCGGCGGTGGTGACCTAGCAACTAGTCAACCTTGGACATGCACTATTCTTTACTTGAGTGTTCATTTTTTATGATATTTATCTTATTGGGAAGCTCTTTTTATAAGATTCCTAATGATATAAAGACTTTGGAAATGAAGGAGATTTAGGTAAAGAATTCGTTCTCAGTAGTCACCTTTTGGAGAAGCACAAAGGAGTATGATGGCTCTTCTCAAGGCAAGGGATGAGCATAGCTATTGTTTGGAGCTAAGTATTTTCCAAGTTCATGTTTGATTTCAATATTTGTTTATTTTTTTTCTTTCATATAATCTCCATAGAATCATCATTGAAGCATTGCATAAGACTTTAATTTGGATAATGATGAGACAAAATTTTAAAAGTTAATGAAAGATAAAAGATACAAGAATGAGTATAATGGAAGAAGATCAAACACTGAAATTACTTGCATTCATTCATAAGTTAGTTTCTACTTCATGCATGGAAAAGAATGATTGTTTGTGCATTCCTCTTTCCAAGAGAATGTTTTCAATGCATAACTTCAATCAATTGTGCATTCCATAGATGCATGAAGTGCATGCATATCAAGCACGAGAAATGCTTGAGTTAGTTTAGGGCATGCAAAAACATGTCAACGCATGCATGCAAGCACATGCATTTGCATGTATAAGGGGCATGATTGTTTGTTAAGTAAATAGTTGAATGTTATTTTCTAGTAGTTATCTTACTTGGTAAACATCAAGCTTGACATTTTGGGAAGATAGAAAGAACTAGTTAGCTGCAAGGTAATGTTGGCCACAATTTTGCAACTCAAGTAACTAGTAGATTCGTTCATAAAGGGATATTTATGTATCAAGCACTTAATGTAAAGTTTACATTAAGTATGAAAGATTTCTTGCATAGAAAAGTAATCATAAAGTAGAAAACCAAGTTATAGTTTGCCATATTGTTTGGCAAGAATATATGTATACTTGCAAACCCAGACACATTTATGATTATTCTAAGCATAAGAGATACTTAGAGAATCATAAAGACAAGTTTAGAATGAGATCTTACACTTTATTGTGTAATTTCTCATGCATCCAAGTAGGATGATAACTTAAGATAGTTTCAAAATTTCCATAAGCACTTTGAAATGAGAACTCTCACTTGATTATGTCCAAAGGAGTGACAAAAATCAGTGATTGAACTTTAACATAAATTGAACTATGAAGTTCAATAGATGGATGTTAGGTTCCATGATTTCACCTATAGTAACAATGCAAAGTGCCAAGAGAAACATGGAAACTTTGATAGAGCTCTTCTTGGAAGGGTTGGAAGTTGTTTTCAAGTTTCATTTTCACATATTTACATCTCAAGATGAAATATAGATAAGTGATCATTCCTAAAGGCAAGAACTCAAATGAGATAGCCTAGTATTCTATTTCATAATTCACGCCATTCTCCTACCATAATCAACATGAACTTAACTTTTGGGAATGCAAGAAGTTCCAATTAAGTGATCTCTATTAGTCCATGGGCTTTCCCCAAAACAAGTACAAGTTCATATACATGTTAGGACAAGTAAATGATGATGTTCTTTTGAAAGATATTTTAAAGATAGAAGCTATCACATGATCAAATCTTAGATTTCTTTTCAATTATATCTTTCTAGAGAAAAGGACATAACTATCAAGCCTATCTAATGGGTAATATAGAGATAAGTAAACATCTTCATGATATAGATGTTTGGAAAAGGAATTTGTCTAGAAAATAAATTTTGGCATGCTTGATTTTAGGAAAGATGGGATCCCTAAAAGTGATTGTAAACCACAAAGATAAATAAAGCATGCCCAAGATCCACTTATCCAAATGAAAGTGTGAAAATTGTTAGCTATTCCAAGTACGTAGTATGCAACTATGATGATGGTAATTAAGACTCTAGAAGGTAAAAGGTAAATTTTACATATCCTTAAAGGGATTTCGGTGAAATCCAAAAGCATGAGAGGATGCTTAGACTTAAAGTTGTAGAGACGCTAGAACCAATAGTTCTTGAATTTGAAAAAATCAAGAGCTTTGAACTATCATTGGAGTCTCTTTTGAAAACCCTAGAAAAGAAGGATGGATGTTCCAACAAAAGATTTTCAAGTTTCCAAGACAAAGTGAAAGTCAAAGCATGAGATTGTGAAATGATCTTGTGAAGGAAAAAAAACCTAGCAAATCCAAGCTAGAGGTAAATCCTTGACTTCAAATTTTGTTAAAGAATCTAAGTGAGAAGGTACTCTATGAAGATATCCTTGGACTTTAGGATAAGTATCACCTGCACACCAATGTGAATATAAAATAGGGTGGTATGGGACACCATATTTTATACTCAAATTGATGTAGGAAAGATGGTATGGGACATCATACCATGGGATGATAAATATCTGTTAGTCATAGAATAAATCTTGAAGTAAGTGGATCTGCAAGGAAATTAGAACTTCAAAGGAGAAATTTAAATTCAAGGAGGATAAAAGCATGATCATACAAGACACTTCAAGATCAAGTAAAAGTAAGATGATCACAAAGTTATAAACTTCTTAGATCTTGATTTATAATTCAGTATGAAAAGCATGTTCTTACTTGAATTATGAAACACTTCAAGGTACAGTGTTTGTATAAGAAATATCTGATAAATTTTTGTAGATCTAAAACTTTGAAATGATCCTTTCAATCGTTTGAGTTCAAAACACAAATGGAAAAGCTTGACAAAAACAACTACCAATCATGGAAGTTTTGGATGTCAAGATTTCTTATGGGTAAAGGCTTGTGGGGATTGATGAGTGAATCTGACCCAAGGCCTAGATTAGGAGATAACCCCACCAATGATTGGTTGAGGGCATTTAGAGAGTGGAATGAAAGGGATAAGATATGATTCTTTATTCTCTCACAACACATCAACAATCCAATGATTGGGTACATACACGATTTAGATACATCCATGATGGTATGGAAAACCTTATAGCAAATTTACTCTACATCCACAAGAGCTAGGAATATACAATTGAAGAATGAGCTCAACAACTTAAGGAAGTCACCAAGCAACAATATAAATGATTTTTTTAGGTTAACAAAATTAAGTGATGCATTAGGTTCCATTGGTTTTCATATTGATGATGATGACCTAGTATCTTATATCCTCAATCGATTAAGGGATGATGAAAAATGGAAAGCATTCACCACTTTGGTTTATGTAAGACAAAATCTACCAGATTTTGAGGTCCTTGATGGTCACAAAGGAGATGAACATTGGAGGTAGCAAATCAAATGGAAATGAGAACCAAATGTTTTATGCAGGTATAGGTAGGGGCATAGCAAGAGGACAAATTAGCAGGGGCAGAGGAAGACAAGGAAAAGGGTAAGGTCAAGAGAAAACACAAGAGCAAGGAGGCTATTCCTCATCACAAAGAGGAAGGGGGAGTCAAAGAAGAAAAGGAGGAAGACAAAACGAATCTAGAGATGGAAGTAATTCAGATGGTTGCTACATATCTGGCAAGTGTGGATATTATGCAAGGGATTGCTATCAAGGAGGAAGCAACAATCAAAGACACAACTCATATCAGGGACAAGGTAACTATGCACCTACTACTTGAAACAGTGATAATGAAAGAATGCTAGCTATGATGCAAATTTTAGATCATAGAATCCATGTGGAAATTACATGGTACATGGAAAGTGGATGCAACAATCATATGAACTGCAACAAAGACTTCTTCTCCAATATTCAAGTTCCATAAAAAAAGGGGCATGTGGAAATAGGTGATGAAACCCCTCACACTATCACACACATAGGTGATTTTATGTTGGATCGATCACAAAAGGCCAAATGCTTGAAGCATGTTTTGCATGTATCCACTATCACAAAGAACCTTGTATGAGTTGGAAAAATGGTGGAGAAGAGCTTTTAAGACAAGTTCAATCAAAGGGGTTGTTTTGTAGAGAAGCCCAAGGATGGCTACAAGGTGATTGAAAGAGTAAAGAAAGAAGGATCTTCACACTTGAGGTAAAGACAAACCCTAATCATAGGATCTATTTCTTCTTTGAAAATCAAAGGATTGCAGAGATCGATCTTTAGCACAAGAGGATGAGGCATATTAATCTCCAAAGGATGAATGATATGAAGAAAGGGGAGCTTGATGATATGAAGAAAAGGGAGCTTGTGCAAGGATTACCAAGCTTCAACTCACAAATTCAGAAGCATTTATAGTGAAGCATGGCATCTAAACAAGTCAATAAGATTACCTTTCAAGAAGAGGTACTATGTGAGCCAACACCTCCTCGACTTGATTAACACATATGTGTGGGGTCCAACAAAAGAGAATTCCATTGGAAGTAATAGGTACTCTATGACATTCAAAGATGATTCTACGAGGATGACATGTTTATATTGCAAAAAGCATAAGTATGGTGTGCTTGTTTCTTCAAGATATTCAAAGCATTAGTTGAAAGGGAAGTTGGAAGGTAATTCAAGTGCCTTGGATCCAATGGAGGGGGAGAGTGTTTCCCCCATGAATTCTCTAGTTTTTTTTACAAAGTAATGGCACCAAAGGAAATTTATATGCAGGTATACACCCCCAATAAAATGGGTTTGCAAAGAGAAAAAATAGGTATATCATAGAATGTGCTAGAGCAATGATGAAAGAGATGAATATGCCAAATGGGTATCAAGTTGACGCAACTACTACCACAATTTACATCATGAATAGAGATCCAACATTAGGTATGCACTCATCTACACATTATGAAGCATGGTATGAAAGAAGGCCTGATGTATCCCATCCCAAAGTGTTTTGATGTATGTGTTATGCTTTCATACCTAGGAATTACAAAGTAAGTTGGATGCTAGAGTGAAAAAATGTGTATTCATAGGATACACTAGTGAGAAAAAAGGATATAGGTGCTACAATTTAAAGAAAAAGGAGCTAAGATCTCAAGGGATATAAAGTTTGAAGAAGTATTACCATGGCATGTACTTTTGGAACATGAAGGTGAAATTGAAGTTAGGAGTAGCCATGAAGAGGAGGATACACAAACAACTAGAGTAGAGTGGTCCTCAATATTCAAGTATGGATGAAGGCTCATCAAGATCTGAATCTTGGAATGGAAAACTCAAAGTTAAAGAGAGTTTTCTTTGAAGAAGATAAGTCTCACATGTGGATGGACATGAAAATATAGATGAGAACTATGCACTTGAAAAGGGAGAAACCTCAAAGGCTACCATCAAAACTTCAAGGCAAAGAAGACTCCTCCTAACCAAAGGAGAAGAAAGGAAATCAGCAAGGCCAAGGTATCCAATACAGAGGCTGAACTTGACATTGACTTCCATAGGATGTGTCAATGGCTTGCAAATTGTGAGATCAAATCTCTCCAACACATCTAATATGTATTTTCTTTGCCATTTTATTTGCACATAACTTAAATACCTAAGAAGTATCTTAGCTCTCCCAAATATGAGAGCTTAAATTCTGATCCTATATCCCTCTTTATGTCCTTGATTCCTCCTTCATCATTACCTATCATGATAAGACCTTTTACATGTACACATAGCTAGATAAAATTTTCACCTTCTCTTCTTGAGCTATTGGTGATTATAGAGGTCTACGAACATCACATTAGCTTAGCCCTTGTGGTGTTTCATACACCAATAAGTGAAATCATAGCAAAAAGTTCCTTAAGAGTAGAAGGAGGTGCAGATACAAGAATTATTGAAGAGTTTTCATTGGAAGTTGAAAAGTTGAAGCATTCAACAACAAAAGCCATCAAAGAAGTACTTCAAATTCATCCTTGTTAAAATGAAAAAGGACTACTCCTACTCTACTCACATGCACACATTAAACAAGCTAAGGAGGAAGGAACAAAAGATAAGAAAACATTATGAATGAATTAAAATGGAAATGGAAATGACTTACATGAGATGCTCTATGAGCATGGTGACTCCATGAGGAGTGGAAGTGCACTCTTGGATATGAGCTAGAGTGGAATGACTTGTGTGGAGTGAAGGGAGGCCTTGCTTATATGTATTTTGGGAGAATTCCCTTGCATGTGAGATAAAAGTGCTCTTGGACAAAAGGGTGGAGCATGGAACTCTCAACACCCCCCCTCCATGTGATGACCCTTTTGTTTTGAATATGGGGGACTAGTGACATATGGGATCACTTAGTCCATTGATTTTAAGATCTAAGGACATATGGGATTCCTTAGACATAACTTGGACATATGGGATCCAAGTTTGGAACATATGGCCTCCCTAGGATCTTGGTTCCATGGACATATGGGATCCATGGTGTGTTTGTATAGGGATCTAGGGACATATGGGATCCCTAGACATATAAAGGGTTTACATCATGGGGTAGGTGGTGTTAATGAGATGCTTTAAAAGAGATATTCTTTACAAATGGTTGCCTTGGGTGACCCATCAGATTTGCCATCACTTCTTTCCTCACTAATGTTGGCATATTTCTTGGGTCTATAGTAGCATTTCTCTTCAGGATGATTGGTTCTCTTGCAGAAGCGACATGGTTTGTACATTTTATGAGGAGGTTTCTTCTTGCTGAAGAGAGCTTTCTCTTGAGAGGAGCTGTGGTTTTGAAGATTCTTTTCTTCATCAAGGAGGGCAGCTTCAACATCGCTAAGGGTTGGCGTGGCCATATGAATCCTGGGGAAGACTTCAAAATAGCAAGGCAATGAGTACATCTTCATCAAGATTTTTGTCAATGTCAACAAGTTGAGTACACATACTCTTGAAGATATTGAGGTGGGAGGCCAGAGAGGAGTTGGGCTCCATTTTGAGATCAAATAAGTTCATAAGGAGGGTGATTTTGGAAGATTTGGCTTTAGATCCAAAAAGATGATCAAGCTTTGCCCATGCATCATGAGCGGTGCCCTTCTCATCAATGTGATGCACATAATGATCACTTAATCCTAATGCAATGGTAGATAGTGATTTCTTGTCCTTGATTTGCCAGGAATCTTCACCTTCTCTCGTAGTGGGTTTCTTCTCCTTGCCACTAGCAATGCCCCATAGGCCTTTCTTCATGAGCTTGTATTGCATTTTGACTTGCCAAGTGTGGAAATGTTGGCCATTGAAGGTGGACTCGTTCTTTTCCTCCATAGTCAAGAATGAGGTAGAGAAACTTGCTAAATAAAGTATTCAGTTCCCTTCGAAGTGCACCTGAAAATGGAGAGAAAGACAACGTCTCTACATACAATGCACATAGAACATGTTCAATGAACCCAAGAATTCCGATGAGTGCGCATTGATGACATCTAAGATGAGTTCACTTCAAAAAAGCCAACAGCTTCACGTGGGACTGCCCACTAATTTTGGAAAAGATTTGGAAAATCTTCGCTTGTGGCTGAGGTTGCGCTCCGATACAGCGCTCAGTATTGAAGGCCACCACATTCTGAGGATATACAGATACGTGTAGTGGTCCACAATGGTTGCATCTAGTTTATTGTAATGGGAAGCCAAGTGCTTTTTTGCGAGAGCTAACCCTACGATGTTGCAGATGCCCTGGCCAAGTGGCCCTGTAGTGACCTTCTTGCCAAGAGTCTCGAAGTTCTCTGGATGGCCACGAGTAGAGCTCTTCCATTACCGAAATTGTTTCAGATCTTCTTCCTTGACGCTGTCATATCCAGCGAGATGAAGAAGCGCATACTCCAACATGCATCCGTGTCCAGCAGAGAGGACGAATCGATCACGATTGAACCAGTAAGGATTCTTGGGGTTGTACTTCATGATCTCATCGTACAGGTGTGTCCCATGGGAGCACATCCCATAGGGAGACCAGGATGTCCATAATTAGCTTTCTCCACACAATTGATGGACAGAAAACGGAGAGAGTTAATACTCTTCTCCACGACGGACACAAGATCTACAGTTGAAGCTCTCACGCACTGAGCTTTCCTGCTTCCATGGGATCTTTTGTTGTGCTAATTCTAATGTTGAAAGAAATGGGAAGCAGTAGATGAAGAAGAAACGAGCTTGAGGCTCGAGAACTTCGCGAAGGGTGAGGAGCAAGTGAGATGCTCTGAAGCGAAAGAGGTAGGCAAATGCTGAACTGGGATTTGTTGAGGCGACCAGGATGCGTGACTGGTTCTATCTGTTTTTCACCGTAATCCAACTTTCAATGGCTTTGTGCAAGAAATTCTCTCCTTTGCTTCAATCGTTGCCGCTCGGATCTGAATACTATCTGCATAAGCTTCCTTTGTGAACTCTGCACCGAGAAGTCCTGTGATGCCCGTGTGTGCATATTTGCACAGTCATTACTTGATCAGAGTTTTTTTGTTTGATTTGAACAGGCAGCAAAAGCGCAATGAACAATACCAGCGTGATGAATAAAGAGTATGTGAACTTTATATCTCTCTGCTCCTTTTCTCTTTCGATTGCACCATAGTTCATACTCCATCTCTTGCAGCTAAAGATATCAGAGGCAAAGAACTACTGGATCATTTGCAACAGGAGACTACTAGATGAAACCTTCAGAGCTCTTTAGAATCATCCACAGTGTTCAATATGAGAATCTCTTGTGCACACAATTTTTTGCTATGAGATACTCACATAGATATAATACTCTGTTTGGCTAATACTGTGCTTGGTTTTTCCATTGACAGTGCGTATGAGCACTTTTGATGAACAAAACTCAAAAATTGAAGATTAGGAACTATGGTGCTACAACATCTTTATTAAAGATAACGATGAAACAAACATAATTATGATAAGAAAATTGTGAGATTATTCATGCTAAATGATGAAATGGAATAGTGCTTAGAAGCACTTTATTAGAACGACATGCAAGGGTGGGAGGGAGGGATTAAAAACAGAATGGATCTAAACTAATGACAAGGATCATGATGAAAACATGAACTCAAAGAAAATGAACCTATGCTCTGATACCATGTTGAAATGAAAAAGGACTACTCCTACTCTACTCACATGCACACATCAAACAAGCTAAGGAGGAAGGAACAAAAGATAACAAAACATTATGAAGGAATTAAAATGGAAATGGAAATGACTTACATGAGATGCTCTATGAGCATGGTGACTCCATGAGGAGTGGAAGTGCACTCTTGGCTATGAGCTAGAGTGGAATGACTTGTGTGGACTGAAGGGAGGCCTTGCTTATATGGATTTTGGGAGAATTCCCTTGCATGTGGGATATATGTCCTTGCATGAGAATGAAAGTGCTCTTGGACAAAAGGGTGAAGCATGGAACTCTCAACAATCCTCAAGGGTAAATATCTACAAAAGGTAACATTCTTTAACTTTAAACTCATAGGTTGCAGCAGAGGCAAGCAAACCATGATAGATCATATCTCTATTGACAAATTGGACAAAGATAACTATCCTGCTTGGGTGATGGGAATGGAAGCCTTACTTATGAGTAAGGATCTAATGATATATGTGTTAGCTGAAGAAGAAAAGCCTAAATTTGAAGATGATAGTGGACCAAAGAGAGAAGAGATAGAAGCTTTGAAGATATGATAGAAGAAGGATGCAAGTGCAAGAGCCTACATATACAATACTATCGGAGATCATTTGCTACCTCATACTATCACTTCCAAAATACTACTAAATCTAGGAAAGCTAGCTTGTGGTCAGAGTTTACTACATTCAAGATAAAGGAAAGCCAAAGCATCAATGATTATGTCACTAAGATGAAGGACTTGGAAAATAGTCTTGGATCTATAGATGAAGACATTGAAGATCATAGGTTGATTGCACAATTACTTGCGGGGTTGAGAGGAGATGAAAGGTAGAAACCTTTTGTACTTTCAACTAAACTTTCATTAAATCATTTTGTACCAGATTTAAATCAACTGCTTGGACTAATGCTCACATTTGAGCAAGACTTGAAGTCAGATGGAGATAAAGGACATAGCTATGCTATGTATGCAAAAATTAAGAAGGAAGGTGACAAAGGTAAAGCAAAGGATGAAGAAGAGTCAACTTCTCAAGAAAATTTTGTAAACAGAAGAGGTAATGGTAGAGGTAAAGGTAGAGGAAATGGAAGAGGAAGAGGTAGTCAGAGTAACAACAAGAAGACATGCTGGATTTGTGGATTGAGCAATCATCTAGCTTATGATTGTTGGCCAATCAACAAGGATCAAATCAAAATCAAAGTAGCAATGGCAGAGGTAGAGGTGGAAGATTCAAAGTTGATTTCAAAGAGGAAGACAAGGTCAAAGAGGTGGCTATGGTAGAGGTGGAGGAAGAAATTGGGGATATAACCAATCCTACGGCACCACCTACTAAAACTATGCAAATGATACACAAAATGAGAACTATACAACATTGATGATGAATTCAATAAGTACATCAAAGAAAGAAGATCTCAAGGTATTCTTTATTGACTCTGGTTGTTCTAATCATTTTTCAAGTAATATAGAATTGATGTCAAAATTAGAAGAAGGAATGTCTAGTCATACAGTTCAAACCAGTGATAACACAAGATACAATGTGCATTCAATTGGAATAATAAAGTGTAGGAGTGGAGCTGATTTTCTAACCAATGTTTTGTATGTTCCCACAATACCTAAGAATCCGATTAGTGTGGGACAAATAGTAGAGAAAGGTTTTCAAGTCAAATTTACAAATAAAGGAGTATTTGTGGAAGATCCAGAGAATGGATACAATCAGATTTTCATCAATGGATCTAGGTATTATGTTCCTTTTATTGATGATGCAACAACATGGATAACTCTTTATGTTTTGAAGGAGAGATTAGAAGTGTTTGGAGCCTTCAAACATTTTCATGCATATGCAAAGAGAGTTACAGGTCAAAAGATTGAGAGGCTAAGGTCTGATGCAGGGGGAGAATACTTCTCCCAAGAGTTTAATGATTATCTATGGAATGCAGGTATTAATGAGAGAAATAACTTGCATGTACACACCTCAAAAAAATGGGGTGGCAGAAAGGAGAAATAGGACTTTGATTGAGTTTTCTAAGGCAATGCTAAAGGAAAATACTTGTCCAAATTATCTTTGGGTTGAGGCTATGAATATAGCTACATATCTGGTGAATAGATTACCATGTACAACTCTCAACGGGATGACCCTTTATGAAGCTTAGTGGGGTAAGAAACCTACACTAGATCATTGCAAGGCGTTTGGATGAATTGCCTATGCTTATGTACCATTTCAACTCAGACATAAGCTTGAACCAAAGGCTAAAAAATATGTGTTTATTGGGTATGATGAAAAGCAGATGGGTTATAGGTTATGAAATCCTCTAACCAGACAATTTCTTGTTTCTAGAGATGTAACATTTGATGAACAGAAGATTTGGTAATAAGAACAAAGTAACAACATTGAAGCATTTGAAGAAGAAGTAAGAAGAAGTGAGAGAGGTAAATCACATATGCAGGTAAATGAAGATGAAGATCACATAGAAGCAAGTACATCCTGAGTTGGATCATCAAGGAGAAATGAAGATGTACCTAGGTTTGATGAAGAAGTGTATTCAAATACACATGAAGAATGTGAACCAAGAAGGTCAACCAGATTGAGGAAACAATCAACTAGGTATTCCTATGATACTTCTTATATGACTCAAAAAAATTATGCTTACATGGTTAAAGAAGATGAAGAACCTTAGAGTTATGATGAAGCAAAAGGTAAGAAGCAATGAAGGAAGAGTTCAATGCACTTGAGGAGAACAAGACTTGGGAACTTGTTCCAAAACCAAATGGTAAGAAAATGATTGGAAATAAATGGGTTTATTAAGTGAAGAAGCTTGCAGATGGAAGAATAGTCAGATATAAAGCTAGGTTGGTGGTTAAAGGCTATGCTCAAACTCATGGCATAGATTATGATGAGACATTTAGTACTATGGAAAAGATGTCAACCATAAGGGCAATCATTGCCATTGCAGCATCAAAAGGATGGACTCTATGTCAATTGGATATATAGAATGCATTTTTAAATGGATATATATCAAATGAAGTATACATGGAACAACCTCAAGGGTTTACAGATTTCAGGTATCCAAACTATGCTTGCATATTGAGAAGAGCACTCTATGGGTTAAAGCAAGCTCCAAGATCTTGGAACTATAGGCTTGCGAAGTATCTTAATGATCTTGGATATCAAAGTTCAAAGACAGATGCAAGTCTACTTATCAAGAGAATAAATGAAGGTATAAACTACATTTGTATCTATTGAGATGATATTATAATCACAGGTACCTCAAATGAAGGAACCAATGAGGTAAAGAGATTACTTGAGAAGGAATTGAAGATAAGTGATCTAGGAAAATTGTCATATTTTCTTGGAATTGAAATTTTTTATGCACATCATGGCATATATGTATCACAAGAAAGGTATCTTCTAAACCTATTGAAGAAGTTTAACATGGAGAATTGTAGAGAAGCTTCAACTCCACTTGAAGTCAATCATAAGCTTAACATGTATGATGGTATAGAGTTCAAAGCCAGGAAGTATGAATCTTAGATCAGAAGCACATCATTAGCACGCTTAACATATAAGGCGCTTTGAGTTGGAATGTTCTCAAAGCATATAACAGATAGGCGTGTATCTTCTCATACCAAGCACCTGGTGCTTGCTTTAAACCATATAATGCCTTCTTTAACCTGCACACCTGGTTTTCATGCCCTTTTTGCACAAAGCCACGAGGCTGAAAAACATACACTTCTTCATGCAAGTCATTCAGAAATGTTGTTCTAATGTCCAACTGATGTACATTCCAACCATGATGGGTTGCAAGTGCACAAATGCTCCGAACAGTAGTCATACGGCATGTAGGTGCGAAGGTCTCATCAAAATCAATGCCTCTTTCTTGCGCATAACCCTTTGCAACAAGCCTAGCCTTATACCTGACAACTGTACCATCAGGTTTACGCTTGAGCTTGTATACCCACTTAGTGCCAATGGCCTTCTTGCCAGGAGGCAAGTCACATAAAGACCATGTACCATTCTTCATTATAGCATCATATTTAGATTGCATAGCAGCCATCCAATTTTCTGAATTATGTGCATCAACAAAAGAAACAGTCTCATTCTCATCACAGAGACTAGACACAACCATAGCATAGCAATCTGATGCAAAGGAGGCACTATGAGAGCCTGAACAAGTACGATATGACAAAGGTGCATCTAATTTGTTGTCACGCAAAGTCTGCACCAGCCATTTTAGCATAGTTTTTGCCTGCTCAATATCATCTCTCTCATCAACAAGTGCATCATGTAAATCTGCATCAGAAATGGAATGATCTACATCATCATATGAAACCTGCAAAGGCTAAGAAGTTGCCTCATTAGGACAAGCACTAGACTGTCCACCTATAAAAAGAGGCATCAAAGTATCATACATGTCTTTGGAGCTAACAGATGTCTGCTTAGTACATGAAAGCAATGGCTGAATAGCATCTTCCACAAAGACAACATCACGGCTAACCAGAATGTGTTTAGTCTGTAGATGTTACAGACGATAGCCTTTACTTTCATAACTGTACCCAACAAAATACATTTTACTGCCTTATTATCCAATATTCTGCGATGTTGTTCAGGCACTAGTGCATATGCCAAACAACCAAAAACACGCAGATGAGCAACAGACGGCTTATGGTCATGCCAAGCCTCATATGGAGTGATAGACTGCAGCGCTTTAGTGGGACACCTATTCAGTACATATGCTGCACACATGACAGACTCAAGCCAGAAACTATGTGGTAAGGCCTGAGTTTTGACCATGCACCTCACCATCTCCATGAGTGACCTGTTCTTTCGTTCAGCAACTCCATTCTGTTGAGGTGTATAAAGCACTGTACACTGGTGTTTTATCCCATGTTCAGCCAGAAATGCATTAAAATCAGAAGACATATATTCCCCCCCTCGATCAGAACGGAGGGTGCCCATTTTTACATGCTGACAGATTTTCAGCCAAAACCAAAAACTGTTTAAAGCACATGAACACTTCGGACTTTGCTTTGAGTGGATATACCCATGCATGCCTGGGACAATCATCAATGAAAGCTACAATTTCTGTGTTAGCCCGAAATGAACCATCTTTTGGAAAGGAGGAATGCTGCATTTTGCCCAAAATACAGCCTTCACAAACATGTTTTCCAGGTGCCTCAAGTTTGGGCAAAGAGGACACCATTTCAGATTTCTGCAGGCGTAGGAAACTAGCAAAATTCAGATGACCAAAGCGTGCATGCCAAAGCTTTGCATCTGACATAGCCTGAGAATCATTTACTGCACATGCCAAATCATTTTCAGATTTTTCATAGTCTATGAGCTTATAGAGCCCATGACATAAAATGCCAGAAGCAATAATAACATCGCCATTTGATAGATCATGAACTGTACATCTGTCATCAACAAATTTCACAACCAAACCAATCTTGGCTAATGCAGAAATTGATAAAAGATTCTTCTTGATCCTTGGCACAAATAAAGCATCTGACAAAGTGAAAGAACTACCATCAGCAGCAGTCAAAATGATCTTACCAACTCCCATAACAGGATAAGAGGAGTTGTTGGTGCATGTAATAGTATTCCCTGTAGGGGCAGGCTTGAGAGAAGAGAAGAAACTGCACTGCGAGGTAATATGTTTGGTCGCCCCGTTGTCAAAGTACCAAACATCTGAGTCTACTGCAGACATGCGCTGCTCATGAGAAGATGGGTCAAAACTGCAAACAGTAGTGAACACCCATTCTTCTTCCTGCACAAGATTAGTAGACTCCATTTTTGGTGTAGAGGCTTCTGCAACAACCATTCCAGCCTCTTTCTTCTTTGCATCTTTTGCAGCCAGTTTGGGACAGTTCTTTATGATATGATCATTCCCTTTACAGTACTTACAAAACAATTTCTGCTTTTCTAATTTTTTCTCATCTTTGTCTTGCTTCTTCGAATGTGCAGCATTTGCAGATTTCTGGTTACTAGTAGAAGAACTCCATTTTCCTTTGCCCTTCTGACTAGCCAAGAAAGCTTGATCTGCAACACGCATAATGGACCTATTCTACCTGGACTGATCTTCCTGCAACAGAACAGAAACTAACTCCTCAAATGACAAGGCATTTGGATTGCCTTTCATCATCAACCGAAGAGTAGAAGCAAAACTCTGATATGAATTAGGAAGACCATTCAGAACGGTCTGCACAAGTGAGCTATCTGGTATAAGCTCATCAGTAGAAATCAACTGTTCCTTCAAGTCTTTGATCTTTGTTAGGAAAATGTCCATAGAATCACCTTCATTCATGTGCTCACTCTCCAACTGTTTTTGGAGGTAAGCAACACGAGCCTCATTCCTAGCTTGGTACAATGTGGTAAGTGTATCCCAAGCATCCTTAACTGTTCTGCAAGACCGAATATGAGGAATAATGGCACATTTGACAGACAAAGCTATCAATGCATGTGCCTAGGCATCTCTGCCATCCCAACGAATCTGCTCTGCAGTAGGTGCAGCAGAAACAACAGCACGAACAGGAATCTGCACAATATCATCTTTGACACCATCTTCATCAGCTCCAGCACCTGTATTCGCAGTACCTGTTGTTACAGGTGTAACAGGACGTCTTTCAACACCCTGCACAATGTTCCACAATCCTTTTGCAACCAATGCATGTCGCATCATATAAGCCCATAATGGGTAGTTGGTACAACCCAACTTATCCTCAATAGCCAACATACGGAATACATCACTGCTTTCAGCCATGGCCGGTGACTAAAATACCTTGATGCAGAAAATTGATTGTATCTCAAAAAGTTGAACGGAACTGCCCAGACGAGTTCTGCTAAACTTGTAGCAGACTTTGAGACGCTTATACTGGCGAACAGAAACAGGTATATACCTTTGGCACAAAAAGATGAAATAGCCTGCACAAGCACTGCGATAGTGCGTTCAGAGGCCGAAATGAGCTCAGATCGCGATTTCGGCACCTTGAGTATGCTCAAGGTGATTCTGAGACTTCAAACGGAGGAGTGTCGACGGCGCCCTAGATGAAGCGACGACCTACTCTGATACCAATTGTTGGAGTTAGACGTCTGCGGAAGCACGCTAATACCAATTGGAGAGTGAACACATGAATGAAGGAGATTCCATGGATAATTTTTTGACAAATATCAAAGATTTGAAGGAGAAGTTGATTTCTAATGATGAAGTCTTGCTTGACATTTCACTTGTGTAGACTGTTCTGAGTGGTCTTCCAAATTCATATTAGAGTTTTGCTTCTACTCTTCTACTCATGATGAAAGGCCGCACTGAGCTCCTAGGGCCGCACACAGTACTCCTGCACAGAGGCTACAAAATACCCAAAAAACCACAGTACACAGGGAGCACGAAGACAGACTTCTTAAGTCTTACAAATGCGATCTAACTTACAGTCTGTGGCTGACTAGGCCATTATATGTTTTATTAAAGAACATATACAAAGAAGTGTCCGATGGCCATTTGGCCTTTCACATGGACACCAACGATAACAATCTCCCACTAAAGGCCAATATGGCCAAAGTAACTATGGGAAAAAAATAAAGAATGATAAAGAATACCTGAGTGTAAGTATACAAACTATACCTCTCACCTGATGGGCATGTTACACAATATACAAATGACTGTGTAAGATCATGAATCAAGTAACCCCCATCAAGTGACAGTAGTGACGAAAGCTGTCTTGTGGTAGAGCTTTAGTCAAAGCATCTGCAACATTATCTCGACTGTGAACCTTCTCAATAATGATGCGCTTAGTGGCTAAGGAGTCTCTAATGAAGTGATACCTCACCTCAATGTGCTTGGTCTTTGCATGAAGGACCATATTCTTAGCCAAAGCAATGGCACTCTGATTGTCATTGAGCAAACGAGGTACATGCTGAGGTAAATCCATATCACAAGCAAGACGAGAAAGCCACAATGCTTCCTTACATGCCTCACTTGCTGCAACATACTCTGCTTCTGTGGTGGAAATAGTTGTACATTCTTAAAGATGAGATCTCCAAGAGATAGCATCTCCAACAAAATGAATAATGTACCCTGATGTAGACTTACGATTGTCTACACAACCAACATAGTCAGAATTTGTGTAACCAATAATGGATGCTTTCCCTCTACCTAAGCATAGACACTTGTCCTTAGTGCCACTCAAATATCTCAAAATCATCTTGAACACTTCCCAATGTTTCTTGCTAGGATTAGACATATATCTGCTGACAAATCCCACTACAAATGCAATGTCTGGTCTCGTAGCTACCATAGCATACATGAGACTACCAACAACAGACTGATAGGGAATTTTGGTCATGAATTCCTTTTCCTCATCTGATTTGGGGCAATCATCCTTGCTCAATTTCACATATGTGGGTAAAGGTGTACTCAATGCCTTTCCACCTTGCATATTGAACCTGTGAAGTACTTTGGATATGTACTCACTTTGAGACAAGTATTTTACTCCTATCACGAGCAATGCACATGCCAAGAATATGTTTGGCATCCTCCAAATCCTTCATATCAAATGTCTGACTCAACTTCCTTTTGAGAATTGACAAGTCATAAGAGGACTTCCTAGCAATGAACATATCATCGACATAAAGGATCAAGCATATCAAGTTGCCATCTGAGCATCTCTTTGTGTAGAGACAATGATCCTCATATCTTTGAGAATAGCCTTGGGAATTCATAAAAGCATCAAACTTTTGATACCATTGTCTAGGGGACTGTTTAAGTCCATACAAGCTCTTCTGGAGCTTACAAACTAGACTTTCCTTGCCAGCTTGTTGTTCCATAAAGATCTCATCTGTAAGATCTCCATGCAAGAAAGTAGTTTTCCCATCCATTTGGACTAGCTCTAAGTCCTCCATTGCAACAAATCCAAGCAACATGCGTAGATAGTCATCTTGACCACTAGAGAGAAGATTTCCTCAAAATCAACACCATGTTGTTGCTTAAAACCCTTTGTAACAGGTCATGCTTTATACTTTGGAGAAGCTTATATACCCATTAACATGGTAGAGCTTTCCTTCCCTTTGGTAAAGGTACTAAATCCCAAGTACCATTCTTGAGAATAGAATCTAGCTCACTCTTCATGGCACGCTCCCACTTGACATGA
This sequence comes from Ceratopteris richardii, assembly GCA_020310875.1. NCBI lineage: Eukaryota > Viridiplantae > Streptophyta > Polypodiopsida > Polypodiales > Pteridaceae > Ceratopteris > Ceratopteris richardii. The sequence continues at coordinate 30,009,757 of CM035408.1, read as the reverse complement.
TCCTCTGTCTGCATAGCCTCTTTGTAGCAAGAAGGCTCACCGACATATGTTAGCATAACAAAATCTAAACCTGGAACATATCTATCAGGTGGATGTGAGACACGTGTAGAGCGTCTCAATGGTTGCTGAACAGGAACATGTGCAGATTGATCTAATTGAACATTCTCTTGAACATCCCTATGTGCAACATTTTTATACATGCTAACTGGAGGACTAGTATCCTCAAACACCGCTCTTCTCACTTCAACCTCCTTAATGGGTTGTTTATGCATCTTAGACTCATTGAAAATGACATCACTACTTCTGATCACTAACCATGTTTCAAGATCCCATAAGCGATATCCAAACTATCCTTCTCGACCATATAAAAAAAAAATGTATTTCTTTGACTTATGGTCCAACTTTTGTCTAAGACTCTTGGGTATATGAACATACGCTTCACACCCAAAAATTTGAAGATGATCATCATATGGTGGCTTCCCTATCCATAACTCTTGTGCCACTTTCAGACCTGTGGCAATACTAGGTGAAAGGTTAATCACATGAACTGCAATCAATACTGCTTCTATTGAAAAGCCTTGTGAGAGGTTTGCATGATGCAACATAGAAACTACTCTATCTTGAATAGTTCTATTCATCCTTTCAGCTACACCATTCTGTACTGGGGTATAAGGAGCTGTAAACTCTCTATGAATCCCTCTAGACTGATAGAAAAGGATGAATTCATATGAGGTCTACTCACCCCCATTATCTAAACGTAAAGCCTTAAGCTTAGTTCCGTTTTCAGTCTCAACTGAAGCAAGCCACTTTTTGAAAGTAGGGAATGCCTCATCCTTTGATTTGATAGGATATACACAGACTTTTCTAGTGGCATCATCTATGAAAGTGACGAAGTAAAGAGCACCACCTAAGGACCTAGTGGGCATAGGACCACCCACATCTGTATGAATGAGATCTAAAGGCTGAATTGAAGAGTCAATGTGTGTTCTATGCACATTTCTAGTTTGCTTTCCATATTGACAATGCTCACAAAATGAAAAATCAGAGAAAGATAACAGAGGTAAGTAGCCAGAACGAGAAAGATTTTCCATTCCACTATGAGATATATGGCCCAAACGACCATGCCAAATACAAGCCATAGGCTGTTCAGTAACAGCTAACAAGTGTTCTTTATATGATACAAATAAAGGATAAAGTGAGCCAACTTTGCTTCCTTTTGCAATAACAATATTGCTTTTTGATATACAAAAGGACTGAGCATAGAAGACCACCTTGTAACCAAGCTCATCAAGTTGACCAATTGACATCAAATTGTGTGATAACTGAGGCACATGGCATACATTGTGCATAGTAAATTTTGAACTATCAATGAACTGCACAATCACATCTCCAATCCCCACAACATCACACTGGTAAGAGTCACCAAGTCTCACAATACCAAGAGACTTTGCTGCATAATTAGAGAACCAATCTCTATGTGGTGTCACATGGAAAGAAGCACCAGAAACTAGCAGCCATGTGTGGGAAAGAGAATGTGCCATAAGAGCCTCAGTTGGCATAGTACTATCAAGTGTCAACACATCAGCATCATCAAAAATAGCATTAATTTCTTCAATCTTCACAGTCAAAGTAGATGGTGCAGGTAATTGTTTAACATGCCCATCAACATTCTGTCCTTTACCTTTAGCATTCTTTAATGCATAACAATCTTTCTTCATGTGTCCTTTCTTATGACAATAATGGCATTCAATATCCCTCTTCCTTGATTTACTTCTACTCTTATCCCATTGACCATTCTTTTTCTTGTTCTTGCTCCTGCCATGTTGCTGATTCTTTCCTTGGTAAGAATCATGAACATTATAGGCATCTCCACTCTGAGTGCCAACCATAGATTTTCTATGAATCTCCTCACTCAATTGTGCTCCACATATGTCATCATAGATGAGTTTACCACCAGGTGCATTATTTCTAATAGCTGTGCAAAACATATCCCATGATGATGGCAAGGTGCATAACAACAATACTGCTTTCATTTCATTATCCATATCCATTTTTTGAGCCTGTAATTGGGAGAATATAACATCAAACTCATTTAGATGAGCATCAATATTATTTGTGTCCATGCAAAGTTCATATAATTTTCTCATGATACACTTTATTTGATGATGTCTCTTTTTCATATGTATTGCATAACTTCTTCCAAAGCTCCTTTGCACTTTCACAGTCTAATACTATAAAGTAAACATTATCTGCCAGGTGCAAGTGAATGGTAGGCCTGGTCATTTCATCTAACTCATCCCAATCATCTTCATCCATGTTAGTAGGCTTCTTTGAAATCCCATTTACTGGCTTTTGTTGCCTCCTTTGAATCAGCACATCTTTAATCCGATTCTTCCATAGGGCAAAATTTGTGCCATCAAATTTTCGGATCTCAAAATGGTCTTTGCCCTGCAAGTGCTAGAAGAGTCCAAACACCAATGAATAAGTGTATCAAGGAGTAAATCGACCACTGTATAGTTGACAAAACAAAAAATTTGGAAAGATTTTCCAAGAGTATCCTCTGCAAAATGAGCATATGACCAGTGTCAAAATATTATAAAACTACAAGTACTGGCATGTTTATTTGCATAGTGAATCACTGACTCCACTGCATATAATTAGTTACTCAATAGAAGCCAACTAGGCTTATTGAGCACCTATGAACAACTATCATACATCTCCTATGGCGAGGCTAGGTAAGTCTTCCACCTGCATCACCGAAGAGACCCTGACATCTGGGTGTCTCCGAGTTAGGAAAACCTCACCACGACCCTCTTTATCAAACGTAAAAGGCTTTATGCAAAAAACATAATTGCTATATCAATGATCACATGGAGGTACATAAGTGGTATCCATAGAAGCATACATGGTGTGTATGTGCTCAATATATGCAATAAATGACACTAAAAGGCTGAATGCACAACCCAAAAACTAGCCAAAAACACCTGCAAGTGTCTGTCAACTCTGATGTTTTATGCTCAAAAAACCTGCATGAATTTGCAGCAGCTGCTCTCACCAAAACTAAAAACCTTTTGAGAAACCTATAGTTTTATGTGTGGCTGAAAAGACGGCCCCAAAGGTTGATATTTATTTTCACAAAAGTACAAGGAATATTCTTGATTTTCTTGGACGTGTGTGAAGAGAACTATGTGCGAAAGTAGTCCGAAATGGCTCCAAAAGACACCCCAAAAATGCTTCAAAAACAGGCTTTGGAAGCAAAGAATGAAGCTTTGAGGGATCAAAACATGTTCAAGGTAATGTTAACCTTAGTTTTTCCCCTTCTTCAAACACCACAAGAGTGTAGCTTAGTGGCAAGAGATTGCCATGGTTAAGCGAGCTCTGGGGGGAATAGTATTGGGTTGGGTGACCTCCCGGAAAGTACCGGGAACCTCTATCTTCCTTGATCATTGAGGTCCTCCCTCACATGTAGCCAACGGTGCCAACAGTGACTTCGGTGACTCGGATGACAAGGTATGCCAAGGTCTATGCCTTGGTGGCCGCCTTATTCATAAGCCTTGAAGAAAGCCAAGGGGTTGTTAGTGCTTCACTCACACAAAAGAAACAAAGCTTTTGCATCAAACTGCTCTGATACCAATGAAGTTTTTCGATGGTGATGCACCATAGTGCGCTCTCCTTCTCAAGAGCTCCACGACAATATCCTCGGAGTAGAAAATTGAGATCCTAGGGCTGCACACAGTACTTCTGCACAGAGGCTGTAGAATATGCAAAAAAACATAGTACACAGGGAGCATGAAGGTAGACTTCTTAGGTCTTACAAATACGGTCTAACTTACAGTCTGTGGCTGACCAGGCCACTAATTTTATTAAATAAAACATACAAAGAAGTGTCTCGTGGCCAGTTGGCCTTTCACATGGACACTAATAGTAACACTCTTTGCCCAAACTTGATGCACATGGTAAACATGTATGTGAAGTCTGTATTTTGGGGTAAATGCAGCATTCCTCCCCAAAAGATGGTTCAATTTGAGCTACTCAAAAATTGTAGCTTGTTCACAGTAATGTCTATGGTCCTATGCAAACACCTTCTTTTGGGAGCTATCTTTACCTTGTGACTTTCATCGATGATTTTTCTAGGCATGCATGGGTGTATTCATTGAAAGCAAAGTTCAAAGTTTTTTTGTGTACTTCAAACAGTTTCTGCTTTTGGCTGAAAATCTATCAACATGTAAAATGGGCACCCTCCATTCTGATCGAGGCAGGGAATATATGTCTACTAATTTTAATGCATTTCTGGTTGAACATGGGATAAAACATCAGTGTATATTGTTGTATACACCTCAATAGAATGGAGTTGTTGAAAAGAAGAACATGTCACTCATGGAGATGACGAGGTGTATGGTCAAGAGTCAAGCTTTACCACATAGTTTTTGGCTTGAGGCTATTATGTGTGCAACATATGTACTTAACAGGTGTCCCACTAAAGCATTGCAGTCTACCACTCCATATGAGGGTTGGCATGGTCGCAAGCCATCTGTTGCTCACCTGCATGTTTTTGGTTGTTTGGCATATACATTAGTGCCGAAATAATAACACAGGAAGTTGGATGATAAAGCAGTGAAATGTATTTTTGTTGGGTACAATTCTGAAAGCAAAGGCTATTGTTTGTATCATCCACAGACTAAATGTATTCTAGTTAGCCGTGATGTTGTTTTTATGGAAGATTCTATTCAACCATTACTTTCATGTACTAAGGAGTCATTAGTTAGCTCCAAAGACATGTATGACACTTTGCTGCCTCTTTCTATAGGTGGAGAGTCTAGTGCTGGTCCAAATGAGGTAACTTTTCAACCTTTATAGGTTTCATGCGATGACAGAAATCCATTTCTGATGTAGATTTACGTGATGCACTTGTTGACGAGAGAATTGATATATAGGAGGCAAAAACTATGCCTAAATGGTTGGTGCAAACTTTGCAAGATAGCAAATTAGGTGCACCTCTGTCATATCATACTCATTCACGCTCTCATAAAGCTTCTTTTGCATCAGATTGCTATGCTACGGCTACCTCTAGTCTCTATAATGAGAATGAGCCTCTTTTGTTTGATGAAGGACAAAATTCTAAAAATTGGATGGCTGCTATGCAATCAGAATATGATGCTATTATGAAAAATGGTACTTGTTCTTTATGTGACTTGCCTCCTGGCAAGAATGCCATTGGCACTAAGTGGGTATACAAGCTGAATCATAAGCCTGATGGAACGATTGACAAGTATAAGTCTAAACTTGTTGCAAAGGGTTATGCTCAAGAAAGAGGCATTGATTTTGATGAGACCTTTGCTCATACATGTCAAATGACTATTGTTCATAGCAACTGTGCACTTGCAACTCATCATGGTTGGAATGTATATCGATTGGACATTAAAATTGCATTTTTGATTGGTGACTTGCATGAAGAATTGTATGTTTTTTGGCCCTATGGCTTTGTGCAGAAAAGGGCATGAAAACCAAGTGTGCAGTATATGTATATGTATATGTATATGTATATGTATATGTATATGTATATGTATATGTATATGTATATGTATATGTATATGTATATGTATATGTATATGTATATATATATGTATATGTATATGTATATGTATATGTATATGTATATGTATATGTATATGTATATGTATATGTATATGTATATGTATATGTATATGTATATGTGTATGCATATGTCTATGTGTATGCATATGTCTATGTGTATGCATATGTGTATGTGTATGTGTATGTGTATGTGTATGTGTATGTGTATGTGTATGTGTATGTGTATGTGTATGTGTATGTGTATGTGTATGTGTATGTGTATGTGTATGTGTATGTGTATGTGTATGTGTATGTGTATGTGTATGTGTATGTGTATGTGTATGTGTATGTGTATGTGTATGTGTATGTGTATGTGTATGTGTATGTATGTATATGTATATGTATATGTATATGTATATGTATATGTATATGTATATGTATATGTATATGTATATGTATATGTATATGTATATGTATATGTATATGTATATGTATATGTATATGTATATGTATATGTATATGTATATGTATATGTATATGTATATGTATATGTATATGTATATGTATATGTATATGTATATGTATATGTATATGTATATGTATATGTATATGTATATGTATATGTATATGTATATGTATATGTATATGTATATGTATATGTATATGTATATGTATATGTATATGTATATGTATATGTATATGTATATGTATATGTATATGTATATGTATATGAATATGTGTATGTGTATGTGTATGTGTATGTATATATAAGTGTATGTGTATGTATACGTGTATGTGTATGTGTATGTGTATGTGTATGTGTATGTGTATGTATACGTGTATGTGTATGTGTATGTGTATGTGTATGTATATGTGTATGTATATGTACATGTATATGTACATGTATATGTTTAGGAATATGTATATGTATATGTATATGTATATGTATATGTATATGTATATGTATATGTATATGTATATGTATATGTATATGTATATGTATATGTATATGTATATGTATATGTATATGTATATGTATATGTATATGTATATGTATATGTATATGTATATGTATATGTATATGTATATGTATATGTATATGTATATGTATATGTATATGTATATGTATATGTATATGTATATGTATATGTATATGTATATGTATACGTATATGTATATGTATACGTATATGTATATGTATACGTATATGTATATGTATATGTATACGTATATGCATATGTACATGCATATGCATATGTATATGTATATGTATGTGTATGTGTATATGTATATGCATATGTGAAGAGAGATGGTGGATGAAGTCCAAAGATGAGTTGGTGCTGCTACAACCGGCTTCACACCAGCCAACTGAGACTTCAAAGTTGATTAGTAGACCCTTTGAGCTTCCTAAATCCACCAAAATATCAGCCAAGTACTTTGGAACATGTATCCCAAAAGTTTAAGTCAAGATAGACTAGTTGCAAAATGAATAGCTCCCAAAACTTGCTATTTTTGGACATACACCTGCTGGAAAAACTGAACAGTGCTTTCAACCTGGTAGGAATTAGAAAAATTCCATTTGGACATAGAAAATAGACTCAGCAAGCTTGCTATTCCAAGTTAAAACACTTCAAATGAGCAACTGAGGACTAAGAATAACTTTTAACAGATTCTGGAACATGCCCGCCATTCTCGGGGTTCTGTAGACATAGACCAGTGAGTAGTAAAATGGCGATTTCTCCCAGAGTACAAATTTAATGACTATGAAAATGTATATGTAGAAACGACTTTGAGAGCTGTCCAAGGCACGTTAAAACACTGAAAATGGATGCGTATATCTTGAGTTATGAGCTTCTAAAGTTACTGCTTTGAGTGAGTATAGCAGAGAACAAAACATAGAAGTAGATAATGATAAATGTATAGATTCACATATGATTACAACCACATTGGCAATGAATCTTTGCACAATGGGAGTAGAATGATAGAGCTATGGAGTAAGCTCTTCAATATCTACAAAATGACATGAAGTGGTCATGTACAAGGCTTGCTATTCGCCTCTTCCTTCTTTCTCTTTTTATAGCTATTCTTGGAGGGAGTTTTGAATTCGAATTCGAATGGCTCCACCTATGATCCCCAAAGTTAGGAAATATTCCCTCAACTCAAAAATTCGTGGTTTTAGGTAGTTAGAGCCACAAATTTTCTTTTACATCATGGATGAGGTAAGCCATCCTTTTCCTTTTTCTTTTTTTCAATTACAAGAGATAAAATGTACTCTTTTACAAGAGGTGTTCACATGACTACACATGTGACTTACAAATGATCATAATATCAAGCATATCAAGCATATCAAGCATGTAGGCTTGGGTAAAATGCATCAACAATATTTATATGTATATGCATATGTATATGAATATGTATATATATGTATATGTATATGTATGTGTGTATATATATGTATATATGTGTGTGTGTGTGTATGTATAAGTATGTGTATGTGCACATCTATATGTATATGTATATGTACATGTATGTGTAAATGTACATGTCTATGTATTTGTACATGTACATGTATGTGTAAATGTACATGTCTATGTATTTGTACATGTACATGTATATCTACATGTGAAATCATATATATTTATATGTATGTGTACATGTATATGTATATGTTGATGGAGTATTTGCACTCTTGTATTTAGCTTGACACTAATGGATCACTCCAAAGACCAACCATTATACTAAAACAATGAGTGAAAGTTACTCTTTCTCTCTAATGGATTCTATAATGAATAGGAGAGAATGTGGACACTCAAAAGAAGGTTATAGATTTCTAATTATCTACAAAACACACGAAAAGGTTTCTAGTATCTCACAAAAGCATGAAGTGCATGATATACTATAAATAATTAAGAAATGAAGTTGAAAATATATCACACAAGAATATATGATTTCTCTTAGACCACTTAGAGAGCGATGGGAAACTTGGAGAAATATAAACTTCTACATTATGAAGTTTAATGAGGATAAAATTCATTCAAATTTAATGTTAAACCTTGCTAAAGCAATTATCAAAAGACAAACTACTCAAAATTAAGCAACATCTAGAGAACATATGATAACAAAATATATGCAACCTCCTACAAATCACCAATCAAGAAAGCTTCTTTAACATCCAAATGAAATATTGGCCACCTCTCTCTTAATAATTAGGTTCAGAATGATTGTCGTTTTGGCCACATGAGTAAATGTATTCTCATAGTAAATCCATTGAGCAAATCCTTTTGCTATGAATTTAGCCGCGTACCGTGTTAGCTTCCATAAACATTCCTTATCACTTTATAAACCCTTTTGTTGCCAATGATCTTCATGTCTGATTGCTTTTCTCCTAGACTCCATGTGTTGTTGTCTTCCAACACCTTCACTTCTTCTTACGTAACTTCATTCCAAGTATCCTTTTCTCTGGCTTCTTTGTCCTTAATCACATTGCACATGTATTTATAATGATTAGTGATGAAATTATCATAATTAAGATATTGAAATAGATAATTTACTCTTGAAGTATTCCTCTCTTTGGCATTTTTAGGTATGAATCTCTTGTCTCTTTGGAGCTTTATCTCTACCTTTGATGTAGTGCCACTTCCAACTATGGGTTCTTAATCTTCCTCTATCGCATAAACTTCATCGTCCAACTCCACAAGTGTAGCCTTGCTTTTAGCTGATGTTGAACTTCCTTTCCATGATGAGGTAACAATTGGAGCTACTTCACTTTTCAAAAGCTTCAAGCTTGTCAATTCCATGCTCTCTTGGTTGGCTTCTTGAAACCTTCTTTTTTGGTCTTCCACAACTTATCTTGGAAGCATACCTTGTGACCAAACTAGGGATCTAGTTCATCAAACATGACATCCCTTGAAACTTTTAATTCCTTGATAATAGGTTTATAAGACCTAAAACCATTTTTTTGTAAAGAACCACCTTTGAAGATACACCTTTCTACCCTAGAATCAAGCTTGCTCCCTAGCTAATGAGGGATATGTGTGTAACATACACATCCAAATATCTTTGTGTGAGAGGTCTCATTTTGTCCCAGCCCATGCTCCCCATGGTGTAAGGGAATGTATTCTAGAGGTAGGGTGCCTATTCATGATATACACAACACTAGAAACGATATGCTCCCAATACCCTAGTGGAACATACATATCATTCATCATCCTTTTAGCAATTTCTATAATATACCTTTTTTTTCTCCCTCCCATACCATTTGGTTGAGATGTATGAGCAAGTGAATTGCACTCTTATTCTTTGTTCTCGTAGGTCCTCAAAAAATTCATTGGGGAAATGCTCTTCTACTCCATTTGACCTTAGAGTTTATCCATCTGTTCAACTCCTCCACTTGTGCCTTGAACCTTTGAAGGTAGCAAAAGCTTTTGATTTTTGCTTGATGCAAAATAGCCACACTTCCCTTGAACTATCATCAATAGAGTAACAAATTATCTATTGCCAAGAAGGGCTACTTAATTAGACCCCATACATTTGTGTGTATGCAATCAAGTCCATTTGATGAAATGCAGTTGCTTTTCTTGAAAGGGATTCTAGTATGTTTGTGTAATTTCCATGCTTCACATAATTCAGGCATCACATGGGAAAACATTTCACAAGTTGCTTCCTTCCCATGTCCTTGAGTCTTTGGAGGTTGATATTTCCAACTCTCTTGTGCCAAAGGTCCAATTCAACTATCCTCTTGTTTCCATAGGAGATTAACATAGCATTGGATGTATGTTTCTCCTACATCAAGCGTAAACATCTTACATTCATTATTTCATTTCACAATTAACTCCTAACCCTTCGTAAGGCTGTCCATAAATCATCCCTTACAATTAAATTTTACCTAATAGCCTATTTCAACTATCTACCCTACTAAAAGTAGATTCTTTGTAATAGCAGATACATATAGTACCTTCCCATGTCCATGAGTCTTTGGAGGTTGATATTTCCAACTCTCTTGTGCCAAAGGTCCAATTCAACTATCCTCTTGTTTCCATAGGAGATCAACATAGCATTGGATGTATGTTTGTCCTACATCAAACATAAACATCCTACATTCATTCTTTCATTTCACAATTAACTCCTAACCCTTCGTAAGGCTGTCCATAAATCATCCCTTACAATTAAATTTTACCTAATAGCCTATTTCAACCATCTACCCTACTAAAAGTAGATTCTTTGTAATAGCAGATACACCTTGGATAGACTGATTGCCTTGTGTTTTCCCTCAATCTTGATGTAATCCATTTGTTGGATCTCATGATCTATATTATCTCCTCTTTCTCTGTCCCTTTTAGTTTGGGGGATGCAAGTTACTTAACAAATCTCCTTTGCATGACATGTGGTTAATACAACCATTATCAATGTACCATACTTGATCACAAGGTAGACTTGAGTCACTTCCATGCCTCATATCTAACAAATTTTCATTCTCATTTGATGTAGAGGAGTTTGCAAAGTTATTTTTCCCTCTTTAGCTCTTTCCATCTTTCTTTTGGTAGCAATCCTTGGCATAGTGCCTTGGTCTTCCACAAACATAGCATTCACTGTAGTTGTAATTGCTTTGTTCATATCTATCTCCTCTATGTTTACCTGTTTCTCATCCTCTTGAGGATTTACTTTGATATGATCCATGGCTTTGGTTAAATTGGTTGCATTGATTTTGGTTATGTTTGCTACTTCCTCAAGATTCATATCTTCCATACCTTCCTCTTGAATTCTTGTCTGCATTGAACATTTGTCCGGGTTGTTTTTAGCTTTACTATACTCTACTTCACTTGAAGATGTAGCAACTATAGGTTGTTTCTTGGACTATCTTCAAAAGATATTATTTTAGTTATTTTTTATAAAAATAATAGATCGCTTTAGAAAGCGATGTTTTTGTAAAAATAGTAGATCGTCTGAAAAGCAACCATTTTGTAAATAAAATAGGTTTTCACAAATGCATGCTTTTTTAAGTGCCACCCTCATATATCTTCTATTTAGGATGAAATCATAAATACCTATAAATACACCTGCTCTGATAGACTCATCCATCAGAGTATGTAGGGGGTGATTGTACCCAATTTGGTGCCTAGTTCTCTTGTCTCTCTTTATTTTGTGTGTACTTTTGTGAGATTTCATTTCTATAATCCTCGGCATACATGAATTTGCAAGATTCAGTCAATAGTGGTATCAGAGCTAAGGCACGTCTGCGGAGGGGGTTTCTCAGCATCTGGTTGTGATTCGTGGCATTCGTTTGCAATTCGGCTTCTGCCTTCATCATTTGGCCCAAGTTTTCAATTATTAATTTTGTTTGCTTTAGGTCTGTCAGTGTGTTTTTTTGAGTTTTTTGAATTAGTTACTGTGCAATGTGCTCCTCTCACACTATGCACTATGCTCACTATGACAATGTACTTAGTGGGACTCTATAATCACTGTAGTCCTTGTGCTCCCTATGCACTATTCACTGTTCAAGTTCGGTTCGGTTATCAAGTTCATTCATCAAGTTCATTTATCAATTCGGTTATCATTTGGTTACTCCTTCATTCTACTGCAAGGCATCGGCTAAGGCATAGAACTATGGCATAACTTTGGCATCTTTGGCTTCTCTAGCACTCATGGTTCTCTTGGTTCCCTTTGGTTCCATTAGTAGCTGTTGGCTATGCACGGACCAATTCTAACTTATGAGTGGCAATAAGAGCTTAGTTATTTCCCTAGTTAGATTACTTATTTATCTAGTTAGCCTACTTAGTTCCTTATTTAGCATGGAGTTGAACCCACAACCTCACACTTACAAGGGATATGCTTTATTCACTAGCCTATTTTCACTTTTTGATACCCCATTCTTTTTAATTAATATTTAACTTAACTTTTAACACTCTCCTCACCTTATTTATTTATTTATTTAACACTCTCTTCCCTTTATTTATTTATCAAACACTATCATTTTATTTATTTATTTTACACTATTGTTCAAATTCTTTTCACATGCTTAGTCCTAGGTTTTGATTCTCTATAAGGCCATGGACCCTATCCATAATACCGAGGATTTTGCTACATCATCCCTACCTGGGGTACCAATTGAGCAACAATTGGAGCTTTTGCATCACAAACTCCAACATGCTCAGAAGGAGATAAAAGAACATGATGGTGCACTCCAACAAATGCAGAGTGATGACAACAACCTAGTTAGGGTGGTGAAGGCCATTGTCACCGCTCAAGAACAAGGCACACAGTCTAAGATTGGTGCCAAAAAATTTTGAATTTTGCGATTTGATGGGCAAAAGGATGGACAATTTGTTCTTTTATGGATATCCCAATTTGATGATTTTTATTCTGACTAATCATATTCTGAAATTGAAAAAAAGTGAAATTTGTTACTAATTATTTAGTGGGCAAGGACTAGTTATGGTGGAATGTTTTGCGGCATAGCACCAACTGCCCCACCACATGGATCGTATTTCAAGAAAAGATCAAGGATTCCTTCCTTCCTCCTCAGTTCCACTTACATGCTCGTGAGTAATGGACAACTTTTGGATGGAAAGAAGGTGATACTATGTCTACCTACGCAGAACAATTTTGGCAATGACTACTACTTATTTGTTTGTTTGAAACAATCCCTGAAGATACTTTGCAACAGAAGTATGAAGATGGTTTGGAGATGGAAATCCAAGCCAAGCTCAATATACTACGTCCCATGACCCTCTATGAAGCTATCTCCTTTGCAGATGATGCTGAGAAGGAGTTTTAATCCATTACCAAGTCCACTTGCTTACAACAAATGCATCAATGGCAACAACCAACCAAGCCCAATTTTCCTTTCAAGCGTCCTTTCACTACTTTCTCTTCCCATAATTTTTACCACCCACCTACTTTTCAGTGCCCTCCTCAATCCAATTTCTCACTAGTACCCAAGACAACCCCCTTACACCCTACCAAACCTCCAACTCTTCAAACTACCATGATGGATGCTCAACAAAAGAGGCCCTATATCACTCGCTAGCATTGTGGTAAGTTTGGTCATACTAAAGCTAAATATAGGTTCCGAACTAATGACATGAAGCTTGTCAGAGCTCAAGTACAATACATGGAGGTTTTTCCTAAAGACTCTCAACCTAATTGGACCGAAGAAGCATTGAAAAAGGATCTAAGTACCTTGGGTAATGAAATCTCTATTCATTCTTTACTTTGCATGCAAGGTACTATTAATGGTAAAGTTGTATGATGATGGTAGTTTTCATGATTTTATTTCTCATCAATTACATCCACTCACTTCTATGTATAAAGTTATGGCCGCATTTCAAGGAAATAGATATAATGTTACAAGTGAAGTGCATCACATTCATATTTGTATCGGTTCATACATAGATGAATGCACATTCTTAATTGCTCCTTTACAATCATATGATGTTATACTTGGCATGCCTTTTCGTCACCATTTTAATCCATGCATTGATTATCATACACACACATTGGGTTTTAAGTTTAACAATCAAGATATTTCTTTGTCTGCGATGCATGACTTCCAACCATTTTGATTAATTAGTCATACTCAAGTAAAATGTGCATTTAGGAAAGGAATCAATTCATGTATTGTTTTTTTCAATAACATAGTTGATTATACACATACACTCTCTTATGCACATAAATCATTTATGGATTCCTATAAGAATTGTTTTATAAGTGATTTTCCTTCTAAACTACCACCTTCTAGAGGGGATCTCTTGATCATAGTATAGACTTAATTCCTGGTAGTTCTCCTCCCCATAAATCACCTTATAGGCGTGGACCTTTACATAAAAAAGAAATAGCTAAACAAGTTAAGGATCTACTCCAAAAAGGACTTATAAGACCTAGTTCTTCTCCATTTGGAGTAGTTCTTCTTTTAGTAGAGAAGAAGAACAAGACTTATAGGATGTGCATTGACTATAGAGAACTCAATAAGATCACAATTAAAAACAAATATCCTATTCCCAGGATAGATGATTTGCTAGATAAACTTCATGGAGCACGTGTCTTTAGCAAAATTGATATTAAATTTGGGTATCATCAGATATGAATGACACAAAATGACATTTTTTTGAACTCGGACTGGTCACTTTGAATTCATGATAATGCCTTTTGGACTCACCAGTGCACCTACTACATTTGCACTCATGATGAATAACATTTTTCTTGATTACCAAGATTTTGTTCTTGTTTTCTTTGATGATATACTTACTAGTGGTTTAGGTATAGGTGTTGTATTAATGCAAAATGATCATCCCATTACATTTGAAAGTAGGAAACTTAAATCTTCTGAAAAGAATTATAGTACATACGATAAGGAACTTTTAGCTATTGTGCATGCCTTAAAAATTTGGAAACATTACCTTATGGGTTCTGAAGTTCTAACCAAAACAGACAAACAGGCTATTAATCATTTATCAAATCAACCATTGATTTCTGATACACACATTAAATGGGGTTCATTCATACAAAATTTTCAGCCTATGATTTAATATCAACCTAGCAAAGCTAATGTTGTAACTGATGACCTTAGTCGTTTCCCATCCACACAAACAAATATTGTTTCAATCAATAATATTTTTGCTATTCATATTCATTCATTTCATGACATGATTCCTACTTATGCATCTGATTTGTATTTTTCACAAACATGGCATGCTTTCAACAATTCTACACCATCTAGTGAGGATCACTACAGTTTTCATAATCGATTCTTGTATTTCCAACACAACTTATGCATCACACAAGGTTTTAAAGAATTTGTTATGAAAGAGATGCATGAACCACCGTATAAGGATCATAGGGGCATACAAAGTACTATTTATACATGTAAAGAATTTTTCTTTTGGCCAAATATGAAAAAGGGTATTTCACAATATGTTTCCCATTGCATTGTGTGTCAACCTATGAAATGACATCATGGTAAACCATTTGGATTATTAATGCCACTTCCCATACCTAATGGACCACGGAAACAAATTTCTATGGATTTTATTACTAGTCTTCCTACAACTTCATCTCATAATGATATGATTTGGACAATTGTTGATAGGTTTAGTAAACAAGCATATTTCATTCCTTGTAAAATGACTCTTTTTGCACCTCAAGCTGCTAAGTTATTTATTAACTGTATTTTTCCACATTATGGTTTTCCAAAAGTCATTCTTTCATATCGAGATGTTCGTCTTTGTAATCACTTTTGGGTTGCATTATTTCAAAATTTAGGTTCCAAAATAAACTTTAGCTCTGCATTTCATCTTGAAAGTAATGGGCAAAGTGAAGCTACAAATAGTACTATTTTAGATTTATTACACTTTTATTCTTTAGATAATCCAAGTAATTGGGATGAGAAAATTCTTGTCGTACCTTTTGCACATGATAACACAACAGATACCACTACTGGACGTGCATCGTATGAAATTGTGTATGGTTAACAAGCTTCCCATTCCCATGTCTATCACTCAAACTGATATACCTATGGCTGATTGTTTTGCACGAGATCATATTTCTATACTTCATGAGGTTCATGAGCACATTAAAAAGAGTCAAGAATGTTACATGCATAATATTAATAAGAAACGACTAGCTAAACAATTTAATGAAAATGACTTCATATGGTTACGAATAATTAAAAGATGTTTGAAAAATATTTCACAACATCCTAAGGTTAAACTTGCACCACGTTATTATGGACCTTTCCATATTATTCAAAAAATTAATGAGAATGCTTTTAGATTAGATATACCTTCTCATTGGAATATACATAATTCTTTTCATATTAGTTTATTGAAATCCTTTAAAGGAACTTTACCACTCACTCCTATTTTAGATGATCCTCCTTTGCTTGAAGAGGATGTTGAACTTTTAATTCCAGAGAAAATACTTGATTATGATGTTACTACTACATGCATTGGTAATCAATATCATAGATATTTAGTTAAATATAAAAATCATTCACTTGAAGAATCTCAATGGATTCATAAGACATCACTAACTCCACATTATGATCATCTGATTTTTGCATAACATTCACAGTCACATTAAATTCTAGTTTTCCAATTCCATGCATGTG
>CM035408.1:29908079-29985579 GCA_020310875.1 Ceratopteris richardii | reverse complement strand
TTCCCTCCACCCAGAAAAAGAGAGCACTCAAGGATTTTGATACCCTCATAGGTGGTTAAGACCATGAAGAATTACTTCGATGACACATGAGATCCCTACAATCACGTAACCAAATTTAAACAGGTGTTGAGAGCAGAACAAGTTGAAGATTTGTTCACTCAATATAAGGCTTTTGGTCTAACCTTGAAGAACATGGCCTTGCTTGAGTTTTCAACCCTTGCAAAAAGGTCATTATAAAAACATTACACAATTGTTAGATGCTTTCATTGCAAAGATCTCCAAGAGTGGAATCAAACACACCACCTCACCTTTGATCCATAGTTTTGAAAAGAGACCTCAAGAGAGAGTAAGGTTAGAAGGATTAGATTCAGGAAATACATATAGACATGTTCAATCCCAGATCTACGTACATGGGATAAGAAGGTACCATTGTTCTTAGATGGTTTATTGAGTAGAAAATTGAGGTCCTATGTATACTTGAAAGAGCCAGATACCCTAGACCAATGTAATATGCCTTTTGATAGTGAACTAATTTATTTTTAACTTTCTGGTTTACATTGTGTGGATAATGTTTAGAATGGATAATTAGGTCATTTTATGCAACTTAAGGATGACAAGTTTTATATTATCTCTCTAAATCTCATTTGCATCATGTTTTCTAGTTGAAAGTTGAACGTGAAGACAGAGGGATCATGTGTACCTAAGTCGTAAGGTCTTAGGGACTTGTGCTAACTGAGACTATACCTCAATTGCCCACAAGTGCATATAGTGGTGGATTAATGTACGTTTAATTATCAATCCATGAATTTAGACATATCATGTATGAAGACATGTGCATACATGATGACAAATGAAGTGAAAGTGTTAAAAACGCATGCATCATAGATTCATCTACTAGTCAAGTCACTTATCACTATGAAAATGCACGTTGTTGTAGTAGTAAGCACAAATCAAGGCTTTTCTCTCAGCTCTGAAATCCAAATATGATCAATTGCGGGCTCAATTTTGAAGCTCTTGATGAGACGCATCTAATATTGGTATTTTCAGCCTAATCTAACAAACATGCTTCAAGTTATGAGCAAAATAGTGATTGGTGGGAAACACCAACTCCTACTTCACTGCTCACCAAGCTTCACACATGCACTACAACAGCTAAAACAAGAGGGGGAGGAGTATACAACACTCATAGGCACACATTTCAAGCATCAAACACCCAGAATTTTCAGCTTGAATACTCACAATGGCAGAAAGTCCTTTACAAAGAGTCATCAAGGGACTTATATACATGTGCCCTAAAACTGGTCCTTTCACACAAGAGACCCGCACTTTTATTGGAAATCACTAGATTCCTACTATTATACAAGGCTAATGTTACACTATTTGGGATTTGAAGAAGAAAAATTATGCGTAGATTTGAAAATTTTTGGGGCCTGCTTCTCTTTGCTTCTTTCTTTTGCAACACTCTCCCCCTCTTAGTCTCTGTCGTCCCTTGACATGCTTCTATTCTTCTGCCTTGTTTTTTACCTTGGTCTTTTTCCTCCTGATATTTCATTTTGCATTGTCCACTATCGATAATCGTGGAGGCCTTATCGATTCAGAGGTAGTTTATATTTCTTTTAACTGCACACCAATAGCAGTCAAGGAAGCCTTCAAGATGTTAAGACAATTTTTTACCTTATCCAAACGTAAGTCCAATGCTTCCATCTTTTCTGTTCTCCTAATTCTTACTACATCAGGAGGCATGCTATCCTTCTATTTGGCCTACTGATCATTCTTTAGCTTGTATAGTTCTTTCCATTGCATGTAGCCATCGGTAAACATTGTATCTCTTTTAGACTAGCTAATGCTTCAAAGTTCTTGTTATAAATCTTTGTTCACATCCTTCGGGATCTGTTGCTTTCTCTTTAGTTGGTTTATTTATTTTCATCACATGCACCTAGTGGATAAGGTGACGTCCATTTAGTCACCTTTCATTAGAGTTCTTCCCATTGTTGGAAGGACCTTATGGTGTGGGAAGGACCTAGTTTACTTCTTTGTTTGCACTCTTTGGGTGCTCCTTCTTTCATGTTACAACCTGATGCATGCCCTTGTGGGGCGTTGGGCAGAGAGTGAGCCTTTTATTGAGCTATTTTGTGTTTCAATTTTCTTCTTCTTTTTCTCTTGCTTGATTCTCCTTCCACACATCCCTCCTCCTGAACTTTGTTATCCTGAGAGGCTTTGATGGGTGATGTGAGTAGGTTTGTATTGTCATTTGACCTTTTTGATTAAGCAGATTAGCTTCACGTATCATTAGCTCCTTCCAATGTGTAGATTTTACTCCATCATGTGGAGCTTGTCTATGGTCTGCAAAAAAACTTAGTTTGTATGCTACCAATCTCGCATTCTAATTCGTAGATATCTTCAAAAACATTTTTGAGTCCATTTCAAAATATCCTATAAAGAATGCTGCTTCAAATGTCTACATCTATGGACTTGGCAAAAACATGAGTTTAGAATAAATGGTCATTATAGTAAGGCAGCTAGGCATGATAGAAAGATAAAAAATCAGAGCATCGGTTCCTTGGTTAATGCCGATGAAGTTAAAAAATGTATATTCTTCATGTTTGAAGACCTTTAAAACTACGAGAAGCATGCTCAATACTTTACTTGTCATTTTTTATTGCTAAATCTAGAATTGATGCATATCTTCCTATCCAAAATTCAATGGTGTGCACCATGTAATCTTCGATTGGTAAGTAATCATGTGGTGGGCTTGGCAATAATGGATAATTAAGCCATTGGTTATTTATTGTGCCATGATGCTATGCCTCCCAAAATTGCATCCATGGCCTTCTTTGTGGCATAGAGCAAAAGGATGGATTTACCTGGAGTAAGTATGGTGCATCTTCCCAATGCACCCGTAATGTAGCATTGTTCTCCAAAACTTTGTGCCTCCATACTAGATCAACTTTTTCAAATTCTTCTTGTGTGTATGAAAACATGTTAGCCCTAAAGTTTAATTGCTGGTTTGGTTCTTTCTTTGTAGTTCTTTTGATATAGTGTCGAGTTTCTTCTTTGAGTAACCCGTATGGTACATTGAATGTCTTTATAATTTTCTCTATATGTTTTCTTTTTATTTTTGCTTCCTTCATTACCTTCACTACTATATCTTCGAACTATGCAGTAAGTTGGGACACCAGTAAGGTCTGCTCCCTTTGGCTTACATCTACAATGTTTTGTATAGCTTGAACATCATGTTGTATCTCCTCTTTAGTATGTATAGCGAGTTATTGATGGGGGGAGAAAGAGGGCATGCCTCAGCCTCCATAATAGCCGCTTGAGAGCTCGGAACTACTGGTGTCCCCATATTGCCATGCTTTTCCAATTGAGCCTGTAATCTTTTGATGAGGGATTCTTTATCTTTTAATTGTTCTTTTGTTGCGCTTAACTCTTTGTCACTGTTCATTTTACTCTCATCGAGTGTAGCCAATTGATCTGCATCTTCGTGGAAGTGTTTTATATACCTGGATTCTTCCTCCCTCCATTTATTTCTTAACTCATTTGTATCATGCATATATTTTGACTCCCATTGTGTTCGCAATTCATACTCCTGTTTAAGCAGATCGACATACTTGTCCAGTTCTGCTTGTAGTTTTGTCATTTCCTCATTCGTGGTTTTGATCGTAGTAATGGGTTGATTGAGTAAAAAGGAATTCATTAACTCCTTATTTATGTTCCGTAGCACATTGGCCTCCTCCATATGTATCTTGATTTGAGTTTCTAGAATTTTGCTCCTATTAATTATTTGTACCTTTTCGGTTTCACTTGTCTCATACTTTTGTGTGATGTTTTTTAGTTGGTTTTTCAATTGCTTTTTTTCTTTGGAGATCTTAATGCAATGCTCCATCATGTCTTTAAGTTCATCCTCTTTCTTCTCTAGAGCCTGTTGACACTGTAGTATCTATGTAGATAGCTCTTCACTTAATATTTTGAAACGGTGTCTTTCAATATGTTTCTGTTCATAATCCTTATCCACTTCCATTAAATGTTGTTGGGTGTCCATGGTTGTTTGTATCATTTGCTTCACTACAGGTTTAAGCTAGGCCACATCCACGATTAGCCATGTTTGTGGTATAATGGGTTCTTCTCCAGATGTTACATCTTTTCCTCTATCAATATGCAATGTTTCATTAAATGGTTGGCAGATGTGAAGATGAACCTATTGTTCATCGTTTGTTGTGTTTGGCTTTGACAGGCTTCCCTGAAAGGTCACATACATAGATGACGGCTATGCTACCACTTTGATGGGTGCAATCGGTTCCTTTTCAAGAAATGCTTCTTCCTATGGCTCTTCCTTGGGATGCCTTATTGTTTGTTGATCTTCAATATTAACTTCTATAAATTGTAGCTTTGTTGCTTCATTTATTTGAATTGTATACACACTTTTGTCTTGCTGGCTATGCATTGGCTCTTGCTCGAGTCTTCCAGATCTATCTTCATCTTGCTCCTTGGTAGCCACTTCCTATTGGTTGACTAGTTGATTGAGTTCTTTCCATCCACCCTCATCGTTTGTTTTGGTGTTCACATCCATATTCATATCATTCACCTCTTGATCTTCAAATGATGAGCTTGAATTTATTAATCCCAATTCTCTATATCTATGAAATTTTGTTAAGCATTTTCCCAATTGATGGTGTTGTGCCGCATTGGTTTGATGGTAATGATGACCTTGTATTGATAAATTGGCCTGTCCTTCCATATACCTATGAGTTTGTAATACTGCCTCTTGTAAATCATCCTCGACAATCGATGTGGGGTTTTCTAATTGTGTTCTTGGAAGTACATCTTTTCTCTTCGAATTTGGGGTTGTTTCCTCTTTCGTTTCTCCTCGCAATCGTTTGGATCCTCCCATTAAAGGTTTTGCACTTGTTTTTGCTTCTTCTAGAATGATTACACTTTTCCTCTTTTTAGGGACAATAGCAGATTTCGAATACTTGGTTATTTTTGCAGTTGACGACATCTCTCAGAGATGTCCTCGGATATTCAGTGCATGATATATGAGTACCATCAATGCCACACTTCCATTAATAAATTTTTTGTGGCCCCGCTATTTTTAGGCTTTGAATAAGCGCTCTTGAACATATGGTGTTTGATTTATTTGGTTTCCCACTTGCTTGATTGCATGAGACAAGAGTTGAACTATAATTTTCTACGGTGTTGTGTACCGATGCATATTTGGGAAACAATAATGTTGCTACACTAAGAGAACTACTTCCTTGATGTCGATTCGATTGATGTCAAGAAATGTTCTCTTCTTTGCTTGGTGGTACTTTTCTTTAAGATTTGTGATGCCATCTTTAGTCCATCCAAATGCTTCTTTAATCAGTTCATGTGTGAAGTTAATTGTCGTTCATTCGCCTTATAAATCTAGTATAGTGGCTTTGGGCATCGATGGCATGTCCAATGTAGGATGTAAGGTGTTCGTTACCTGAGTACACCTCTCAAAGTTAGGTTTGTATATTGGCCTAGCAAAATAAGTTGCAATTCTTGCCTTCTTTAGTACATCCAGGGTTGATGGCATGTCATGCAATAATCGAAAATCCTGAGACATTATTGGAAAATGATGGTCCCTTTCCATAATCTTGTATTGATTAAGAAAAAATGATCATCAGTAGACTGATCCTTGCATAACCAATGTCCCTTTGCCTTAGTGATGCTTTTCAATGGAAGTTCCAAGATTTTCTCTTGCACTATTGCTTCAAAATCTTCAAAAGTCATATGCATTGTAATATAGAATGGTTAGCACCCATAGTAAAGTTGTGCTTCTCTCCTCTTGCTCATGACTCGTGTGTAGGGTGTTCCCATTCCCTCTCACAGGTGTGAGTAAGGCATGATACTTGGGGAAGTATTTTTCTCATTTTTATTTAGGTTTTTTTTTTAAATTTCCTTGAAAGAAAACATGAATATTAATTGTAGCCAAAGCAATTATTGCAGTACATCAATACTTTTATTTGGACTATCATGGTACAAGCTAAGTCCTACTCCTATATAGGAAAGGTGCCCCACTATGCTTATCGATAAGGCTATGTGCCGAATGCATGGCCTTGTAGGGTGGCCCTATCATGCATACTTTAGATGCAGTTATTCTCAGCATGAGTGTAAGACTAGTTCTTGTTGTCTTGACACACTCCTTGTCACTCTTTTGCTTTCCATTTTAATGTTGTAATCTGGTTTCTTTGTGCCCTGTTCTGTTGTGTTGTCATCGGTGTGTTCTTGGATGTAATCCTCCATTTGCATATGTCCTTGTGTTGGAGCTTTTGTTCCTTGATCGGTATCTATTTTTGTTTGCTTTTGGGAGGTATGTTGAAGCCTTGGATAAGTTTGTGTGTTGCTTTGTCTAAATTCCTTATTTCTTCCTTGGCTTGTTCTCTAAATTGTTTTGGAATCCAGATTTGTCACCGTGATCATTGAGCCTCCATTAATCGCATAGGAACCCATACTTGTAAAATCCTAGATTCGTTCTATCGTACTTTGTGACCTTTGTGATCATTTTGCCTTGTGGGTTTTTGTTGTGCTCTCAACTCCCTTTTCACATTCATATTGTTGTAGTTTATCTTTACGAATCCATACTTGCCTTATGCTTGGGCATCAATGTGTCTCTATTGTTAATAAGGTCATAGATGACTTGGTCTTTGTACCAATTTCTTTTGGTTTACTGGCCTCAGTCATTCTCTCAAGCTCTCTAGGGAAAGATTAAGAGTTTGATCATGCAGTTTAGGATAAGGCATAGGTGAATCAGAAGTAGAACAATCATCATACGAGGGTTTTGCTGGGAGTTCATACATTGAGTCACCTAGACTTGTTGCCCTAGGGTTGTTGTCCTTGTTGTTTTTAAGGGTTTCTCATCTAGAAGATGAAAGACTTCTCTATGGCCTATTTTAACCGCTATGTATCCTTGAGCGGGGTGGATACTGACTTCATACTCAAAGATCCAATCTTGACCTAGGACTAGTTCTTCTAGAAGATCTATATTATTGCAAACTAGGAATCTTTGGTTCATAGTAGTGTTTCCAAGATGCAAGAATATTGAAATCTCTCCATGGCACTCAATGATGTTTCCTCCAATTCCTATCATGTATGCTTTAGTTGGATTAATTTGTGCATGTAGTTCCTTTGCTAGCGAGGTTGTTATTCAACTCAACGTGGCCCCTGTATCAATCAATGAGTCTACTAATTGGTAGTCATTTGTACCAATTCTTAGGTTCAAATATGGTCGTTTGATAAGGTTACCTAGCATGTCTGTTTTTTTTGTTTGATAGTTTGCCATGGGGTAGGTCCTTCTCCTTGTAGATATCTTTCGTCCCATTGTAGCCATTTATAGGATAGGCAAGTATTCTCCTTCATGTACACATGATCATAATTGATTATCCTTTCCTCTTTTGAATAATTGTCTTCCTGTTATGGCATAGTCCTTGCTCTGTTCTTCTAAAGCTCTCTTTCTAGCTAGGCCTTCTCTTTTTGAGTAAGTTTAAAAAAGTAACTAACACTTTACTCCATTATGGGGAAATAGTGGAGTAACATAATGAGGAATGTTCATCAGATGGAGCTTCCTTGCATACTTGGTAGTCAATGATGTGTTCATACACGTCCTTTTGCATATCTGACTAAATACACACCTAATCTTTTCAAGTTTCTCATTTTTCCACTAATGCCCTTCTGCGTCCTCCACTTGTTCACATGGGCTTGTTTGAGTAAGCTCTTATGCTCCTCATCTTCTACACACCTTATCAACGCTCCATTAGAGTCTTTAAAATACAGATTGTCTGCAAGAATATGCAGGTTCTGTGATTGCATGAATTCCTTCTTGTTATCCTTATTGATCCTACGATGTGGTCCATGCGTGAGCATTGGGATCAATTTTTCCACCCATTTTGGACATGCTTTGAACATGTATGTGTTGGGTAGATCATTAGCTACTCTTGTGGGTGGTTCTCCATGCATCATTCTCGATAAGTGATCAACTCTTACATGAGTGTTCCCCTTTTTTATTACTACTTCAAAGTCGAATTCCATCAGTAGTGGAAACCATCTCACTAGCATTCCTATATTACAAGGTTTATTGACCAAGTATAATAAAACTTGGTGATCAACAAAGAACTTAAATTTGTTGGCTAGGAGGTAATGTCTGATTTTTTTTACTGCATATACCATTACTAATTGTTAGCTCAAGAAATGATTGGTTTTTATGCACTAATGTGTTGCTATTTAGCAGGAGAAGATGTTTGATTGCAGGTTATGGAGAATACGGGCATATTCAAGATGCAATTACTTGTGTTAAGCTGATGCAGTTTGAAGGTCCAACTTTCGGGGGAAAGAGACAGAAAGTGCTCTCTGAGTTTTCGACAGGCACAAGTTCTAAAGGGGAACTGGTATTGGGGGTGGTAATGATGAGAGGGAGCAGACCTTGAACCAACTTCTAATTGAAGGCAAAGTGTTTGTAGACTGAAGTGGAGGATTCTGAAAAATCTTTTGGGATAGAGGCCGATGGCCGATGGCTTAAAGGTAAGTTGGTGAAGCCTGGGAAAACGGGTGGTGCTGGAGGCCTAAGGAGGGTCATGCCTGATGATGGTGTAGTGTGCTTGGACAATGAAGCTCATCCTTTGTACCTTGGCTGTTGTGCACTATCGGCAATGGACCACCCTCATGTGTGCATTGAGAAAGCAGACCTCATTATTAATGTTGGACATGATGTTGTTGAGAAACCTCCTTTTTTTTATGAAGCATGGAAAACCTCCATTGGTCATCCACATCAACTTTTACTCTGCTAAGGTTCACAATGTTTACTTTCCACGACTAGAGGTTATGGGAGATATTGCAAATGCAATATGGCAAATCAAGGAAAGCACCAGCCATCAGTCACATTGGGATTATGAATATATGCTTCAGACCAAACGTGACATGGAAATCCACATGAGAATTGGTGTGGATGACTCATCTTTCCCCATGGTACCACAACGTGTTGTTGCTAACTTAAGGAGGGCCCGTCGGTCTTTTCTTTTCTGCCTGTAGTGGTTGGGAGGAAGGGTGTTGCTATTAATTTTATCACAAAAGAGGATGAAAAGATGCTACAGGATATTATGAAGTTCTTCAATGTTCTGATCAAAGAATTGCCATGGTGGAAGGTTTGGGAGGAAGGGTCCCATCAAAACGGAAAAGGGGATTGTTCAGAGAGGACAAAAAAAGCTACAGAAAAGGAGAGGGGGGCAGATCCGTTTCTTCTCCGTTGTTCTGACTGAAGAAACAAAAAAGGGGGGGGACCCCTTCAGTTTTTGGTATGTTTCTGCTCAAGGGAAAAAGGGGGGGGTCTCGTTTTTTGTCAGGGAGTGCAGGTAGAAATGGGGGATTGTCTTCGAGTGTTTTGAGGGTGCCTGTTGTTGTCGTCTGGAAACAGAAGAGCGGGGAAGGCAGCTGCAGTGGGCTTCTCTCATTGCTACTCCTTCATAAAGCTTTGCATGTTTTGTGCGCGAAAGGGAGAGACTCCATACATACCTAGAGTTGCCTATTGCTTTCCTCTCTCTTCTACTACAGAAACCATGTGCGCAGATTACCTAGATGAAGAAAAGATGGTGACATTGGTGGATCTAGAGTGGATGTTTAATGAGCTGCTTTATACTTCTACACCTGTTTCTGTAGCCAAGGACAACAGAAAACCCTTTGCTTTAATATCTAATTTTGCAGAATGAGAAAGCTTCGAAATTCCAATGGATGAGCTTACGTCATAGAACTTTCTTTTACACTGTTGAAGATCTCTTGTGTGGTCATAGCATTGGTTTGATTGTTGTCTTCTGAAGGGGGTCGAAGGCACATTGTAGGCAAGTGCATGCTCGAGAAAGTCTGCATTCAAAGAGTACTAAAGGTCAATTATGAGATCGACGCAGGAGGTGGGATGATATATGCTTTTGAAATTGGAGATTGCAGCGGAAAGATCTAAAGAGGACAGAGGAAGAGAAGAGTTATGCAAACTGCTGAAGTTACTATAAGGCAATTGTTTTTATGTTTGTTTCTCTGTAATCTGGTGATGCAAATGATTTTCACTACAAAGTAAATGTTTTTTTTTTGGAAACAATGGTTCTTGCACAATGCAAAAGTTAGGATTAATTTGCATAGGTATTTCAACGTCTTACTTTGGGGCCACTTGTCGTCTTCTCAACATCTAGTGTATTACAGAAAGCTAACTCTGTTCCAATATGAGACTTTGTTCATGTACAAATGCAATCATTTGAAAGTCATTGCAGAGAGTACGCGTGCTGTTGTGGAGGAGCTGTAAGGTTGTCTGTATGTATTTTTATGAGGATTGGTCGTAATAGGAAAACCTGAAAAAATGTTCATATGATCAAGGGTTATAAAATGTAAGACACTTATGTTTCATCATAAATGTGTTCGTGTCACATACGCATATTGTTCGTCCCTTGATTTACACCCACAACCACTTGACAATGTTTTTGCTTCAATATAAAGTAGAAACACACAAAGTACAATATGAGAGATCGAATGGAATGTATGTAAATTCATGCAAAGTTTGAAGTCAATGCTGACAGTCACATTTATGAAAACACTGCAGTTCGAGCATTCATGCGAAGATTAATTTTTTGTTGTTTTTGAAAAACTTTCTCGTGTCCAAAAGCTTGTATGTTGTGAAAGCATAAAACTCTCACTAGAACGTGTGTTGGATTAATTGATGCTGTTATACATGTTCGCTTATTGGTAACACAGTAAAAGCTCAAAGTATGTCATATAGTCAATTTTCAAAATCACATGACGAGGAGACAGATAGGACATTTATTTATATAAAGTTTTTTATTTAAAGGAGATTTACGATAAGACATTCTCAACTACCATAGATGCTTGGTAGATAAGCAAAAACATCTCTTTGTTTGACCAAGGTGTCATGTTCAACCTTTGGAAACATCTTCGCATAAGAGCATCTGGTTGTGCGATTTTGGATCTACATCACTGTGTCCTCAAGTGGGAGTTTGAGCGAGTGATAATGTCTCATGGTGAGAGCGAGGTGAGTAGGCTTGTCAAAAGGGAAGAAAGAGAGGGGTTGAGAAGTGGGAAATTAGGAAGGAATTGATAAGGGGTAGTGAGGATGGAGTGAGATCGAAGGAGAGATAAGGGTGAGAGCTTGAGTGAATATGAATGTATGATTGTAGGTCTGAGTTGTATGTGGGAAAGAGTGCTTGGTAGGAATAGAGAAAGGGTGTGCGCAAAGGGTAAGTGAGCAAGAGAAGTGGAATTATCTTGAGCAATTTAGGCAACCATAAGCATATGTAGGCCTCTATTCCTTGGGTTTATCCTTGGGCTTTAGGACTCAACATTTGGCGATCCCGCTAGGGATCCCAAAAGAGGGCATATTCGTGAGCAATTGTGGACTCAAAGTAAAAGAAAGTAGCATAGTGCAAGGAAAAAGAGTGAACCCAAAGCGTGTGTAAGGATATTTCCCTTGGACTAAGAGGACTATCACTAATCCTTCTCATTTGGTAATCGTATAATTTCTTTCTGCTTGGTTCAATTGTCTATTCATGTAGGCTATTGGGTGATCTAATTTTCCTTAATCTATAGGTTATGCTAAGGTACATCCAATTGCATACTTGGATGCATCCACATGAATATGAAATGGTTTATTCTAGTTGGGCACTTTCAAAATTGGTGTTGAACTCAGCCTCTTCTTTAACTCATTAAAATCCTTTTCACAATCTTCTCTCCATGTAAATTGTGTCAACAACCTATAAAAAGGCTTTGCAATTATGGCGTACATGTGGACGAATCATTGATAATATCCACAATGTCCCATAAAAGGCTTGTACTTCTTTTGCATTCTTAGGTCTGGGTAATTCTAAGATTACTTTGATTTTATCTTCATCTATTGAGCTGCCATTTTTTGACACTATATTTTGTTGGAGATAGACGTCTGCAGAAGCATGCGAACAGCACAAGGAAGGAGAAGAAGCTTGGAGCACAACACACAATACTGAATGTATTACTAGAGAATGTACAAAGATTAAGTAGCCCATTAGGGCAATAGGCGTATATACAAGCCGGGCGAAAAAACCTCCTAAAGAGGGAAAAAAGTGCCCGGGCGGTCCTAGTGTGTTCACACACATCACTACCTAAATATATCAACAAATCCCCCCTGGGAGTGATGCGGTGAACAACGAGTTGGCACTCATGTATAAGGAAGTGCCAAGCTATGTGGAAATCACTCCACAAAAGGAAGTAAGCCCAAAGATTTTTGGAAAGATTCAAACTTCTCCCTATGTAGATCCTTCGTGAAAAGGTTTGCTATGTTCTCCTACGTGGGCACATATGCCAAGCTGATCTCCCCAGCAGAGAACCTCTCCCTGACATAGTGATAATACACCTCAATGTGTTTAGTGCGAGCATGGAACACAGGGTTCCTCGCAACTCCCAATGCGCTCTGACTGTCAGTGAAGATGGTGGTGGCAGAAGACTGGCCAACACCCAAATCAGCCATAAGGTGTCTGAGCCACACACACTCAACAGTCGCTGTGAAAGTTGCCCTATACTCAGCCTCACAACTGGAAGTGGCCAGAGTAGGCTGCTTCTTGCTCAACCAAGATATACATGAGCTACCAAGCATGAAGCAAAAACCACTAGTGGACACACGAGTGTCATAGCAACCAGCCCAATCTGAGTCAGAAAAAGCATGCAAATCTGGCGGTAGTGATCCCCCCTTGGGATAAAACAACCCAAGTAGCCGAGTACCACTCAAGTAGCGAAAGATGCGCTTAACCGCCTTCCAATGCGTGACTCCTGGGCAATGCATAAACCTGTTCATCTATGAGACAACAAACTGAATATATGGCCAAATAATGCATAAGTAAATCAAGCATCCAACAGCCTGCTAATAGAGAACAACATCAAATGCATCTCCAGCATCATGAAGACTCAATCGTAAACCTGTCTCCATAGGAGTGGCAATAGGCTTACAGTCTTCAAGGTCAAAACGCTGCAATAATGTGTCAATATATTTCGTTTGACACAAAGCCATTCCACCATCAACTTGCATAAAATGAATGCCCAAATAGTGATGCAAATGCCCCAAATCAGACATCTCAAATGAGGCATGCAAATCAGCCTTGAAATAAGCAATATGCTTCTCAATAGAACCAGTGAGCAGCATGTCTTCAACATAGACAACAATGATCAGAAGCACATCATTAGCACGCTTAACATATAAGGTGCTTTCAGTTGGACTGTTCTCAAAACCATGTGCAACCAGATAGGCATGTATCTTCTCATACCAAGCACGTGGTGCTTGCTTTAAACCATATAATGCCTTCTTTAACATGCACACCTGGTTTTCATGCCCTTTCTGCACAAAGCCACGGGGCTGAAAAACATACAGTTCTTCATGCAAGTCACCATTCAGAAATGCTGTTTTAATGTCGAATTGATGTACATTCCAACCATGATGGGCTGCAAGTGCACAAATGCTCCGAACAGTAGTCATACGGCATGTAGGTGCAAAGGTCTCATCAAAATCAATGCCTCTTTCCTGCGCATAACCCTTTGCAACAAGCCTAGCTTTATACCTGTCAATTGTACCATCAGGTTTACGCTTCAGCTTGTATACCCACTTAGTGCCAATGGCCTTCTTGCCAGGAGGCAAGTCACATAAAGACCATGTACCATTCTTCATTATAGCATCATATTCAGATTGCATAGTAGCCATCCAATTTTCTGAATTATGTGCTTCATCAAAAGAAACAGGCTCATTCTCATCACACAGACTAGACGCAGCCATAGCATAGCAATCTGATGCAAAGGAGGCACTATGAGAGCCTGAAGGAGTACGATAAGACAAAGGTGCATCTAATTTATTGTCACGCAAAGTCTACACCGGCCATTTTGGCATAGTTCTTGCCAGCTCAATATCAGCTCTCTCATCAATAAGTGCATCATGTTTACTACATCTGCATCAGAAATGGAATTATCTGCATCATCACATGAAACCTGCAAAGGCTGAGAAGTTGCCTCATTAGGACCAACACTAGACTGTCCACCTGTAAAAAGAGGCATCAAAGTATCATACATGTCTTTGGAGCTAACAGATGTCTCCTTAGTACATGAAAGCAATGGCTGAATAGCATCTTCCACAAAAACAACATCACGCTAACCGTTTAGTCTATGGATGATACAGAGGATAGCCTTTACTTTCAAAACTGTACACAACAAAAATACATTTTACTGCTTTATCATCCAATTTTCTGCGATGTTGTTCAGGCACTAAAGCATATGCCAAACAACCAAAAACACGCAGATGAGCAACAGATGGCTTGCGATCATGCCAAGCCTCATATGGAGTGATAGACTGCAGCGCTTTAGTGGGACACCTGTTAAGTACATATGTTGCACACATGACAACCTCAAGCCATAAACTATGTGGTAAAGCCTGACTCTTGACCATACACCTTGCCATCTCCATGAGTGACATGTTCTTTCGTTTAGAAACTCCATTCTGTTGAGGTGTATATGGCATTGTACATTGGTGTTTTATCCCATGTTCAGCCATAAATGCATTAAAATCAGAAGACATATATTCCCCCCCTCGATCTGAACCGAGAGTGCCCATTTTACATGCTGACAGATTTTCAGCCAAAACCAAAAACTGTTTGAAGCACATGAACACTTCGGACTTTGCCTTCAATGGATATACCCATGCATGCCCCGAAAAATCATCGATGAAAGTCACAAAGTAAAGATAATTCCCAAAAGAAGGTGTCTGCACAGGACCACAGACATCACTATGTGCAAGCTGCAATTTCTGAGTAGCCCGAACTGAACCATCTTTTGGAAAGGACAAACGCTGCATTTTGCCCAAAATACAGCCTTCACAAACATGCTTTCCAGGTGCCTCAAGTTTGGGCAAAGACGACACCATTTCAGACTTCTGCAGGCGTAGCAAACTAGCAAAATTCAGATGACCAAAGTATGCATGCCAAAGCTTTGCATCTGACATAGCCTGAGAATCATTTACTGCACATGCCAAATCATTTGCAGATCTTTCATAGTCTATGAGCTTATACAGCCCACGACATAAAATGCCAGAAGCAATAATCACATCGCCATTTGACAGATCATGAACTGTACACCTGTCATCAACAAATTTCACAACCAAGCCAATCTTGGCTAATGCAAAAACTGATAACAGGTTCTTTTTGATCCTTGGTACAAATAAAGCATATGAAAAAGTGAAAGAACTACCATCAGCAGTAGTCAAAATGATCTTACCAACTCCCGTAACAGGATAAGAGGAGTTGTTGGCGCATGTAAC
Source organism: Ceratopteris richardii (assembly GCA_020310875.1). NCBI lineage: Eukaryota > Viridiplantae > Streptophyta > Polypodiopsida > Polypodiales > Pteridaceae > Ceratopteris > Ceratopteris richardii. The sequence goes on along the minus strand of CM035408.1, from coordinate 29,970,242 downwards.
AGTATTCCCTATAGGGCAGGCTCGAGTGAAGAGAAGAAACTGTGCTGCGAGGTAATATGTTTGGTCGCCCCACTGTCAAAGTACCAAACATCTCAGCCTACTGCAGACATGCACTGCTCATGAGAAGATGGGTCAAAACTGCAAACAGTAGTAAACGCCTCTTCTTCTTCCTGCAAAAGATTAGCAGACTCCGTTTTTGGTGTAGAGGCTTCTGCAACAACCATTCTAGCCTCTTTCTTCTTTGCCTCTTTTGCAGCGAGTTTTGGACAATTCTTTATGATATGATCATTCTCTTTACAGTACTTACAAAACAATTTCTGCTTTTCTGATTTTTTCTCATCTTTGTCTTGGTTCTTTGAGCCCAAACAAATTCTGCTAGACCTGTAGCAGACTTCGAGACGCTTATACTGGCAAACAGAAACTGGTATATACCTTTGGCACAAAAAGACAAAATAGCCTGCACAAGCGCTATGATAGTGCGTTCGGAGGCCGAAACGAGCTCAAATCGCGATTTCGGCACAACAAAGCGAAGCGCTTTTGATCTCTGAAACACCATGAGTATGCTCACCAAATTTCGTGCGAATCTGAGACTGCAAATAGAGGAGTGTCGACGGTTCCCTAGATGAAGTGACGACCTGCTTTGATACCAATTGTTGGACATAGACATCTGCGGAAGCACGCGAACAGTACAAGGAAGGAGAAGAAGCTTGGAGCACAACACACAATACTGAATTACTAGAGAATGTACAAAGATTAAGTAGCCCATTAGGTCAATAGGCATATATACAAGCCAGGGGAAAAAAACCTCCTAAAGAGGGAAAAAGTGCCCGGGCAGTCCTAGTGTGTTCACACACATCACTACCTAAATATATCAACATATGTCACAAAATTTTGCCTTGTCTGACCATAAAGATGCACTTCTCAGGATTTAGACAGACTCGATATTGTCTACATTTATCAAAGATTTTCCTCAATTTCGCTATGTGGTCTATGAGTTGAGAAGAGTAGGTGCATAGGTCATCCACATAGACTTCCATGATTTTCCTTAGGAACTCCTTAAGCACATGACACATCAATCTCTGGAAGGTTGTTGGGGCCTTAGTCAACCCAAATGGCATAACCATGAAGGCATACACTCCCCATTCAGTAGCAAAAGTAGTCTTGTGCTGATCCTTTGTAGCAATAGCTACCTAGTTGTAACCAGAGAATCTATTAAGAAAGGTGTAGACTTCCTTGCCTGCCACTCTTTCCAAAAGGTGGTCTGTTATGGGTAATGGGTAGCTATCTCGAATTGTAGTGGCATTAACCTTCTTCAAATTAATCCACACCCTAAGTTTCTTGTTTCTCTTAGGCACTATCACTAACGATGAGACCCATTCCATATTTTCAATCTCGTAGAGAAATCAAGCCACCAACAATTTGTCAATCTCTTCCTTGATTTTTGATAGAATAGACATCATTATAGGTGTAAGGTCTTTGTTTCGAGGGTTTTGCATCTGGATTCATAGGGATTCAATAAGAACAAATAGAGGGATCCACTCCTTTAAGGTCTTTTTATGTCCACGCAAACACATCTCTATATTCTTGAATCAACTCTATTAATTCCTGCTCCTCTTTCGTGGATACATCCTTCCCTATCTATATGCATCTCTCGTCTTCTCCTTCCAAGGTTACTATTACCTATTTTTTTCTTTGTTGTCATATGCTTCTCCTTCTTGAGCTTCTCTTTTTGGCATTTGAATGGCTATTTTTCTTTCCTCTACCTCATATCGCTTAAAATGTTCATGTACTTCAAATGGGTCAGGATGTTGATCTTCCTGAACTCGAACTTTCTCCTTATTGTGTTTCTCCGGATAACTTTCTATGGCAAGTACTCTTGCTTCTTCATAGTCTTAAGTTTATCTCTTTCAAGTATTGTTTCTTCGAATCAAATTCAGGTTCCATTTCAATGCTTTCATAGTCCTCTCTCCATTCTTTCTCTAACAGTTCTCCAGCTTTCACTTCTTGGAGGACTACTATGTATAGGCTTACATAATACCCTTCTTCATCTATGCATTCATTCATTGTCAGGACTTCCTCATTCACACAAACATCTAATGTGGCTAATATTTCCATCCAACCATGAGGTTCGAACCTTTCGTCTGGAAATATTGTGGCATGTACATTGGGTCTTCTATGGGTATATAGGTTTCATGCCCTATTGGCCACAATTGTGCCTTTTTTCCTTCTTGTTTGGCTTCCTTGCACATCCGTAGTTGGACATCTTCATTCATCCAAGATTGATCACTCGATACCATGCCAAGAATGGACATGTCATCTTCTTCTCTATGGATAGGGTTCCACTGCAAAGGAGGTACATCTCTATATGTGAAGGCGTGCCGATTTATTTTCCTGGTGGTGCCCTGATGTTGGAGGTACAACACATCTCTTCCCCAATCTCGTACTACTCTCAATTGTATCATGAAAGGTCATCCTAAAATCATCTCATAATTGCTTGCTTTTCCAAACTAACATATTGTTAGGATATGCTCAAATTCCACTCTGCATGTGGTCAGAATGACCTTTTCTAAGACCCCTAATCTACATGACCATCTGCTAATTGGAGTTTCATTCAGGTGGGTCATAGAGTTGGCTTTCGCCATTTTCCCATATCTCCTTAGTGGCTATTCCTACTCTTGCTCCTGCGTCTAAGATCACTTTGGTCATCTATTCATTAAATGTGATGGGAAGGCACATGTTTCCTTTGTCTCCTTCACTAAAATCTCCCACTTTATCTACTGGTATTTGAATTGTGGGTGGTGCCTCCACCTCTCTCTTCTCCTTAGGTTGTTCTCCCTCTTCTATCTTTAATTGTTTGACCAAGTGTTTCCACAATTGAGGTTTAATTCATACTAACTCTTCTATAGTTAAAGAACATTCAACTTTTGTTTTCTTGAGTTTTGATAATGTGTGAGAGGTTTCATCTTGTGATCTCCCTTGTCTGCCTCTGATGGTAGGGGCATGAAATAATTTTGATTTCCCCTAATACTCCCCCATGTAATTGGGAAGTGTGGATATACTATTTACTTCCTCTCTATTTTGATCCAAGGTTGATATTTCCTCATATATCTCCTTCATTTCCAATGCAGGTTGGTTTCGAAGGGTGTCTAGTTCTTCAAAAGGGGGTGGTGTGTTTCCACTTTTTTTCCACGTATCTTCTTGAATTCTAGCCCACAGGTTGATGGCCGGTTTGCCTCAATTTCTGTGATTACCAAACCTTGTTCTTCCCATTTAATGCTGATATTTTCCTTTCTCTCATCATCTTGCTATCCTTTTTTGTGTTCTAGTTTGGCAGCATCTAAACCTTCTTGGAATTGGTTTTCTGGTGTCCTAGTCTGAGGAAGGGCTGATATAGAGTTCTCAAGTGTGGCTTGCACAATATCAATCAAATTTTTATAGATTTCCAATCTCTCCTTCTCCAAATCTCCTCTAGGATAACTTCTTTCATGTTGTTCGATGATAGGCCCTATCTCTATCCTAGATTGATAGGCCTTCAACCACACGTTTAGGTCTTTGGGCATGGGATCCACTAGAATTGATCCTGCCAATACTCTCTTCAACTCCTTGGTCACCATGTGAACCTTCTCGTGTGTCTCCTAATTTTCACCTATCTTAGTTTCTTTTAAAGTTTTCTCTTTCTCCTCAATCTTTCTTTTAATCCATTTGTTTTTAATTTTTTCTCGTCTTGACTTCCATCTTTGATTCTTTTCAATTTTAGAGGTCAACTCTAGTTCCTGTAAGTCCTCAACCACTTAAGCTTCAGGTTTTTGCTCCTCCTCAACCTTTGGATGGTACAGTGCTTCCTTTTCCAAATTCTCCTTAGCTTTGGCTCTGGTAATAGCCTTCAATGGCACTGTATATTCTTTGTCACTTCTTGATGATTCAATCACTTTGATCACATTGATTTGTGTAGTAGTGAAGACCTTATTGGTGTTCTTAGGACAATCTCTAAAGAAATGCTCCTTGTCACATTCATTACAATAGCCTTCCCACACACGGGGGGTGGTGGGTTGTAGGGCAAAGTGCATTCCCTAATGAAGTGATCTCCTCCACATCTATAGCATGGTCCTCTTGGTGCAGATGGTCTGGTTGGGGGTCTAGTTGGGACACGGGCCCTAGGGGCAATGTACATGAGACTAGCATATTCTGATCCATAAGAGCTATTAGATCCCTCATATCCATAGTAATGTTTCTCTTAGGTTTGATCATATTTGGTAAGAATTATGTCATAGAGAGAGTATTCCCCTTGAGTTTACTCATATCCCTGGTTTAAGTTTTCTATGTTTGTCAAGGGCATGGTGGGTACTATGGCTCTTTCTAGATTTTCTTTCGGTTGGGTATACTTTACTAGTACAACATTCTATGGATGTGGTGGTTGTTGTCCTAACACTAGTTGTGGTTGACCATATCTGCCATATTCATATGTTCTTGGTGCTACTGGCAGTCCTCGGTATGGATTATATCTTGGGGCCTCTCTGCCCTGATCCCTAGGAGGATATTTGTAAGGTCTATATTGAGGTGGTGTAGAAGGTGTATGTTGTCTATTAAAGGGATGATTCTCGATATTATGGTTGGTGTTTTTCTGCTCAATGTGACAGTACATATTAGGTCCTTGGTTTGTTTGACTGTTGTATGGATAGGGTTGTGGTATCGCCAAGCCTCCTCTTGCACAAAGATGGGATGGGTGGTCTCCACCACAATGCATGCATCATCTTAACATTGGCACTCTCATAGGGGCATTCTCGTAGTTTCTCTATCCTTGGCCTCCTAGCTTCTTAGCCACTAAGTCTGCCAGTTCTTCTACATTGCTCATGCTAGAGGTAGGGTTGCTCATCGCATCCTTTGATTTAGTGGGATTCTATGGGGTTTTTAGATCATCTGCTAGGTTTTTTTCCAAATCTATGCATTCTTGTAGACATTCACTCAGTGTCTCTAATTGCTTCACATATACCAAAGTTCTTAATGTCCCGTTGGTTAAACCATCTAGGAACAAAAATATTATTTTCTATTGGGAGGGTCTCTTCATCACAGGGCATCTATCCACATACTGATTGAATTGTCTAGCCATAGTCTTTATAGTCTTATTAGGGGTCTATTTAAAAATATGGATCAATGAAGAAAAATTGTGTTTGATTCCCCTCTTGGTGAATTCTCCGATAAATTCTTGGAAGAATTGTTCAATATTCGCAAAATGGTTGGGGTCCAAAGGTTGGAACCAAGTCAAAGTTATTCCTATAAGGGTTATCCCAAAAGATTCATATTGGAAAAAGAAATCATCCACCTATTTTGCACATAGTAGATGTTTGAATTCCGCAATGTGGTTGTAGCATTCCCTTGAACCATCATAATGGTTTCTCATACACTTAGCCACTTGAATTAGTCTTAACCTTCTGCCTGGCTCTAGGGGACCAAATAATGATGGGAACAACAAGTCGTACAGGGTGTACACCTAATCCTATGCCTTGTGGTGGTCTTACTAGGAAAGGTGTTCTATCAGTACTTTCAATTCTTGGATTGGTTTGGTTGTTGGGGTTGGGTCTCGGCATGGAAAATAGCACATGAGGTTTGACAGGGACACTTTTTTGGCTAGTTTGTCTAGATGCAAAGTTTTCGATACCTTGCTAGGCTCCAAAGGGGTTTTGTGAAGTTGTTGCCTATTCTGGAGGAGGGAATACAGGCAACCCCATGTACCTCAGTCTCGACCTATCCAGACCATCCATTGGCCAATATCTTCTTTGATTTTGGTCTAGGTAGGTAAATATAGACAAATCTTTAGGATCTCTTAATTCATAGATAATGGCTAGGTTGATGCCTTCTCCTTGTATAGGCAAAGGAGCTTTCAATAGTAGGTCATACCCACTTACCAAGTACATGTCAATTAGATATTCATCTTGGGGTATTAGATCACGGAATTTCCCCTAGGGGTAGTCATCGTGTTTCCATTATGGGTTCTACCAGGGATTCCTTGTTCATCTATCTCCCCTCTTTCATTTATCTAGTCACAGTTTCAGTCACAACATATATTTGTCCTATTTTATCCATGTAAACACCTCTTTCATATTTGACAGCTTGTCTTGGGACTATTTCTAATTCAGTTGCATTTCCCGTTCTTGCCACAGACCTATTAAGGCCATCAAGGTGTTGAAGATAAATGTACAAGCTCATTTTCATATGAGCCATGCTTGGATAAATTTACCAAATATAAAGAGAAAGAAAAAGTGGAGGAAAAAAGGAAAAAATAATAAAAGAAAAAGTCTAGTCAAAATTCATGATGAGTAAGAGATACAATATCTTGCCTTGTAGTTAGTAGCATGTAGTGGAGAAAGTGGTGAGTTAAGAAGAAGGCACAAACTTCTTCACATGCTCATTGATTATAAAAGTGAAGTGGGAGCACAGTCAAAATAAGGAGAGAAAGAGGCAAGAGCTCCCAGTAGTTGGATCTGGCCATTTTGTCATTTTGGCTTCCCTTAGACTCCTTCCAGTCGCACGTCAGTTTGTACATAGCTCTGTTGCAGAGCTCATATCTCAGTGCATATGTAACCATTTTGTGTGTTTAAACATTCAATGGAAAGCTTATCTCGTTTACTTTTTGCATATCAAATATCTCTTTGAAATTTTATGTATTTTGTGAGATATTAGTGAAAGAGTGCAGTCCAGTTTTTCAGTATACCTGTGTAGATAGGTAGTCTATTTTGGTCAGTTAACTTTCCCAACAAAAACATATCCAAATTGCATGATTTTTGCCTTGTTGGAAAGCTCTTGGAATCTACTTTCAATGTCTTAAATATCTCATTGAGATCATTTATATTCTGTGAGATATCCGTCAGATAGTAAAGTCTAGTTTTATAGTGTACTTATGTGTGCAGGTGGCCTATCTTGGTGAGTTAAGTTTCCTAACCAAAACTCATCCAAATTACTTGTTTTTTATCTTGTTGGAAAGATATTTGTGTCTACATTCTCTATACCAAATATCTTTCTCAAAGGATATATATTTAGAGAGTTATCAGTCCGAGAGTGAAGCTCAGTTCTTTAGCATATCTATGTGGACAGGTAGTTCATCTTTGACAGTTGTGTTTCCTAATCAAAACTTGTCCAAATTAAGTCATTTATAGCTTGTTAGAAAGCTCTCTTTGTCTACTTTTATTTACTAAAGTCTCAAGTCCATTTGAGTTTTGTATTGAGAGCAACAAGCTATCTAAGGTGCATATGTTTGTCCAAGTGCTGGACATACAAGGGCTCACTACACACTTCTGTTGCGCATAGGAGAACTCATTCTCTACAGTTGGTATCAGAGCGAACTTCGTGTTGAAGCTTCATCATCAGAGCTGGAGTTGAAGCAAAGCGAAAGAGGAGCTACAAAACAAGAGGGAGCTTCACAAACGCAAGAGCAAAGGACTATAACTATTCGAGGTAACTCTCAAAGTCTTTGATACTCTTCAATGGCTGACTTGGGTCAACAAGTAGAGAAGTTGGACAAGGATAACTATCCCGTGTGGAAGTTTAGAATCACCAACTACCTAATGGGCAAAGGCTTATGGGGTATTGTGAGCGGCGATGATGCTCAACCTCAAATCAATCAAGCTATGGCCACTAAAGTCCAAAGGAGGCAAGCAAAAGAATGGGAAGAGAGGAATAGGAGAGTCATGTTCCTCATTTCGCAAGTCATTACTAATGCCATGGTAGGTCATATTCAACATCTAGAGAAAGCTAAGGATGCTTGGGAAGCTCTTGAAAGGATGTATTCAACAAATACCAAAGCTAGGAAACTTCAACTCAAGAATGAGTTGAACACAATCAAGAAAAGTTTGAGTCAATCCATAGCTGAATATACGTTGAAGATTAAGGAGCTAAGTGATGCTTTAGCTTCTATTGGCACAATGGTTGAAGACGAAGATCTTGTGTGTTATACTCTCAATGTCTTGAGAGAAGATGAAAGATGGAAGCCTTTTATAACTTCCATTAACTTGAAAGATGTATATCCAGGTTTTGAACAACTAATCCCTCATCTTGTCACAGAAGAGCTTAGCTTCGGTGGTCCCAAAGGAAAGGACAGCCACAACCAAATGTTATATGCAGGTCGAGGTAAACGAAGAAACTCAAGAGGAGGCTCAAGAGGAAAAGGAAGAGGTCACAACCACTCCAACTACAATCAAAACAATTCGGAAGACAACAAGGATGCATCAAATGCCAACACACAAGGAAGAGGTCGAGGTAGAAGTAGAGGAAGAGGCCGAAGCTCCTACAATTCTCATAAAGGTATAACATGTTATCATTGTGGTAAAGTAGGACACTATGCTAGTGATTGTTGGCTGAAGAATGGAAGACCAAATGGAGCCAATCAAAGGAACCAAAGCAACTATGCAAGCACCTCAAGTGAAGGAAGCAAGGACACACTACTTGCAATGAGACATGAGTATAGAAGCTCTTGTGAAGATGACAAAAAATGGTACATTGATTCAGGTTGTAGTAACCATATGTCATGCCAAGGAAGTTTGTTCACTAATCTACAGGTACCAAGTGGAAAAGGATGTGTTGAAACAGGTGATGATACTCAACACATGATTGAACACATTGGAGATATAAGGCTTGGAGATACAAGCAGAGCAAAGGTACTATCTAATGTTCTTCATGTTCCTACAATTTCAAAGAACTTGATTTCAATAGGACAAATGGTAGAGAAGGGTTATCATGTCATATTCAATGAGAATGGGTGTTTCATAAAGAATCCAAAAGAAGGCTTCAAGGTCATTGCTCGAGGTAGAAGAGAAGGAAGGATGTTCACTTTGGATGTCCAACATCCACATGGAAAGGTCATGTACATTCAATGTGGGAACAAGAAGATTTCAGAGCTGGACTTATGGCACAAAAGAATAGGACACATCAACATTCCAAAGCTCAAGGACATGAGCAAACATGAAGTGGTAAGAGGTCTTCCAAAATTTAATAGCATTGGACTACATGAGTTATGTGAAGCTTGTCAACTAGGAAAGCAAACGAGGCAGCCATTCAAGACGAGCAATTATGTGGCTCCAAATGTCTTGGACTTGATACATACGGATGTATGGGGACCAACCCAAGAGGCATCAATGGCTGGTAATAGATTTTTTGTCACCTTCATTAATGATCACTCAAGAAAGGTATGGCGGTTTTGTATGAAGCAAAAATCAAAGGTGTTTTCTATATTCAAAAGATTCAAAGTTGAAGTTGAAAAGGAAACAGGAAGTTCTATCAAAACCTTAAGGTCCGATGGTGGAGGAGAATACTTCTCCAAAGAATTTTCAGATTTTCTACAAGAGAATGGGATCAAAAGGCAATTCACTTGTAGGTATACACCACAAAAAAATGGAGTAGCTGAGAGGAAAAATAGGCAAATTGTTGAAATTGCAAGATGCATGCTCAACGAGATGAAGGTACCATTGTACTATTGGGTTGAAGCTATCACAACCGCCATTTACTTGATGAATAGGTGCACAACATCGGGAATAATCACTTGACTCTTGAAGAGGTATATTCCGGTAAGAAACCTGATCTTACTTACCTCAAAGTGTTTGGATGTGTTTGTTTTGTTCACATTCCACAAGAAGTTAGAACAAAGATGGAACCAAGGTCAAAAAAATGCATTTTCATGGGCTACTCGATGGAGCAAAAAGGATACAAGTGTTACAACCCTAGAACAAAGGAATTAAGAGTCTCGTGAGATGTGGTCTTTGATGAACTAAGACCATGGTATGAAGATAAAGGAAAGGAAAAGATTCTTGAAGAAGATTGTGATGATTATGCAGGAACAAATCAAAGAGAAGTTCAACAATCAAGCACAAAGGCTTCAGGTCCAGAGGCATCTACATCAAATGAAGAATGTTCAACATGGAGAGGGAGTCATTCTTTGTCTCCAAATTCAGCTCATAGTAGAGCCAAAGAGGCAAGTGCTACTCCAAACAGTGAGGTAGATGCAAGTGAAGAAGAATATGAAGAGGTAATCACTCCGATGGTAAAGCTAAATAGGTTAAAGAAGCAACTCTCTAAAGGCAATGAAAGAAGATCTTCAAGGACAAGGTATCCAACTCAAAGGTATAGTTATGATAATTTTATGGCGACACATTTTGCATACATGATGCAGGTTATCAAAGACAAAGAGCCTGAGACATATGAAGAAGCTTGCACACAAAAGGAATGGAAGCAAGCTATGAAAGAGGAGATCAAAGCTCTCAAAGATAATCACACATGGGAGCTAGTGCCAAAGAAAGAAGGTATGAAGATTGTTCCAAACAAATGGGTGTTTAAAGTAAAGAGGAATGCTGATGGTTCACTAGCTAGATATAAAGCTAGATTAGTTGCCAAAGGATTTAAACAAACACAAGGCATAGATTATGATGAAGTTTTCAGCCCCGTTGCAAAGATGGGAACTATCAGAACCTTAATAGCAAAAAAATCAACTCGACATCAAGGAGATGGCCATTATATCAACTCGACATCAAAAATGCCTTTCTCAATGGAGAACTACAAGAAGAGGTATACATGAGTCAACCGGTTGGATTTGAAGATGAAAACCATCCAGATTTTGTTTGCAGGTTGAAGAGGGCACTTTATGGCTTGAAGCAAGCACCAAGAGCATGGAATCAGAGATTGGTAGAGTATCTAACTAAGTGTGGATACAACCCAAGTAGTGCAGATCCTTCATTGTACATGAAGAAGGAAGAAAATAGAGAGGTATATATTTGCATATACGTCGATGATCTCATCATAACAGGAAATGATGTTACAGGGATTAAATATATCAAAAGGAAGCTTGGTAAGGAGTTTAAAATTTCAGATCTTGGAGAGCTGAAATATTTTTTAGGAATTGAAGTTGTTTATGGAAAGAGTGGCATCTACTTGATGCAAAAGAAGTACTTATTGAATGTTCTTTTCAGATTTGGAATGAGTGAATGCAAACCACTCACTCAACCCATGGACACAAATACAAGGATTTGTTCAAATGATGGAGAACCATTGGAAGATGTAACGACATACAGAAGCATTGTAGGATCATTGATCTATGCAAACATTACAAGACCTGATTTGTCTTATGTTGTTGGTGTACTTTCTCAGTTTATGCAAGCCCCGACAAGTGAACACTTAAATTCAGCCAAGAGAGTGTTGAGATACATAAAGCATACAGTTAATCATGCTTTGTTTTACAAGTTCGATGAAGAACTACAAGTCAAAGGCTTTAGTGATGCTGATTGGGAAGGCTCAAAGGAAGATAGAAGATCAACCTCAGGTTATGTGTTCATGATAGGAAGCAAACCTATCACATGGAGCTCAAAGAAACAACCTACTGTTGCACTTTCATCTATGGAGGCTGAATATAGAGGATTAGCTTTTGCCACATGTGAAGCAATGTGGATTAAAAAGCTTTTGGTTGATCTTGGAGTGCAAGTTGGAACCATCCCTATATACGGTGATAACATGTCAAGTATTTACTTGGCAAGCAATCCTATGTTTCATGCAAGGAGAAAGCACATAGAGGTCCACTACCACTTTGTAAGGGAGAAGGTTCTGAGCAAAGATGTGGAGGTAAAGTTCATCAGAACCAAAGAGCGGGTTGCAGATATGTTTACAAAGTTCTTGGATGCTTCTAAACTCAAATGTTTCAAGGATGTGATAAATTTGAAGGACATGGATGAAGATAACTCCCAAATGAGCTTGAGGGGGAGTGTTGAAGATAAATGTAAAAGCTCATTTTCATATGAGCCATGCTTGGATAAATTTACCAAATATAAAGATAAACAAAAAGTGGAGGAAAAAAGGAAAAAATAATAAAAGAAAAAGTGTAGTCAAAATTCATGATGAGTAAGAGATACAATATCTTGCCTTGTAGTTAGTAGCATGTAGTGGAGAAAGTGGTGAGTTAAGAAGAAGGCACAAACTTCTTCACATGCTCATTGGTTATAAAAGTGAAGTGGGAGCACATTCAAAATAAGGAGAGAAAGAGGCAAGAGCTCCCAATAGTCGGATCTGGCCATTTTGTCATTTTGGCTTCCTTTAGACTCCTTCCAGCCGCACGTCAGTTTGTACATAGCTCTATTGCAGAGCTCATATCTCAGTGCATATGTAACCATTTTGTGCGTTTTGTTGGAGATAGATGTCTGCGGAAGCACGAGAACAACACAAGGAAGAAGAAGAAGCTTGGAGCACAAACACACAATAGTGAATGTATTACTAGAGAATGTACAAAGATAAGTAGCCCATTAGGGCAATATGCGTATATACAAGCCGGGGGAAAAAAACCTCCTAAAGAGGGGAAAAAAAGGCCTGACGGTCCTAGTGTGTTCACACACATCACTACCTAAATATATCAACAAATCCCCCCTGGGAGTGATGCGGTGAACAAGGAGCTGGCACTCATGTATAAGGAAGTGCCAAGCTATGTGGAAATCACTCCACAAAAGGAAGTAAGCCCAAAGCTTTGTGGAAAGCTTCAAACTTCTCCCTAGGCAGAGCCTTTGTGAAAAGGTATGCAATGTTCTCCTGCGTGGGCACATATGCCAAGCTGATCTCCCCAGCAGAGAACCTCTCCCTGACATAGTGATAATGCACCTCAATGTGCTTAGTGCGAGCATGGAACACAGGGTTCCTCGCAACTGCCAATGCGCTTTGACTGTCAATGAAGATGGTGGTGGCAGAAGACTGGCCAACACCCAAATCAGCCATAAGGCGTCTGAGCCCCACACACTCAACAGTCACTGTGAAAGCTTCCCTATACTCAGCCTCACAATTGGAAGTGGCCACAGTAGGCTGCTTCTTGCTCAACCAAGATATTCATGAGCTACCAAGCATGAAGCAAAAACCACTGGTGGACACACGAGTGTCATAGCAACCAGCCCAATCTGAGTCAGAAAAAGCATGCAAATCTGGCGGTAGTGATCCCCCCTTGGGATAAAACAACCCAAGTAGCCGAGTACCACTCAAGTAGCGAAAGATGCGCTTAACCGCCTTCCAATGCGTGACTCCTGGGCAATGCATAAACCTGCTCATCTGTGAGATAGCAAACTGAATATCTGGCCGAGTAATGCATAAGTAAATCAAGCATCCAACAGCCTACTGATAGAGAACAGCATCAAATGCATCTCCAGCATCATGAAGACTCAATCGTAAACCTGTCTCCATAGGAGTGGCAATAGGCTTATAGTCTTCAAGGCCAAAACGCTGCAATAATGTGTCAATATATTTCGTTTAACACAAAGCCATTCCACCATCAACTTGCATAAACTGAATACCCAAATAGTGATGCAAATGCCCCAAATCAGACATCTCAAATGAGGCATGCAAATCAGCCTTAAAATCAGCAATATGCTTCTCAATAGAACCAGTGAGCAGCATGTCGTCAACATAGACAACAATGATCAGAAGCACATCATTAGCACGCTTAACATATAAGGTGCTTTCAGTTGGACTGTTCTCAAAACCATGTGCAACCAGATAGGCATGTATCTTCTCATACCAAGCACGTGGTGCTTGCTTTAAACCATATAACGCCTTCTTTAACCTGCACACCTGGTTTTCATGCCCTTTCTGCACAAAGCCACGGGGCTGAAAAACATACACTTCTTCATGCAAGTCACCATTCAGAAATGTTGTTTTAATGTCCAACTGATGTACATTCCAACCATGATGGGCTGCAAGTGCACAAATGCTCCGAACAGTAGTCATACGGCATGTAGGTGCAAAGGTCTCATCAAAATCAATGCCTCTTTCCTACGCATAACCCTTTGCAACAAGCCTTGCCTTATACCTGTCAACTGTACCATCAGGTTTACGCTTCAGCTTGTATACCCACTTAGTGCCAATGGCCTTCTTGCCAGGAGGCAAGTCACATAAAGACCATGTATCATTCTTCATTATAGCATCATATTCAGATTGCATAGCAGCCATCCAATTTTCTGAATTCTGTGCTTCATAAAAAGAAACAGGCTCATTCTCATCACAGAGGCTAGACGCAGCCATAGCATAGCAATCTAATGCAAAGGAGGCACTATGAGAGCCTGAACGAGTACGATATGACAAAGGTGCATCTAATTTGCTGTCACGCAAAGTCTGCACCAGCCATTTTGGCATAGTTTTTGCCTGCTCAATATCAGCTCTCTCATCAACAAGTGCATCATGTAAATCTGCATGAGAAATGGAATGATCTGCATCATCATATGAAACCTGCAAAGCCTGAGAAGTAGCCTCATTAGGACCAGCACTAGACTGTCCATTTGTAAAAAGAGACATCAAAGTATCATACATGTCTTTAGAGCTACATGAAAGCAATGGCTGAATAGCATCTTTCACAAAGACAACATCACGGCTAACCAGAATGCGTTTAGTTTGTGGATGATACAGATGATAGCCTTTACTTTCAGAGTTGTACCCAACAAAAATACATTTTACTGCCTTATTATCCAATTTTCTACGATGTTGTTCAAGCACTAGTGCATATGCCAAACAACCAAAAACAGGCAGATGAGCAACAGATGGCTTGCGATCATGCCAAGCCTCATATGGAGTGATAGACTGTAGCGCTTTAGTGGGACACCTGTTAAGTACATATGTTGCACACATGACAACCTCAAGCCAGAAACTATGTGGTAAAGCCTGACTCTTGACCATACACCTCGCCATCTCCATGAGTGACCTGTTCTTCCGTTCAACAACTCCATTGTGTTGAGGTGTATATGGCACTGTACACTGGTGTTTTATCTCACGTTCAGTCAGAAATGCATTAAAATCAGAAGACATATATTCCCCCCCTCGATCAGAACGGAGGGTGCCCATTTTACATGCTGACAGATTTTCAGCCAAAACCAAAAACTGTTTGAAGTACAAAAACACTTCGGACTTTGCCTTCAATGGATATACCCATGCATGCCTGGAAAAATCATCAATGAAAGTCACGAAGTAAAGATAGTTTCCAAAAGAAGGTGTCTGCATAGGACCACAGACATCACTATGTACAAGCTGCAATTTCTGCGTAGCCCGAACTGAACCATCTTTTGGAAAGGAGGAATGCTGCATTTTGCCCAAAATACAACCTTCACATACATGTTTTCCAGGTGCCTCAAGCTTGGGCAAAGAAGACACCATATCAGATTTCTGCAGGCGTAGCAAACTAGCAAAATTCAGATGACCAAAGCGTGCATGCCAAAGCTTTGCATCTGAGATAGCCTGAGAATCATGAACTGCACATGCCGAATCATTCACAGATCTTTCATAGTCTATGAGCTTATACAGCCCACGACATAAAATGCCAGAAGCAATAATCACATCGCCATTTGACAGATCATGAACTGTACATCTGTCATCAACAAATTTCACAACCAAGCCAATCTTGGCTAATGCAGAAACTGATAACAGATTCTTCTTGATCCCTGGCACAAATAAAGCATCTGACAAGGTGAAAGAACTACCATCAGCAGTAGTAAGAATGATCTTACCAACTCCCATAACAGGATAAGAGGAGTTGTTGGTGCATGTGACAGTATTCCCTGTAGGGGCAGGCTCGAGTGAAGAGAAGAAACTGCGCTGCGAGGTAATATGTTTGGTCGCCCCACTGTCAAAGTACCAAACATCTCAATCCACTGCAGACATGCACTGCTCATGAGAAGATGGGTCAAAACTGCAAACAGTAGTAAACGCCCATTCTTCTTCCTGCACAAGATTTGCAGACTCTATTTTTGGTGTAGAGGCCTCTGCAACAACCATTCCAGTCTCTTTCTTCTTTGCCTCTTTTGCAGCCAGTTTTGGACAGTTCTTTATGATATGATCATTCCCTTTACAGTACTTGCAAAACAATTTCTGCTTTTCTGATTTCTTCTCATCTTTATCCTGGTTCTTCGAATGTGCAGCATTTGCAGATTTCTGCTTACTAGTAGAAGAGCTCCATTTTCCTTTGCCCTTCTGACTAGCCAGGAAAACTTGATCTGCAACACGCATAATGGACCTGTTCTGCTTGGATTGATCTTCCTGCAACAGAACAAAGACTAACTCCTCAAATGATAAGGCATTCGGATTGCCTTTCATCATCAACCGAAGAGTAGAAGCAAAACTCTGATATGAATCAGGAAGACCATTCAGAACGGTCTGCACAAGTGAGCTATCTGGTATAACCTCATCAGCAGAAATCAATTGTTCCTTCAAATCTTTGATCTTTGTTAGGAAACTGTCCATAGAATCACCTTCATTCATGTGCTCACTCTCCAACTGTTTTCAGAGGTAAGCAACACGAGCCTCATTCCTAGCTTGGTACAATGTGGTTAGTGTATCCCAAGCATCCCTAGCTATTCTGCAAGAGCGAATATGAGGAATAATGGCACGTTTGACAGACAAAGCTATCAATGCATGTGCCTTGGCATCTCTGCCATCCCAACGAATTTGCTCTGCAGTAGGTGCAATAGAAACAGTAGCACGAACAGGAATCTGTGGAATATCATCTTCGACACCATCTTCATCAGCTCCAGCACCTGTATTTGCAGTACCTGTAGTTGCAGGTGTAACAGGACGTCTTTCAACACCCTGCACAATGTTCCACAGTCCTTTTGCAACCAACACATGTCGCATCATATAAGCCCATAATGGGTAGTTGGTACCATCCAACTTATCCTCAACAGCCAACATACGGAATACATCACTGCTTTCAGCCATGGCCGGTGACTAAAATACCTTGATGTAGAAAATTGACTGTATCTCAAAAAGTTGAACATAACTGCCCAGACGTGTTCTACTAAACCTGTAGCAGACTCCGAGACGCTTAAACTGGTGAACAGAAACTGGTATATACCTTTGGCACAAAAAGACGAAATAGCCTGCACAAGCGCTACGATAGTGCGTTCGGAGGCCGAAATGAGCTCAGATTGCGATTTCGGCACCACACAGCAAAGCTGTTTTGATCTCGGAAAAACGCTGAGTATGCTCACCAAAATTCGTGCAATTCTGAGACTGCAAACGGAGGAGTGTCGACGGCGCCCTAGGTGAAGTGACGACCTGCTCTGATACCAATTGTTGGAGATAGATGTCTGCGGAAGCACGCGAACAGCACAAGGAAGAAGAAGAAGCTTGGAGCACAAACACACAATAGTGAATGTATTACTAGAGAATGTACAAAGATAAGTAGCCCATTAGGGCAATAGGCGTATATACAAGCCGGGGGAAAAAAACCTCCTAAAGAGGAAAAAAAGTGCCCCGACGGTCCTAGTGTGTTCACACACATCACTACCTAAATATATCAACACGTTTAAACATTCATTGGAAATCTTATCTTGTGTACTTTCTGCATATCAAATATCTCTTTGAAAGCTTATGTAGTTTGTGAGATATCAGTGAAAGAGTGAAGTCCAGTTTTCAGTATACCTGTGTAGATAGGTAGTCTATTTTGGTCGGTTAACTTTCCTGACCAAAACATATCCAAATTGCATGATTTTGTCTTGTTGGAAACCTCTTGGCATCTACTTTCACTGTCTCAAATATCTCATTGAGATCATTTATATTCTGTGAGATATATGTCAGATAGTAAAGTCTAGTTTTATAGTGTACTTATGTGTGCAGGTGGTCTATCTTGGTGAGTTGAGTTTCCTGATCAAAACTCATCCAAATTACTTTTTTTTTATCTTGTTGGAAAGCTATTTGTGTCTAATTTCTTTCTACCAAATATCGTTCTCAAAGGATATATATTCAGAGAGTTATCAGTCCGAGAGTGAAGCTCAATTCTTTAGCATATCTATGTGGATAGGTAGTTCATCTTTGACAGTTGTGTTTCCTAATCAAAACTTGTCCAAATTAAGTCATTTATAGCTTGTTAGAAAGCTCTTTTTGTCTACTTTGATTTACTAAAGTCTAAAGTCCATTTGAGTTTTGTATTGAGAGCAGCAAGCTATCTAAGGTGCAGATGTTTGTCCAAGTGCTGGACATACAAGGGCTCACTACACACTTCTGTTGTGCATAGGAGAACTCATTCTCCACACAAGGTAGATGGATACTCCATGCAAGTTCATAGATATGTGCTATAGGGATGTTTGATATTCCCCTTCCACTACAGACATGAGTGATCACAGACTTTCCCTTAGGGGTAGTCATCGTGTCTCCATTATGGGTTCTACTAGGGATTCCTTGTTCCTTTATCTCCCCTCTTTCATTTATCTGGTCAAGGTTTTCAGTCACAACATATATTTGTCCTATTTTATCCATTTAGAAACCTCCTTCATATTTGACAGTTGTTCTTGGGACTATTTTTGATTCAGTTGCATTTCTCATTCTTGCCACGGACCTATTAAGGCCATCAAGGTAGATGGGTACTCCATGCAAGTTTGTAGATATGTGCTATAGGGATGTTGATATTCCCCTTCCACTATAGACATGAAACCTACCCTAGGTACAGAAATATGCATATCTTCTAATGCCAAGTTCATTCATTGCCTAGTTCTTGGCTCGTCTATAGCCCTATTGACCTTCCCTTGCAATTATCAACACTTGGATTTCTCCAATTTTCCTTCTTCGAGCTCCTTGCTTTCCCCATGATACATGATATTCCAAAGCCAGAATACACGATATCTAAGGTCCAACAATACACTATGAGGAATTCACACGATACACAGTACTTGGCTATTGGGTGATACACAATACTTAGTAGTTGTGATATGATACTTGCACCCCATGATACTACGAAGTACACGATACACGATACCCAAATTTAAATGATACATGATACTAGTCAACTCCATGATATGATACTTCTTGGGTCGTGATACACGATGCTTCTTCTCTCTGAAGGAAAAAATACTCTATTCTTTTCCAAAGAAGAAATCATAATTTCCTTTTCTTTTCTCCTTCATGGAAGAGGAGCTAAAGCGGGTTCTCTAAGCTAGAGTGAGATCACTCGCAGATGTCCAAGCTAATTCCCTCTTTCTCCTTTCCATTAAAGAGAAACTTATGAATTCATTTTCTCCCCTCTTCCATAACTAATGCATACTCCCTATGAAGATAGAGAACAAATCTTCTCTAACTAATGAAGGTATATGTAATGAAGAGTGGAGAAAGTAAATTCCTTATAAGGGTCAAAACTCTCTACTAAGATGGTCAGCAATGATATAACATGATACCATAAACACATGTGTATCCATATTAAAGAGCTATCTTTGCCAACCATCCTCTATGAGTGGATCTATATGATCCAATCAAAGTAGTGGAATTATCCTTCCTGAAAAACTCAAAATGAGTATGTGATAGGAATGGTGATAAAATCACCTATCATATTCTCTACTGGAAGAATAAATCTTCCTTAAACTATGAAGGATAACTCCCAATCCTAAGGAGATGTCTACTAAGAGCTCTCCTCCAATCTAGTGAGACATGACGCCATGAATGATGAGTCCTTTTCTCCCTCACCATAGAAGAAGAGTGCTCAAAGGGAAGTCATTTCCATCGTCCCATACCAGTGGAACTTTCTTCCAATTCACGGTGTCATATCTACACTAAACCAAATATATATTTCATATATATATAATGGAATATACAAGTGGATCCTAATGAATCCCATATCCTCAACTCATATCGGTGGACTCAAATGAGTCCCATGTCCTTGAACTAGTTAGTTTGGTTCTAGTCAATATGTGATAATGGATATCCCTTTCTTTTCTGAACTAACTTGTTTCTAGGTACCAAGATTGAGCCTAGGTACCTCTTTGTAGATCCCGATACACATATACATATTGGGTACCCCAACTATTTCTTACTAAGGGATCTATGCTCTAAGTCATAGAGTTAGTGCCATGCATGTGGCCTTCATAATCATCACTCGAATCACATAAGCACCCATCGATGTTGTCTCATGAAACCCATCTCTGTGAACCCATCTAATTGGTTTCCTTAGTAGTGTAGCAGAAATGCTTCAATACTTGTCAAGTGATGTGCATGAGTGAAACTAGTCACTCTTTGGGCATTCCTAATAATACCCCATAGTCTCTTAATCATACTGTGAGACTTTTGTGAAGATAAATAATTATTCGCTAGCTTGGAGATTATCAAATTGTATCTCCTATGCATCTATGCAACTTCCTATAACCTATAGGATTGCTTGTGCACATTCCTAATGGTGAAGGTGCATGTCCTTCCCCTTAGCAATCCTATGGTCTAAATCCATAAGGATTATGTGTAGGGATCTTATTTACTACTGAAGTTGCCTTATTTATAATACTATGATGGTACTAAGTCCATCAAATACATGCTTAAAAGCATGCTTACAGCTTATTGATATTTGTAAAGAAAAAAAGGCATGTTATCATGCCATAACATTCTTACCTAAAGGCAAGTGCATATATAACGCCATGAGGAGGGAAAAATTTTGACAGCATTTCCCCAGGAAATGGAATCCCAAAAAAATTTAACCATAAGCTTAATGGCACACATGCCATCTAACAACATAGGGCTTGACAGGCCCATGGCATGCACACCATAAACTCATATATGGACTCCATAACCTACAAAAACATAAAAGCAAATGCTAGCAACAATTCTCTTTGTTGCATAACCATGTAATTCCTGCAAACAATCAAAAAGTGTAGTTCTTGCATGTTGATCCATACTTTTAGAATTGAAAAATTGATCAACTTGGATATATGCACTCCAATCCATGCATGTACATACCAAACATGCCATAAAATAGAGTAAGATGCCTGAAAGCATAAAGCATACGTCCCTGAATGTTTTGGTATTGAAATTTGCATGCATCCAATTTTTCTCGATGAGCTTCAAGATCTCTGCACCTTCCTCTTCAGGTCCTAATATAAACTTTGAAGTGTCCGAAAACATCGGATCACTTCCCGAAACATAAAGCATGGTCAGATGATTACCAAAATAATGCAAATTTACCCAAAAAATGCATTTTTAATCCTTCTTTAGACCTAAAAAGACCACTTTAAGACCTAAGAATAATCATAAACTGAACATATATCATGTGCAAGTGTCTTGAAGTGAAATTACTTCAATCGCCTTCCTGATTTGTAAAATATGGCTCCCGGAAGGTAGTTTCCAAAAATTGTTCAAAATTTGCAAACCTCTACAGACCTCCAGAAATAGATATTTTGCAAATTTATTTTTCTAAACTTAAAATAGACCTTGTGCTCTTCGAAACAAGCCATATCACGTCCAATTTGGAGTTTCCTAGCCCAAGATATAGCCATTCCAAGCGGGACATGCCAAACTAGTGGACTGTTGGAGGGGCTGGAAAAAGTGTGAAAATGTGATTTTTGGGGTGCCCAAAAGCATTCTTCCATCAAGCAAATCCTAAAATTCTCTCCATAACCTCAGAGAGTGGTATATGAAGATTCTTGGGCCTATTTTCATCTTTTCAAATCCTCCCTTAGTGCATGCAAATTTGCTCCCCAAAAGAGGCATAAATCAATATTTTTACTTTCATGCAACAACTTAAATGGGAGCTTTTACCAAGCTTCTAATCCACTCCAAATGTGGATTTTCTTGGATTTTCTCTTCTTCAATGTAATTCATACACCATAATTCATGTATGTATGCACTAATCCATAGTGAGCTTCTTAAATAGTCCTTTTTCTTAATACCTGAAATTTTTTTCAAAAAGTGCAGGAAGGGGGTTTTAGAGGAGGTAAAATTCCTCCTTAAATTATTATTTTAATGAATCCTATGATTCCTTTGTGAAGTCCGTATACCATACTCTCAGTATATATTCATTTTCCCATTCATCCATAGCTAGTGCACCTCTTTTTCCCTCTTCCAAAATGGGAATTTCTTAGATTCAGGTGCTGAATTTTTTTTCTCAAATAGTGATGGAAGGGGGTTTTCTGGAGCTTCAAACTCCCATCATACTGAGCTATATTTTTTATTTCTTGATTGTATATGTAATTCCGTGCATTGTACTATATGTGTGGCTGAGTCTTCCTACCAAACCAAGAAAAATCCCGCTTCATATTCCCTTCCCGAAATGGCTATTTGTCAATATAAGCCCTGAAATTTATGTGTAAAATCATGAAAGTAGAGTATTTTGGAGATATCCTAAACCTGGCCTTATCATATTTTTAAGGGAATCCTTGACTCTAGATGAGGGCATATACCTTATGCCCTCCGTACATGTGATTGCCCTCCAAGAGGTTGGCCCTCATAACCCTTCTTTATCCTTTTCAAAAATAAAGATTTATAGAAATTCAAAAAAACACTCAAACCTGGAAATTGAAGACATAACTCCTCCTTGTTGAAGCCTCAAAAACAAGAGCAAAGAGCAATCTTCCTATCTCCATGCATGGATAGGCTATATACCAATGCTACATCTTCATTTTGGACAAGCTTTCATTCAAGCTCAGGGATGATCCGACTCAAGCAGACACATAAAGGACTTGTTTTTCGAACCACTCGGCCACGTACAATCTTCAAGAGAGGATAGAGAGGAAGAGCTATCTGAGCTCTCATGGATCTACCTTTGTGCTTCTACTTGCTCCGAATCTGGCTACATCCTTGTGTTATGTAGTTGCTACGCTGCTCATTTCAATACCAAACAATATGGGCGCCTTGGATAGTGCATATACCTTCCAATATGGAGATTTGAGTTCGATTCCCAGCTGGCGCAATTAGAGGCAATGTGGATCATAGCTTCTCTGATACCAGATTTGCATCGCAAGCTAGTCTTTTGCTTGTGCTTGCTCTCTTGAATAGCCGACCACACCCCAATACACACACAGAGATACGATTTGTTGGTTCTCCACCCTGCTGCCGAGCCAAGCCTAGAAAGACTCTCTTTTTTAATGTTCTTAATGTGAGTATATTAATACTCTAAGGGGAGAGACTCTTCTCTCCCCCCTTCTACCAAATGGGCATAATGCCCTCAATGATGCCATGTGGCATCTATGCCATCTCACCCAATAGGTTATGCATCCATGACATGACATAGAGAGATCGACGATGCCATTGACCTGTATCTGGGGAGTGAACCATATTCTAGAGCACCCTATAGATTTAACATAGATGAATTAAAGGAGTTTAAGACTCAATTAGATTATCTTTTGAAAAATTCTTGATAAGACTGAGTGTTTCACCTTAGGAGCATCTGTTTTATTTCAGAAGAGAAAGACAACCCTTATAGATTATGCATTGACTATAGGGGATTGAATAAAAGAACGAGTAAAAATAAGTACCCACTCCCTCACATAGATGAATTATAAGGTCAATTAAGTGGAGTGACTATATTCACGAACATTAACTTAAAATCAGGATAACACTAAATGAGGATCAAACTAGATGACATATCCTAAATAACTTTTCAAACACGTTATGGCCACTACAAGTTTACAATTTTACCTTTTGGATTAATGAATGATCCTACCACATTCATGGTGCTTGATGAACAATATTTTTCGTGATTATCTAGATAAATTCATCTTACTTTTTGTTGATGATATATTTGTATACTCTAAAGATGATTGTTAACATGATGTACATCTCAAGAAAACTTTGCAAACTCTTAGAGAACATAAATTGTATGGAAAGAGGAGTAAGTGTTTCTTTCTTACGGACAAACTTGAGTATTAAAAAACATTCATATCTAAATAGGGTATTCATATAGACCAAGATAAAGTGATAAAAATAGTTGACTGGCTAGTTCCTAAAAATGTGAGGGATGTTACAAGTTTTTTAGGATTGGCGCAATATGAGAGAGCACATATTAAGGATTTCCCTAAGAAAGCTAATCCCCTCATATATTTCACTAAAAATAATGCAAGATTTGTGTGGAGTGAGGCCTATCAAAAATCATTTAAATAATTGAAACAGAAAGTCATTGAAAATTGTGTAATGGATATACCGAAAATGGGAAACCTTTTGTGGTTGCATGTGATGCAAGTGGTAGTCAAATAGGATATGTTCTTTGATAGGATGGCAGAGTGGTTGCATATGAGTCCAAAAAATTAAGAAAACATGAACTTAACTATCCTACTCATGATCTAGAAATGCTTACTGTTGTACATGCACTTGAACATTGGAGACACCTATTGTTAGGGGTTAAGTTTGAATTGAAAATGGATCATCGGAGTCTAAAATACATTTTCACACAACATTGCTTCACAATAGGAAAAAGAATTGGATTGAATTATTAAGTGAGTATGATTTTGACATTAAGTATTTGGCTGGTAAGGAAAATAAGGTCTCAGATGCATTGAGTCAAAACCTTTATGTTATCTCCTTTCTGTAATAAATTTTGATTTGCTCAATCAAATTCAAGAAGAACTGAAACATGATTTTTTCTATGCGCCTATCTTGAGTTTTTTGCATGCAAAGAAGGGATTGATGTATCAAGAGAAATTTCATTTATAGATTGGTTCTTTATATTGTAAGAATCAATTATGCATATCTTCCCAGTCTCCATTGAAGTTCAAATATTGCATGATTTTCATGATGCACCTTTTTTCAGCACATCTAGGTTATTCAAGGATCTATGTTAAAAAGAGAATTTCTTACTTTTGGCCATGCATGAAACAAACATTAGAAAATATGTAAGTGAATGTTTAAAGTTCCAAGGGGTGAAGTCTAAGTTTCAAAGAATGCTTGGAATGCTAGAACTTTTGGGTGTTCCAAATCAGAAGTGGGAGTATATCTCTATGGACTTCATCACTAAATTGCCTATGACCATAAGTAAACATGATACCATATTTATGGTAATTGATCCACTTACCAAGATGGCACATTTCTTTCCTTTGAAAAAGATTGATATTGCCTTGAATGTTGCACTATTTGTAAAAGATTTGTAAAATAAATTTTTAGATTGCATGGAATGCTTAAAAACATAATTTGTGATAGAGACTCTAGGTTCACAACAAACTTCTAGAAAGCAACATTTGAATCACTTGGTACTCAACTTGGTATGAGTACAACTTTCCATCCACTGACGGATGGGTTGATTGGGAGGGTTAATCGAGTACTTGAACACATGTTGTGTGTGTGTGAATGAAGATAATTGGAGTGAATACTTTCCCTTATTTGAGTTTGCATACAATAGTGCATGGCATGCATCTATAAAAATGACTCTGTTTGAGGCTATGTATGGATATAATTGTTTGATTCCACCTTCTTTTTTAGAATCTTAAAATAAAGTAGAAGTATCTAAAGAAATGCTTGAGAAGATGGATGAAGAACTTGGAGAAATTAAGCAACACGTAAAAGAAGCTCAAAAAAGACAACAGAAAATCTATGATTTGAAGAGAAGACCACTTGAATTTCAAATAGATGACATAATATTTCTTAGGGTCAATCCTCATTGATCTAACTTGTTGCTAAGGAAGGATCATATACTTTCTCCGTGATACATAGGTCCTTTTCAAGTTTTGAAAAAGATTGGATCTATGGCTTATTTGTTGGAATTACCTAAAAAATTAAATGTGCATCTTGTATTTCACATTAGATTACTTAAAAGATATGTAGCTAATGCTGCTTATGTTTTGTAGGACAATTATAAGCTGAAAGATGATGAATCTTTTGAACTTCGACTTGAAATAATATTAGATAGGAGGGAGAAAGAATACTAAGAAATAGATCTATAAAAAAGATTTTGGTAAAATGACACACATATCTAGTTGAATATTCGACTTGGTTGAGCTTAGATGATTTTTTGGCACATTATCCTTCTTTCCAACTTTGAGGATAGAGTTCTTAAAAGGGAGAAAGAATTGTAATAGGCCTTGTGATAGTGAAATAATTCATTTTGAACTTTCTGTTATACATTGTGTGGATAATGTTTACAATGGATAATTACGTTTTTTTATAAGCAAAAATTAGGGATGAAAAGTCTTATATTCTCTCTCTAAATCTCGTTTGCATGATGTTTTCTAGTTGAAAATTCAACATGAAGATAGAGGAATCACAAAATATGTTGTACGAGAGAAAGGTAGAACATGCATAGGAGAATAAAATTGTCTCTCTAAAAATTTTGTGAATCATGTTTTAAGTATTGCATTTGAGGCTCGAAAGTTAGTTCAATGTAAGATAATGCCTTGATTTCATTTTCTCTCTAGAATTTTGAAACTTGTAGGGCTCAAAACTAATATCTAGAGACTAATTTGGACCTAGGAAATCTCTAACACTGTTGTAAGGAGCTGAACATTTTCCTTCTCACGAGCATCTTGGAATTCTGCACTATTTTTTAGTTAAAGAGCCCAAAAAAATGTCAATATTTCTAACACTTAAAAAAAGTGGGCATCTCTATTTGTATTCAAATCTATGATTTTGATGCATGCATTTTCTCATGCACACTTACGGATGTCTTCAAACATGTCTTTTCATTGTTTTTTAATTCTATTTTCGATAGGTGTCACAAAAGAGAGCAACGGGCCACTAAAAATGCATGAGTTTGCAAAATTTTGGCATGCAACATGAGGAGATTGAATTCTGCTAAATTTAGTGGATCATGCACTTCGCGGAAAAAGGACGATCAACTCTACTTTGAGGGAGATTTTGCTTTGTCATACCAGAGGAGGCCAAAGATCAAACCGAAGGAATGACCTTGTGATTGGGATAAAGAGTGAGATTGTGAGTGACAAAGAGATTGACAATGTGAGTGTGAATGACATTGTGATAGCTTGGGGGTGGTCAAGGGGTTGAGGATTCATCAAGAATCTATTTTGCAAGAGCTATTGTATATGATTATAATTATAATACAAGATATTCTCCTTCTCGGCATCACATCTTGTCTACTCTACGACACCATGCACATATATACACACACATATACATGCATATAGACATACTTACACAAATATAAATATATACCTACATGTGCATACATACATTTTATACACACACAACTACATGCACATACATACACATATAAACACAAACACACATATAATATCAATGAATTATATCATTAAAGTAATAAATCACATGTTAAATATAAAAAGTAATAAAAATCATTAGAACAAGTCTTTTCATTAATTAGTACCATAGACACAATTCAAAACATAACTAGAATTAGAAAATATATAAGTATAACAAAAATATGTATAAAAAAAGTATGTATATCAATGTAAAATATATATCCAATGTAATATATCACTCATCTTGATCATGATCATCCACATCATCATGTAAGTTCTCATCATCATGATCATCTGCATGATTTGATGTATTTGTAGTGGCATCATGGGTAGAGGTGTGAACACTTTGTGATGATCGAGATCATCCTACCTATGTTTGTCTCTCCACCTCATCCATATCTGCCTCTCCATAATACTCCTATATTACATATAACAAACATAAATAAATAAAACATATAAAACATCAATAAAAATAAAATAATAATATAAAATTTAATAATACTCACAAAAGCATTTGGATGATCTTGCATGTACTCACTCAGATGTCAATATCCACAATCTGTAGCAAAATCGATTTCCTTTTTCATTGGATATCGACCATAATCTTTTCACTACATTGGAACAAATAAAAAAGATTAATGATTAGTGTTTTAACTAAAATAAAAAATATAGTTCAATAATACATATACGTACAAATGTAGCTACAAAATCATGATGGCCCATTTGGCCTAAGTGTGATGTATGACCTGACTCAACTCTCTTCTTTGCAGTAGCCTGTGTTTATTTAATGAAACAAAAATACATAGATTAAATGTAAAACATTTATAAAACATATGAGAACTATAAGTCACAGTAATACAAACTATTAATTTGTATACCTTCTGCTTAGGAAATGATTTGCGAAGACATAGTTGTCTGTGAAAGAAACTACCATGTCTCAGGTGGTATGTTAGGTCTTATCTTATTTTGTTCTACCATACAATATCTTCTTTTATTTTAATATCAAACAAAAAAGGGATCATAATATAAAAAAAACTTTAAATTTATAAACATAGAACACACATATATACACTTACACATACATACTTACACTTACACATACATACACAGACCCACACATATACATTTATTTATTTCATTCATATCACTTTTTTCATGAACTTATAGGTTAATTTTTGAAAAGTTTTTACCAAGCAAGAATATTCTTCCTACATCACATGATGAAATGAAGAAGATAATCAACAATCTTAGTATGGATTATCAGTGTATACATGTATGTCCTAATGATTACCTTTATATAGAGATGGATATGCAAACTCTTTGATATGTCCAAAATGTCAATCTCCTCAATATAAGGATGAAGAGGGTAAAATCCCAAAAAAGGTATTGAGACATTTTCCATTGGCGCCACAAATTAAACATATGTTTTAAAGCCTTGAATTATCAAAGCTTTTGACATGGGGATTCAATCATAAAAGTAATGATGGGGTAATGAGAATTCCAGCAGATAGTGAAACTTTTCAACATATTGATTCTAGATGGCATGATTTTGCACAAGAGCCACACAATTTAAAGTTAGGAGTTGCATCACATGTGGTTAATCCATTTTTTATGAAATCTATTAAATGGTCAACATGGCCAATGATAGTCATCAACTACAATCTCCCATCATACCTTAGCATTAAAAAGGAACATTCAATGCATTCACTTTTAATCCCAAGAAAAAGATAAGTTAAAGACATGAATATATATCTTGCTCCTCTCATTGACGATCCCCAAGAGTTATGGAGAGGTATTAATGTCATTGATGTATCAAAAAGCATTAATCAAAGACACATTATGGTTTTCCGAATTGTGGCTTGGAACATACACAATTTTCTAGGATACGGTGTTTGTTTAGGTAATTATGTATTTTTTTTATTTAACATGTATACAATTGTATGTGAGAGATTAGATAGTAGATCCTAATCTAGTTATCGATCATTAACTTCAATCATTTGAATGGGTATCAGACAATCAATTCTTCTTTATTCAACTAGAATATAGGTAAATCCCACCACAATGATGAAAACATGTTCTTTTAAGTTAGAACATGAAGCTCGAAGATATGCCTAAAATTTTGTATATAGCTTTATTTTCGAGGTCGAAATTTCTCTCATGTATGCATGCATCTGTGTGTATATTCATGTGTGTTATATGTATACATGTGTTAGTATGCACATATGTGTGTTTCATGTGTATGTATGTATGTGATATATGTATGCATGTTTTAGTATGCACACATGTATGTATGCATGTGCATTTGTGTGATATATGCAAGTGTGTTTATAATTGTGTATGCATGTATATGTATATACACGTGCATGTAGGCATGTATGTGTGATGTGTATGTATCTACATGTATGTTTTATATATATGTATGTGTATATACATGATTTGTATGTATCTTTATATGTATTATGGTCCTCGTTGATTCAAGTAGCTAAATATAGAGGCATAAGATTGGGAGGAGAGACATATCTCTAGTAGGTGGTGGGAAGGCTAGATGTAATGTGTATATATACTTTGACCATACAACAAACGCATACGAGTATGAAAGTACATACATGCATGTGTGTGTATGTATGTATGTATGTATCTCTCTCTCTCTCTCTCTCTCTCTCTCTCTCTCTCTATATATATATATATATATATATATATATATATATATATATATGTGTGTGTGTGTGTGTGTGTGTAGGGTTGGTTCTTTACACATGAGGAATCCCCCTTTCCGGACTTTACTTACTTGTACCTGACTACCACGTTAGATAAAGTTTCTTGATTGCACTTTTTTTTTCAAGGTTCAGGTTGATTTACTGTATTCTATGTGTTATTTACTAGACTCACATACATATATATGTGTGTGTGATTGTGTATGTGTGTTCATGTGTGTGTGTGTGTATATATATATATGTGTGTGTGTATATATATAGAGAGATAGATAGATATAGATACACACATAAACATAACAAATAAAAGCAATGCATACTATGCATTATGTGTTTGTGTATGTATATATATATATATATATAATATGTGTATATATATATATATATATATTCATTTATTTATTTATTTATTTATCTATTTATATGTTTATATATGTATGTATGTATATATATATATACACAGAGAGAGAGAGATACACACATAAATATAACAAATAAAATCAATGCATATTGTGCATTATCATGACGATGTTCCATAAGTATCCACATCTCTTTCAAACACCACTTATGAGACCACCGAGTGTCAAATTCTATCTCCAATGAACTAAGTACATGCTTTTTGTCTCTCTCATCAAACTCACTGCAAAAGAAAAAAAGCATATAAGTAAAACATAAAATATTTATCTCAATTTATATGTAAAACTTATACTTATTTCTATTTCAAGTGAACAAAACACAGGTAGGAGTCACATAAAGCTCTCATTCTTCTTTTAAACTCTAACACATGCCTCATGTATACTATATTCCCCTCAAGTTCTATGTCGCACTCTAGCCCTAGGCTACCTATGCATGTCCTCATAGGCACCTGTGTTGTTCTCTCACGAGTTGGAGGTGGTATAGGTGTCATGAAAATAAATAGATAAAAATGAATGAAACCATGTGTGTGATAATAGTGTGGAAAGCTATCCTATGGTAGAGCTTTATTCAAAGCATCTGCAGCATTATCTTGAGTGTGAAACTTCTTAAGAATAATGAGCTCAGTGGCTAAGCAATCTGTAATGAAGTGATACCTCACCTCAATGTGCTTGGTCTTTGCATGATAGACTGGATTCTTTGCCAAAACAATGGCACTTTTACTATCACTGAGCAAATGAGGTACATGCTGAGGTAAACCCATATCACTAGCAAGATGAGAAAGCCACAATGCCTCCTTACATGCCTCACTTGCTACAACATACTCTCCTTCTGTGATGGAAACAGTTGTACATTCTTGAAAATGAGATCTCCAAGAGATAGCACATCTAGCAAAATGAAAAATGTACCCTGATGTAGACTTATGATTGTCTACAAAACCAGCATAGTCGGAATCTGTGTAACCAATAATGGATGCTTTCCCTCTACCTAAGCATAGACACTTGTCCTTAGTGGCACTCAGATATCTTAAAATCATCTTGACTGCTTCCCAATGTTTCTTGCCAAGATTAGACATATATATGTTCACAACTCCCACCGCAAATGCAATGTCTAGTCTCATAGCTACCATAGCGTACATGAGACTACCAACAGCAGACTGATAGGGAATTTTGGTCATGAATTCCCTTTCCTCATCTGATTTGGGGCAATCATCCTTGCTCAATTTCACATATGTGGGTAAAGGTGTACTCAATGCCTTTCCACCCTGCATATTGAATCGATGAAGTACTTTGGATATGTACTCACTTTGAGACAAGTATATGCATCTTTTACTCCTATCACGAGTAATGTGCATGCCAAGAATATGTTTGGCATCCCCCAAATCCTTCATATCAAATGTCTGACTCAACTTCTTTTTGAGAATTGACAAATCATAAGAGGACTTCCCAACAATCAACATATTATCGACATAAAGTATCAAGCATATCAAGTTGCCATCTGAGCATCTCTTTGTGTAGAGACAATGATCCTCATTGCTTCGACAATAGCCTTGAGACTTCATAAAAGCATCAAACTTTTGGTATCATTGTCTAAGGGACTGTTTAAGTCCATACAATCTCTTGGTAAGCTTACAAACTAGACTTTCCTTGCCAGCACATCTGTAAGATCTCCATGCAAGAAAGCAGTTTTTACATCCATTTGGACTAGTTCTAAGTCCTCCATTGCAATGAATCCAAGCAACATGCACAGGGTAGTCATCTTGACCATTGGAGATAAGATTTCCTCTAAGGCGTAAGCCTTGGAGAAAGCCAAGGGGGGGAGGGTTGCTCGCTTCGCTCACACAAAAGGAACAAAGCTTTTGCATCGAACTGCTCTGACACCAGTGAAGTATTTTGATGTGATGCACCACAGTGCGCTCTCCTTCTTGAGAGCTCCATGATGATATCTTCGGAGTAGAAAACTGAGCTCCTAAGGCCACACATAGTACTCCGTTTAGAGGTTGCAGAATACGCAAAAAAACACAGTACACAGGGAGCACGAAAACAGACTTCTTAGGTCTTGCAAATGCAGTCGAACTTATAGTCCGTGACTGACCAGGCCACTATATGTTTTATTAAAGAACATATACAAAAAAGTGTCCGGTGGCCATTTGGCCTTTCACATGGACACTAACAGTAACAGTCTATGCATATATGTATGTATGCATATGCATGTGCATTGTGTATGCATATGTATGTATGTATGTATGTATGTGTGTGTATGTGTATTTGTGTGTCTCTATGTGTGTGTGTATGTGTGTGTCTCTATGTGTGTGTATGTATATGTGGGTGTATGTATCTATGTGTGTGTATGTATACATGTGTGTATGTGTGTATGCATATGTATGTATAGTGTGTGCATGTGTGTGTATGTATACATGTGTATGTGTGTGTATGTATACATGTGTATGTGTGTGTATGTATACATGTGTATGTGTGTGTATGTATACATGTGTATGTGTGTGTATGCATATGTATGTATAGTGTGTGTATGTGTGTTTTTATATGTGTATATTCATGTACATCTGTGTTTATGCATGTGTATGTGTGCATCTCTATGTGTGTGTCTCTATGTATGTGTATGTGTATGTGTGTGTATGTATATGTAGGTGTATGTATATGTGTGTGTATGTATATGTGTGTGAATGCATATGTATGTATAGTGTGTGTATGTGTGTTGTGTATGCATGTGTGTGTATGTATGCATGTGGGTATATGTATGCATGTGAGTGTATGTGTGTGTGTGTCTCTATATGTGTGTATGCATGTGACAGTATCTTTATGTGTATGTGTATGTGTGTATGTATATGTGTGTGTATGTATGTGTAAGTATCTATATGTGTATGTGCATGTGTGTGTCTATGTGTGTGTATGTATGTGTAAGTATCTATATGTGCATGTGTATGTGTATGTGTGTATGTGTATGTATGCATGTGAGAGTATGTGTGTGTCTATGTGTGTGTATGTATGTGTAAGTATCTGTATGTGTATGTGTATATGTGTGTATGCATGTGTGTAGGTGCTTGTGTGTATGTATGTATATATATGCATGTGTGTGTATGAATGCATGTGAGTATGTATTCACATGTGTGAATGTATATGTATGTGTATGTATTTGTGTGCGTGTATATGTGTGTATGCATGTGTTTGTATGTGTGTGTATGCATGTGTTTGTATAGAGTGTTTGTGTGTGTATATGTGCATGTGTATGTATGCGTGTGTATGCATATGTGTGTATGTATGTGCATGCATGTGTATGTATGTGCATGCATGTGTATGCATGTGTCTATGTATGTATGCATATGCATGTGTGTGTATGTATGCATGTGAGTGTATGTGTGTGTGCCTATGTGTGTGTGCCTATGTGTGTGTGCCTATGTGTGTGTATGTATATGTGCAAGTATCTATATGTGTATGTGTATGTGTATGTGTATGTGTGTATGTGTGTATGCATGTGTGTGTATGTGTATGTGTGTATATATGTGTGTGTATATGTGTGTATGTATGTGTGTGTATGCATATGTGTGTATGTATGTGCATGTGTGTGTATTCATGTGTCTATGTGTGTATGTATGCATATGCATGTGTGTGTATGTATGCATGTGAGTGTATGTATGTGTGTGTCTGTGTGTGTATGTATATGTGCAAGTATCTATATGTGTATGCGTATGTGTATATGTGTATGTGTATGTGTGTATGTATGTGTGTGTATATGTGTGTATGTATGTGTGTGTATGCATATGTGTGTATGTATGTGCATGCGTGTATATGCATGTGACTATGTATGTATGCATGTGTGTGTATGCATGCATGTGAGTGTATGTGTGTTTGTCTATGTGTGTGTATGTATATGTGCAAGTATCTATATGTGTATGTGTGTGTATGCATACGTGTGTGTCTATGTGTGTGTATGTATGCATGTGAGTGTATGTGTCTGTGTGTCTATGTGTGTGTATGTATGTGTATGTATTTGTATGTGTGTATGTGTATATGTGTGTGTATGCATGTGTGTATGTACGTATGCATATGCATGTGTATGCATGTGAGTGTATGTATTGTTGGGTGTGTGTAGAAGTGCAAGAGACACACGAGAAGCACACACAAGGAGCACAAACGCAGCAAGACACATGGAGAAGATGATGGCTGGAATAGCTCTCTCTATTGACAATGAACAAATGTCAAGTTTTGCATCACATGACCCAATCAAGAGTATGTCATCGACATAAAGAACAAGCACTATAAGATCAGCCCCATTTTTGCATACATAGAGTGGACTACATGTGAAGCCAAGAGCAATCAAGTGCTTATGTATCTTGTCATACCATGCACGTGGAGCTTGCTTGAGACCATACAAGAATTTATGCAAGCGACAAACCATATGCTCTTTCCCTTTCATAGAAAATCATGGAGGTTGCTTCACATAGACCTCTTCTTGCAAATCACCATTCAAGAAGGTTGTTTTTATGTCCAATTGATGCACTTTCCAACCTTGATGGGCAGCCAATGCAAACACGGTACGCATGGTAGTCATGCGTGAAATAGGTGCAAAATTTTCCTCATAATCAATGCCATATTGTTGCACATATCCTTTGGCAACCAATCTAGCTTTGTAGCAATCAATGCTACCATCAGATTTTCTTGTAATTTTATAAACCCACTTTGTACCAATGGCATTCTTTCCTTTTGGCAATTCACATAACTCGCAAGTAACATTCCTATGTATGGAATGCATTTCTGATTGCATAGCACTCATCCATTGTGGATCGTCACAAGCATCTTCAAAAGAAAGTGGCTCTTCATTACATGCTGTTTCAATAAGAGATTAATCAACAAAATTACTTGATGCATGGTGAGAGCTTGATCTTGTTCTACCAAGTAAAGGTGCACTCAGTTTGTTGTCTTGCAAAGTTTGTTTCAACCACTTTGGCATAGTTTGTGAACTCTTGATAGACATACATTCATTATGTAAAACATCTTCAATATGTACATCACGCGTGGGCTGAATTTCATGCTCATTTTCAACCATATTTTGATGCAAATGCTCAGCCATATGTGGCTGGAAATCATGAACCATACATTTAACATCAACAAAGTGTACATGAAGTCCAGCTTTGGCAATCAACAGAACTGAAATTAAGATCTTCTTGATACCGGGAACATACAATGCATTTTTCAAGAGAATCACACCTCCATTTGTAGCCTTAAGCTCAATTTCTCCTACTCCAATGATAGGATAAGAGGCATTGTTTGCACAGACCACATGTCCTCCTTTGGGTGCATCTTTCAAAGAGGCAAACAATCTTTTGCATGATGTTATGTGCTTTGAAGCACCACTATCAAAGAACAAATCCAAATCAGCCTCACTCACAACCATACATTTAGAATGCAAAGACGCATCATAATGACACGTAACAACACATGCCCAAAAATCTTGAGCCATGTTAGTTTCATCATTCTTTACATTTGCTGAATTTTCAGCAATAGACATGTCGGATTCCTTCTTCTTTTCATTACGTTTAGCAAGCTTTCTACACTCATCAACAGTATGACCAGCCTTCCGGCAATATTTGCATCTCTTCTTCTTTTGCAAATCACCATCATTAGAGGAATGAGTGGAAGAGGAAGGTCGAGGCTTTGGTTTTGATGAACCCAAAGTTGAACCATACTTGCTTTTCCCATTTTGTGAGATAGCAAATGCTTGTGTTCCCTCAATCAAACCACTCCTATTGACTCTAGATTGCTCTTCTTGCAAAAGAAGAGACACAAACTCATCAAATGCATACATATTAGGATTTCCTTTTGCAACCAAACGGAGTGTAGTAAATGAGTGATGCATCCGGAATAATCTCATCTATGTTTGCCGATTGCTCTTTCAAGTCCTTGATGTGTGTCACATACACATCCACCGACTAAGCATGTTCTTGTTGCTAAACAACTTTGGAACATAGTGGCAGATGTAGATCGAAGACCCGCAGGTTCTTCTACTTCACAGTCTACCGTCACAGATGGAGCTTCTTCTTTGAGTATAGTGGTTTCTCCTTCTCCACCTACACAGGAGAAGCTTAGATGGGATGGAAAAAGACCACATCGGATAGTTGGTCCCATCAAGCTTATCTTCAGCTTGAAGCATGCCAAACAAGTCATTGTTGCCCACCATTTCACAAAAGGACAAAAATGTCACAAAGTCTTCACTTCGACGAAAGCTAAAATGAATGCTGAAATTTCAGCTCACAAACCGTCACTCTGATGGCAATTATGACTGCACGAATGGCTTCAAAATGGGGGTAAAACCTCAGCGTACCTGGTGGAAATGTTTCTTGACTGCTGAAATTAATTGTTCTATGCTCTGAAGACGATTTACACTGTTAAAAGTGTGCACGCACCGTGACGCGAAAAACCGAAACTTGCGAAGGAGTTGAACGTGCTCTGAGACGACTATTGGATGTGTGTAGAAGTGTGAGAGACACACGAGAAGCACACACAAGGAGCACAAACATAGCAAGACACACAGAGAAGACGATGGCTGGAATAGCTCTCTCTATTGACAATGAACTGAACTGAAGTAAGAGCTTAATAATAATCCGTAAGTACAAAGTACCACCACATATGAGAGTATCAAGTATGTGGTAACATGGGGAAAAAACTTCTAGCCAGCACTAGAGTAAAAAGTGCCCATGTATAGGGAAAAGGTTCACATCAAAGCTACTTGAGGAACACATAAGTGTAACATGTATGCATGTGAGTGTATACGTGTGTGTCTATGTGTGTGTATGTATGTGTATGTGTATGTGTATGTGTATATGTATATGTGTGTTTATGTATGTGTAAGTATCTATATGTGTATGTGTGTGTGTGTCTATGTGTGTATGTATGTGTAAGTATCTATATGTGTATGTGTATGTATGCATGTAAGTGTATGTGTGTGTCTATGTGTGTGTATGTATGTATAAGTATACGTATGTGTATGTGTGTGTATGCATATATGTGTGTATGTATGTATAAATATATGTATGTGTATGTGTGTGTATGCATATGTGTGTGTATGCATATGTGTGTGTATGTGCTTGTGTTTATGTATGTATACATATGCATGTGTGTATACGAATGCGTGTGAGTATGTATGCACATGTGTGTGTATGTATATGCCTGTGTATGTATGTGCATGTGTGTGTATACATGTGTGTGTATACATGTGTGTATGTGTGTGTATGCATGTGTTTGTATAGTGTGTTTGTGTGTGTATATCTGCATATGTGTGTATGTATGTGTGTGTATGCATGTGTATGTATGTGCATTTGTGTGTATGCATGTCTGTATGTATGTGCATATGTGTGTATGCATGTGTCTATTTATGTATGCATATGCATTTGTACGCATGTGTGTGTATGTATGCATATGAGTATGTGTGTGCGTCTATGTGTGTGTATGTACATGTGCAAGTAATTATATGTGTATGTGTATGTGTATGTGTATGTGTGTATGCATATGTGTGTGCATGTGTATGTGTGTATATGTGTGTATGTATGTGTGTATATGTTGATGATCGAATCCTGCACACGCACGAACATAGAGGATAGTACAGAAACAAAAATCCCACAAAAGTACTTAGAGAATAGAAAGAGACAAGAGACGACACCATATTGGGTACAGTCTCCCCCCACATACTCTGATGGACGAGTCTATCAAAGCATGTGTATTTATAGGTTATTCATACTATGTCTTGAATAGAAGATACATGAGGGTTGTGCTTCGAAAAGCGTGCTTTTGTTTTTACTTTGCTTTTGCTTTCTAAAGCAATCTATTATTTTTTTACAAAATAACTAAAAATAATATCTTCTAAAAATATTATCCTAAATATCTCCAAAAATAAATCCATGCGCGTTCACACCCTCATGGATCTTCACGTGATAAATCAAAACACAAAACACATTAAAGACCTCAAGGCATTAAACCCGTTTAACATTCCAATGTTCCATAAAGTATAACATGCCTCACAGTTGACGAGCAACTGAACTCAGTTGATAAGAACAAAATAGACATGGATGGCCGGTCACATGTCCCATCATTGAACAATCATAAGCATGTTCCATGTAAAAACACATGCATGGAACTGGAAAACTGGAATTAAATGTGAATGTGAATGACAAGCAGGGTTAAAGTCTATTTTGGAATCTAAATGCAATCCAAAAGTGATTACAAAAAATGAATATCTTGATGTGATAAAATAACTTTTGGAAAAACATGAATGATTAGTTGCAATCTATTTACTAACCATAAATGTTTAGTAGCAGTTTGATCAAAGAATCAGCTTGTGGATATCACTGTTTGACGATTGGATCTCGCAGACGCACGAATGTAGAGGATAGTACAGAAACAAAAATCACACAAAAGTACTCAAAGAATAGAAAGAGACAAGAGATGACACCAGATTGGGTACAATCTCCCCCCATACTCTGATGGACGAGTCTATCAGAGCATGTGTATTTATAGGTAATTCATATTATGTCCTGAATAGAAGATACATGAGGGCCACGCTTCGAAAAGCGTGCTTTTGTTTTTACTTTGCTTTTGCTTTTGCTTTTGCTTTCTAAAGCAATCTATTATTTTTTTACAAAATAACTCAAAATAATATCTTCTAAAAATATTCTTCTAAATATCTCCAAAAACAAATTCATGCACGTTCACACCCTCATGGATCTTCACCTGCTAAATCAAAACACAAAACACATTAAAAACCTTAAGGCATTAAACCCTATTAACATTCCAATGTTCCATAAAGTATAACAATGTATATGTGTGTACGTATGTGTGTGTATGCATATGTGTATATGTATGTGCATGTGTGTGTATGCATGTGTCTATGTATGTATGCATATGTGTGTGTATGCACATGTGTGTATGTATGTATACATATGCATGTGTGTATGTATGTATACATATGCATGTGTGTATGAATGCATGTGAGTATGTATGCACATGTGTGTGTACCTTCGTTCTCTCGTTCCTTTGCTCTCTTGCTCCTTCACTCTCTCGCTCCTTCAGTCTTTCATTTGATCCCGGTACAAATGTGTTGGGAGAAATCAAATTTGTTTTTCAATTCTGAGTGCGTCGCTTATGTGACACTAAAGCACCGCAGCCAGTTTGCCACCATTTCTACAAGTGTCGCTAGGCTCCGATGCTATTAGCGAAAGTCATTATGAGCGTTGTATAAGCGATACTTGACATCACTTATGCAATGCTCTGGGTTTTTTTCTTCTTTTGGGGCATCGCTTATGCGATGCTTTCTAATAGGAGCGTCGCCTAAGCGACTCGCCTAAGTGACGGTCCCCACTTTTTTTCAATTGGGGGTGTCACTACGCCCCCGTTATTCTTGTAGCGAGAGTCTTTCTAGGACTATTTTATAAGCAAATGTGTAGGCCCAAATCGCACGATGAAATTGTTTGTCCCAATCAGAGCACTTGTTCACTAGTTTCATATGTACCATACATAGAATCTTGTTAATACTCTCAGCTTGACCATTAGCTTGAGGGTGATAGGGATTTGATTTCTTGTGCACTATTAGAAACTCTTCTAATATGCATTCAATAAATTCATTTATAAAATGAGTCCCCCTATCACTTACTGTTTCAATAGATAAGACATATCTATTGAAGATTTCTTCAAATACAAATTTGGCAATGGTGTGAGCATCACGTCTTGGAGCTTTCACTTCTACACACTTTCTCAAATTGTATGTTGCCACTCTAATATTCTACACGAGAGTCCTTGGTTGATGGGTAAACAGGTCCAAAAAAAGTCAATTCCCCACTTCATTAATGTTCTTTCACTCATCATAGAAGTGGCATTTTATCTTTTTGGAAAGGATATTTGGTTCTTTGACATATGTCACACCTTTCCAATTAACAGCCTACATGCATATGCAAGGTAGACCACCATAAGCTCACAAAAAGATTGTGCTTGGTTGTACATTCAAGGGAGAAATATCCCCTTGAAACTTTTGAGTGAGCCATTTCGAGAATATTATTATTTTTGAGAATATTAAAAAAATATATATTCCTCTCTTATAGAGTTGATTTTCTATGAAAAAATATTATTTACATTCATTATCAAGTGATTTTCTTCTACTAGGAGTAATACCTTCTTTAAATATTCATTCTCAAAGATAATCTACAATATGTTTACTTTGTTCTAGTGCTATCATCAACTGATATATAGTTAAATGTCTAGTAGTTTATTTTTAGATTCTGGGAAATGCAAACTTAAAATATCAATGTGGGCTTGTGTGATAAGATCCCACTTTTCACCCTCTTGTACACAAAAAGACAAAATTCATCATTCATTTTTCTTATAGATGCTTCTAGCAATTATCTAAATATCTCCAACTTCTCTAATTTCTTTCTTATATGCTAGGATGTAGTGGTGCAATCGACCATATGTGAGCGTAGGAACATGGGGTTCCACCCATTTTTTAATAGGATACTTGGAGCACATGTAGTTATGTGGGAGAAACTTGAATGGATAGTGCTAACCTACGAGAGTAGGTAGACTCTTAGAGATTCATCAATAAGAGTCTTCCAGAGTAGGTAGAATCTTAGAGGGAGATATATATAGAGGCTTAAAGCTGGTAGGAGATTCATCTCTCTTGTAGTGGTGGTTCTAATTTCTATAGTTTTTCACATTACCATTCTCCCAAGCAAAAACATTTAATTGGGGTTGACTTTGATATCAACGCAACTTGATGAGTTCCCTACTCCACTCTTCAATTCTTCTTTTGATCAAGCACCAAGGTAGTACGAAACATTTGCTATATGTACAATACCTTGTACTATACCAAACATAGAGATGTGAAACTATATATATATATATATATATATATAGAGAGAGAGAGAGAGAGAGAGAGAGAGAGAGAGATCCAATCAAATTTTAGATTCACCCTCAAATGAAAGTGCAACTATAAGCTCATGGTAGTCAAGCACAAGACTATATAGTAGATCAACTTCAGTATGCATAGTATTGACTCAATACCATGAAATCCTCTATAATTTTATTAGTGGCCAATAGTGGGTAAAGAACTAAAAATGAGTGCATGCATGTGCACCCCACAATACACACACGCCACGAGCATGAAATCACAAAAAGCTCTATGAAATGAGCTTCTATCACATACAAAATTGGTGACACAAAGCCCATCACAAAATGCAATCAAAAGGCAGGAAACATTATAAAAAATGCATAGCGGATAGGCTATACACACTTGTCAATTGGTCACAACTTGGACAAAGAATCAAGTGAAAATTGCATGTCCACTAAGATGATAATCACCAGAATGAATCCAGGCAAACCAAAATTCACCCTCAAATGAAAGTGAAGCTCTAAGCTTATGGTAGTCGACCACAAGACTATATCGACTCAATACTATGACATCCCCACTAATGTCATCAATGAACAATAGTGGTATATAACTAAGACTTAATGCATGCTCACATATGTAACCTTTAACTAGTAAATGCAGCATATATCAAATACAA
Source organism: Ceratopteris richardii (assembly GCA_020310875.1). Lineage (NCBI taxonomy): Eukaryota > Viridiplantae > Streptophyta > Polypodiopsida > Polypodiales > Pteridaceae > Ceratopteris > Ceratopteris richardii. The sequence goes on along the minus strand of CM035408.1, from coordinate 29,928,672 downwards.
AACATAAATCAAATGTGCTACATAGCAATGGTGATTGTGTTTGTATGTATGTATGTATATGTATGTACGTATGAATGCACACATGCATGTATGTTTTGAGTTCTAACTTCTATGTGACATCGTAGCATTAAGTACATATGCAACATATCATTCTATGTTGTGTGTGACATCATAGATGCATACAACATTGCGATGTATGTATATATGCATGTGTGAGTGTGTTATGTATTAGTGGACTCTGGAGTGGGCCTGTGAGGAATTGCTCATCGACTCATGAAGCAAGCCATTGCTGAAAAGACTCCTAGATATTGTATGTTTATGTCCATGTTCTATACATTATTTGGAACAACATGAGGAAGACCATTAAAAACTATATAGAAGGAATTTAAAAACAACTATGTCAGACACACACCAACCTTCATAATCTATTATAAATGTAATATCTATATCTTCATGTCTCATCCATCGTCTAATCGACAATAGATTTCCTAAAAATAAAAGGAAGTTTGACAATAGCCTACTCTCCTAAACTTTAATTAATAGAAAGAACAACTATACAAGTGAACATGGCCTAGCACCCATGGGACCCCCCAAATCCCACAAAGTAGGGGTTTTAAAACTTGCTAGAAAACATCACAAAGAAGGTTGATAACCTTTTCACCTCCTTCATGGAGGTCCCACTTGCCTTTAATCTTGTCGCTTTCGAGGAAAAACAATCTATGATGTCTAAAAGGCGATGGCTTGTTACAATTGGAAATCCTTTTGCCTAAAGCAAAACATAATTTTCAATCGACCATTCCTTAGGAGGGCTGCCAAAGTTGGCATCACACCTCTCTTTTCAGGTCTTCCAGAGGGTCTCACCTCTTATAGAATTTTGCAATGTCGAGGAAAAGCCAATCGCTTCACCCAGTAATGCTTGCTTCCAGTTGACTTGTCCCTGTAGCAACAGGTTTCTCCCAAGGACCCGCTAGACTGACATAGATTTGGGGAATGAAAAGAAGAGATGTCCCAAGTTCTCATTGTCATGAAGGCACCGTTTACACCACGGAGAGGTTCCACAAATTTTGTAAGCTTTTACATTCATCCAAATTCCCTGGTGGAGGATTTGCCACATAAGAATTGATTTTTTACCTTGAAGAGGGGATGCCAAAGGGATTGGAACTTAAAATCCCACCTAAAGCTCGACCAATCCAGACACCATCTTGTATTAAGCATGCTATAAAAGTCCACATTCTTCCTGAATCTCATAATTCTATAAAAAATGTTGCCGTTCTGCCATCTAAGACCCTCAAGGTGAGGGGAATCATGCCCAATAAGGAGGTGATTTCTTGAGCACTCCCAAGCATTGAATCTGCTCGGCAACAGGCACCAATCTTCATAGTCCACTCTCCTAGCTGAGCCGATGTCCTCAAATCTAATCCATTGGCATGTTTCTTGATTCCATAGGGGTTTCCACAAACAAAAACCTTTAATACAAAGCTTCCTAAATTTTTGGAGGTTCTAAGACTCAACACCTCTATCCTTGATAGGGAACTAGATTGAATCATTTTTTCTAATATCAATTGCCCATTTCCAATCTTCATTGATCTTGACAAACTGCTTCATCTTGTTCCAAGTCTTCCACAAGGAGCAAACTAAGATCGAGCCACTAGGAGTCACCTGATAGGGGGAGAACAAAAGAGTGAGAAAATCAAGACCCTTCCACCTTAGAAGGCCCAACGAGCCTGAGAGCACTCTTGTTTCTACAAATCAGTTTGGCCCTGGTTGCTCCACACTCTAATTAACTAGTCTAGGATGCTCAAACCACCTTGATCTTTTTGGCTTATGCAAGTAGCCCATTTAATTTTGGGGACACCCCTTCTGTTAGGGTCCGCCGTCCAGAGAAAGTTTCTGCAAATTCTTTCCAATGTAACAATCTCTTGGTCCTCCGGTCTCTAGCAAGAAAGAAAGTAAATAATTGAAGAAAGAAGGAACGTGTTAACCACCATATCTTTCCCCACCAAGTTGATCTTCATACCTTTCCAGTATGCCAACTTGTTATTGAGCTTAGAAAGAGGCAACTTCCATCAGTGACCCATTGAAACATTGAATCCTATTGGAAAATCTAACAGGTGGAAGATTTGTCCCCTAGGGATCAACTGACAACCATGGCAACCAAATTTAAGGAGGATTCTTTGAGCTTGATGCCTCACAAAATGTATTTAGGCAACACCAAAAGGTATCAATGTTGGCCATATCGTTGTGCACAAAAGCATTTGTGTCATCGACAAAGAGTCTCACGATCATCTGGTCTTGATTGAGGAGAAGAGAGAGACATTGAATAAGAACTAAACATGCATGATGTTTAACAATGTGGCTGAGTCCGTCGACAATGATTGCAAAAAGAAGAAGGGCCAAGGGCCATCCTCGCCCAATAGAACGCTTTAATCAAATAGCTTGAGAGAGCTTGCCATTGATGTTTATCTGTGCTGATGCATTTCCTAGCAATGTTGAGATCATCTTAATGAATTTTTGGCCACAAAACCAGGTCTTTCAGAGATTGGAGAATGAAGTCGCACTCGAGTCTATCATAAGCTTTGTCGAAGTCAATCTTGAGGAAGAGGACATCTTGAGTAGACTCTTCAGTGAAAACCAATCCTTCCCAAACATTAATGATAGCCTCGAGGATGGAACTCCCCTTAATGAACCCTTTTTGATCCTCACTGATCCACTTTTGTAAGTGACAAGCAACTCGATTAGCAATAACCTTAGTAAGGATCTTGTAACCGGTTTGTAACATTGTGATTGAACGCCAATGTTCAATCTTGTTTTTGTTGCCTTTTTTGTGAATGAACTTGATAACTCCTTCATTGAGACATTTAGGCAGTGCACCAAAAGAAACGGCCTCTTGCCACACCAGATGTCATGGAGTACTGATCATGTGCTCGAAGATCTTGAAAACCTCATCAATGAGACCATCCAACCCTGAGATTTTACCATTAGGAAGTGAATCAATAACTTCAAAAATCTCATAATCTGAAATAGGAGATTCAAGAGGAGGCTTCATATTTCATGGAATTCTTTTGATTATGACTCTAGAGATGGTTGCCATACAATAACACTTATGAGGAGAAAGAGACATGAAAACACTCAAAAGCTGGATAAAGTGATTGACAATCAACGTACTATTTTCTTCATCAGTGTTACACTCAACCCCATCGATATTCATCATGAAAGGCATCTTTTCCTTGGATTGCTTTCGAAGTCCAACAAGTTCTTCATTGCACTTGTCACCCTTTGTATTCATCTCGTTCATCGTTTTATAAATTTTGTATTCATCTCGCTCATCGTTTTATAAATTTTTTATTTAGCAGCACAATCTAAACATATATATAAAAAAACACCAACAAGTTTGACTTTAAAAAAGCCACGGTAATAGCTGGTATGAACATCTCTACTGTTGGTGATGGTTCGAAGACGGTTTTGGCATCTGAGCGGAGCTGCTGCCATCTACGGGGCAACGTGAGCTCTATGATCGTCATCTACGATTTCTGTCAGCATGTCTCGCCCGTGGGCTGCATATTGAGGACCGAGGTTGCAATGCGTATTCGAGGCTTCTACTGTCTGTGAATAAATACATTCAGTTTTCAGGGGAATGCTGAGTACGACGTTTGTGTAAATTAAATTTCTGTTAATTTGCACAAGTGAAATTCATTCCATCTCGACTCTTCAGACACGCCACTGCAAGACTTTCTACGTCAAAATGCTGCGCTCAATCGTGAAACGTCGATTGCGTATGCCCCTCTGTCATCGGCGTACTAATGCGGCTCTGTGCACAATCAATGTCTCTGCGTCAACAGACCATACCTTACCCGCTCAAAGTAGTCGTCAAGCAGCCTCTGAGCAAGGAAGGCGTTTTGTCTCTGAGGACTCAGCCTCTCCCTCTATTAGTGCTGCTGAGATGTCCAAGTTCTCTGCATTGGCCGAAACATGGTAACTTTTCCTGCACAGTTAGCATTACGATCGTCTATCTGTGTCCTTGCGTCTCTGTGCGTGTTCGTGTGTGTGTGTGTGTGAGAGAGAGAGAGAGAGAGAGAGAGAGAGAGAGAGAGAGAGAGAGAGAGAGAGAGAGAGAGAGAGAGAGAGAGAGAGAGAGAGAGAGAGAGAGAGAGAGAGAGAGAGAGAGAGAGAGAGAGAGAGAGAGAGAGAGAGAGAGAGAGAGAGAGAGAGAGAGAGAGAGAGAGAGAGAGAGAGAGAGAGAGAGAGAGAGAGAGAGAGAGAGAGAGAGAGAGAGAGAGAGAGAGAGAGAGAGAGAGAGAGAATAAATATAAAATATGGTAAGCAATAAGTGCACATGTTTCTATGATGTTCATACCATAAATTATCGTTGTGCCAATGTGCACCTTAGTAATGTGAAGATCCGAAGATGGAAGAGTGAGTGATTACATGGTATGGAGAGAGCACAATCGTGAGGAAGAGTAAGTGACTACATGCTATAAAAAGAGTACAATCATGAGAGTGTAGAGAGGCATATATTCATCCACTTAAATCATGAAGGTCAAATGCATGAAAAGTGTCTCTAGCATGAGGTAGGTACTTCCGAACTTTGACAATGGTACTTTGTGGTGCTCTTTCACTTGATGCTTGCCAAGTGGTACCTAAGACCTTTTGAATCCTTGTATGCTGAGATGTTATTGTGCATTTCAGCTCTCCTTATTGTCGAGAGAATGCCAAGGTAGTCTTTGAATGCCCAGCATTATTGCCTGAAGACTTGGGAAGGAATGGATGAGTGTCACAAGAGAGAGATTTTGGCGTTATCTTTCCTTTTATGTATGTATACATATGCATTAACAAAATTTTGGTTATTGTTTTCCTTTATTACTTACAAAACTCAAGAGCCTCTTTAAAAGGCTTCCAACAATTGGTTAGTGTGGGGCATAGTGGTATAGATTGGTTATTGTTTTCCTTTATTGCTTACGAAACTCAAGAGCCTCTTTAAAAGGCTTTCAACAATTGGTTAGTGTGGGGCATAGTGGTATAGATTGCCTAGAAAAGAAAGTGATTTTTGATTTTGCCTTGCCTTGTGTGCACATATATGTATACATTTTCCTTTTTTTTTGGTTTATCTTTTTAATTATTGTTTATTAATTCCTAGAGCTGCATCAACAGGCATGTGACAATTGGTTAATGTGGGGCATATTGATATAGAGTGGCTAGGTGGATAAGAAACTAAAGTTATGATGCATAAGTTTTAGCAATTCGTGGTAAAAGCATGAGAATCATTGACATGAGTCGAAGGGTTTATGACTATAAGGTTGACCATAGAGTTTCCCATTAGATCTGGAGCATACAAAGAGCATACAAAGTTATTAGTTGATCCAAAATGTCCACAAGAAACAATAATGCTTAGTTATCTTGATGAACATTTTTTATGTTTTTGCAAAAAGTTTCTATGTTTGAATATTTTCAGATTTAGAATTCATTTGTAACATGAAACGATAATTAAGGCATAGATAATACTCAAAGACAACTTGCATCGGGATATCTCTAGACTCGAAGTTTATGTGCATCTAAATGCAATGTGGCATGATTGAAGATGCTAGACCAATTTTTCTGTGCAAGTCCCCTTCCAAGTCTCATAATCTGCCATTCTAGGCCACATTTTTTCATGAAGATCCATCTAGTTCAAGTGAGATTTTTTGCATACAGGAGTTGCTATATTACTATTGCTTAATCTTCTTCATGCTGCAATTTCTTGAATGAGAAATAATAAGTAAACCTATTTTTTGTGTAGATAGCTTACTGCCTGAGGTATTTGGTTTCTTGCTTGAGCTTGAGAACTTGATTCTTCCTTTCCGATCACCATTGAGTGCTTGAATTTTTGCATGCCTATCAATGTATCATGTGCTTGTTTTTTTGTTTTTTGTTTTTGGTTTTGTTTTGTTTTGTTTTGTTTGTTTTTTTTTGGGGGTCTATTTTCATTGAAGTAATAGTAGCAATACCACAAAAGGTTCCATAATTTGGGGCCATTAGGGAGCTAAATTCCAATGGAGTGCATTTGTATTTTTGTTGTACTCACATAAAAGCTCTCCCAACACTTAGGCGCTTATTGTCTCTTGCACATGTTTGGTGTAATTGAATTGTTTACGGCTTTGTGAGTACATAGGTTGGCTTCATTAGTTCAATTACCGAGATCAAAATAGAGTGGATGATGCCATGGTTGCAGAAGCCAAAACATGTAAGAAGAAGCTTACCCCTTTAAGAGAAGATGATGTTTACCTATGTATGAGAGGAAGAAGCTTTGGTGGAGGCAAGAAAAGAGTGGAAGAGAAGTAACAAAATTATACAAAGATTATGTACTTGAGCAAGAGATAAGGAATGCTATGAAAGCATTCAAACTATTGACACATAATCCTAGATAGCATTCAGACTATGGACACATAATCCTAGATATGACTAGTTTATGAAGGTACCACCTTTACAAAACAAAGAGGATCTAGAGGATTAAAAAGCGAGCAACTACCTTGACAAGAAGATACGTAGAGTGAATCTACTTCCCACTTCATGCTTATTGAAAAACCAAGGTATGCTTGCCTAGCAGAGGGCATACGCTTCTCACTTAAGACACTTGGGAGGAGTTGATTCTTAAACTATGCAAAGATAGCCCATGGGGCCAAAGCTTATGCTCAAAGAGATTTGTTGGGGAATGTGAGCATGTATACATATGTGGGCATGCTGTTATATATTATTAATCTTAGGTCATTCGTACATATTCAAAGCCATTTGTACACTATTTGTACATATGTCATGCCATTTGTACATAAACTAAAGCATTCCCAACTTTACATGTGAGGATAAATCATAACCCTCACTAGGGGTTGAAATATATGACCAGCCAAGTATGAACCATCAAATTTCCGCATAGTTTATTTTTTTTAATAATAATAATAAAAAAATTTATTTTTATAATCATGGCTTGAGATTAAATTTAGAAAAAAGTGGTCTAAAGTAAAAAAGTGAATTCTAAAAAGAGTTTACTTTTCCTATCTTTGCAAAAAGGCCACATTCAAGTTAGGAAAGCCCATCTAAATATAGATTAGTGCTACCTCAAGCATGGATGCCTATAAAAGAAGGCTGGTGCAGCTCATGTCAACATCTTTTGACCTCATGCACAATGATCTTTTTTCAGGTGGACTCAGCTACACAGATCAACGATCAATCTGGTGCAACACTTATCAGCTTCAATGGAGTTCATGTGTAGATTTTCTTAGCCTTCATGCTCTTCATATCCTTGATAACTCAGCTTCAGCCCCTACTCTCAGCCCTCAGCCCACAACCTTATGGTTTTACAGCCACATTTCTCCTTCAGTCATGAAAAATTTGATTTGCAAGTTTCAAGACATGAAAAATTAATATGTTGTGAAAAAATTGAGGGATTTTGGATAGGAGGATGCAACAAATGATCTTGAAATTTCTAGTATTCATCACAAGTGAGCTCTTATTTTCTTGCAATAACTGGAGACTTTACATAAGCTTCAAAGGTTAGGAAGACATCCCTTGTTTTGAAGGGAGATGCATTATATTGGTGGATCACCTTGTTGATGTAAGGGAAATACTTGAAAAGAAACAAAGGTTATAGGTATGTGCTTCTTTATGCTCTCTTTAATTGAGTCGTTATTGTGCATAATGGACCTGATATGCTATATAGTCTTGTGGTTGACTACAATGAGCTTATAGTTGCACTTTCATTTGAGGGTGAATTTGGGGTTTGCCTGAATTCATTCTGGTATATATGATGGTCGTATTAGCGAACATGCAATTTTCACTTGTGGATTCTTCGTCTGAGTTACGACTAGTTCATAGGTGTGTATACTCTTATCAGCTATGCGTTTTCTATAATTTTTCTTATCTTTTGTTTGCATTTTGTGCAAGGTTTCATTATGGTTGGGTTTGCCCATCACTTCTAGAAGTGATAGAAACTCAATTCGCAGAGCTTGGGATGTGTGTGTGCGCACATGTATTCATTCTAAGTTGTATACCCACTATTGGGCACTAATGATGTTAGTGGGGATGTCATAGTATTGGGTCAATACTTTGCATAATGGAGCTAATATGCTATGTAGTCTTGTGGTTGACTACCACGAGCTTATAGTTGCACTCTCATTTGAGGGTGAATTTGGGGTTTACCTGGATTCATTATGCTAGATATGATTGTTGTATTAGCCGACATGCAGTTTTCACTTGTGGATTCTTCGTCTGAATTACGGTCCAATTGTTAGATGTGTATACCCTATGAGCTGTGAATTTGTTGTAATTTTTCCTATGTTTTGTTTGCATTTTGTGCTAGGCTTCATTATGGCCGAGTTTGCCCATCACTTCCGGAAGTGATAGAAACTCAATTCGAAGAGCTTCTTGTGAGTTCATGCTCGTGGCGTGTGTGATTTGTGGGTGTGTCAGAGCATGTATTCATTTTGAGATATATACCTACTATTGGGCACTGATGATGTTAGTGGGAATGTCATAGTATTGAGTCGATACTGCTCATAATGGAGCTGAAATGCTATATAGGCTTGTGCTTGACTACCATGAGCTTATAGTTGCACTAGTGTGGTTAGCAATGGGATGGCAACGTCATAGGCAACGCGTTAGCAATGCGTTAGTAACGTGATGAAGTTGGAAACCAGAAGGCGCAATAAAGTTAAGTACAATAAAAAAAAAAAAAAATAAAAATAAAATTTTTTTAGTATTTTTTTAGATTTTAAGTATCCTAAATGTATAAATCCTCTTATAAGTGCTTGAATATATTCAAAAACCACATATAAGCATTATATATCAACATTTAAACATATCATATATAGTCGGACGTCGACTTCTAAGTTCTAACTTCTGACTTGCATAATGCATTTCAAGTTTCAACTTACTAAGAAATTTGCTCACAATGCAGTGTGCACATTAACTCTTAACTTTTAAGTTAGGCAATACTAAATTATAGATCACTGCTCAAAATCAAAACTTATAGTCACTTGATAGTGGACAATGGACACTAATTCATATGAATATTTAATAAATTCACCATCAATCAAAACTTCAATACACCATATCAATGTAGGCACAAATTACAATTACAATGCAGGTAGTGAGTTACCACAAGAGTAAAGAGTCAATACATAATCATAATATCATCTAAATGTCATAAATACATATCCAATGTCCATAAATAATGACTCATGAGTCGTGTGACACATCCAAATAAATCCAAGAGCCAATCATCAAAATCTGATTAAGTACCTGATGACATCTCATGCTCATGCTCATGCTCATGCTCATGCTCATGCTCATCCTCACCCTCATCCTCATCCTCATCCTCTCTACCATGTGGAGCAGAACTAGTAGAGGCCCTTGAAATCGATGCAAAATTTATGGCTCGTGATCGAACACGTCTCTGGGAGCGAGTTTGATGTTGTGGCTCGGTCAACTCCCGATAAGGCATGATGTAAAGATCCAACTCCTCTGAAGGTTTAGCAGGCATCTCACGAACCTGTTCTATGTCAATATGATCAATGCTGACCTTCCGCACATCCGTTGTGTAACCTCCGGTCTCCAAAAGACGCAAGTTGTAGTGGCAATATACTAGCCGTGCCAATTGTGCAGTAGATAATCTATTCCTCTTCTTTGTGTGGAAGAGGGTCCAAGTGCTCCAATTACTTTCACACGGTCTAGCACTACAATCCTGTGAAAGAATGCGGATGGCAAGTGATCTTTGCGTGTTCCATATAAAAAATGCATTATTTTCTTGAATTATCAATTAGAGATTATGAATTAAATGTGACTTACTACTTACACGACTAAGTTGCACATAGATCATATTTCTCCCACCAAGACAGGTGACAAATGACTAGACCAGAGCATGGCGGTGTCCTTCCTGAAACTACCCTCATAGTTCCGGAATAGTAGGAGCTGATCCTCAAGTGCCAAGCGCATATCAACATCATCAGCATAATCTGCGTATGCTGTCAAGCTCATGATCCAACATCCGTCTCTCATATCTCCATAAGGGGTGTAGAATATGAGCCATGCTATGAATCGGTCGATGGAACCAATCCCATCGATTCCTCCATATAGATCTAATCTCATCAAGCCCATTTATTCAAGAATCAAGAATCAAGAATGTGACATATCATTGGTAATAAAAATAAGAATAATAAAATTTGAATGTAACATTATCAAACATATACTCATAGACGAGGCCTAGAGTACTCCCCTCCATGCCAATGATGCAGAGCATGGGATATAGAGGCTCCATCACTCCCACCAGAGCTTCTACCTCTCTCCAGAAGCTTTCACTCAAACAAGTAATGAGGACCGTCTCTGCTTTCTTGGTTGTATGGCCACTCCATGCCAACCATTCAAGAGAAACAAGTGTCTCCATAAGTGATTGCCTCGCTCGAAGCAAAATCTCCATCACAATGCACATATAAGCAAATCTGATCTTTGTAGGCTTAAGAAGCTCCAAACCACTGTATGATCTGAAAATAGCAAGCAACTCTGGCCTCTTCATGAACAAGGTGACCACTCTGTGACATGTGGCAAAAATCTCATGTATCCAAGGGATCTTCCCGACATTCTCAATGAGCAAGTCTATGCTATGATCTGCACATGGAGTCCATACAATGGATGGAAGCTCCTCTAACTTCCGTCCCATGGAAACATAATTACTTCCGTTGTCCGTTATGACTTGGATAACATTCTCCACTCCAATGTCCAAGTCTGCCTGTCTGATATGTCCAAAAATGTACTCCCCTGTGATGGATAGGCCTAGAGTAGATGCATCAATGGCACGTAGAAACATAGTGCTTTTGCAACAATAAACGAGTATATTATATACATTCCTTTTTCTAATGTCTCGACTCTCTCCATTTATCACACATCAAAGTGAAGCCATATTTCTTCCAAGTCTCTTGCGTAGACTCCAATTGCTTTTGCACAATCTCTTTTGTTTTTCTCAGCTCACTTCCTCTTAGCTCTTCATAAGAAGGCCCTTCCCACTCAACCCCAAGCCTACTCACCATTTTCATGGCCTTTTTCCATGCGGGAGTGGGCACTACATTAAAACTTAGACCACACTTAATGAAGAGCTTCATAATACCTTGGTTGGCCTCCTGCTTACCTTGCTTTTGCATACTAGCCCGTATGGATGATGCATGTAGACTTCCACGACATGTAGGAATGCTTTGACTCGCCCGTGGGCCGTGGCCTCTTTTGTTGATGTTGAGATGCATGTGCTGCCTCCTCTGTCCCCAAGTCCTCAATGAGAGGGGATGAAGGAAACTCCCCTTGAGATGCTTGTGATGATTGCCCTTGAGGAACTGAGCTTTGTGCACTACTAGGTGTAGGTGCTCTAATACCTCTTCTTGTTGCTCGTGCTTCAACCCATTCCAAAAGCTTTTCTTTCATATTTTCCGGTATTGGCTTAGAGCAAGGACCAACACCTATACCTCCAAATCGTGCTAGATGGGCTTTGATTCTATCTGGCCCCCCCCCCCCCGCCCCGGCCCCATCCCTTTGTACCCACACAATTTACATGCCCATCTCTCACTACCTCTTGTGCCAAATTTTCCTTGGCTTGTGACATATTGCCAACACTCTTGTTTGGCTCTAGGCATGATGGCTAAGAGGCTCTCTCTCTCTCTCTATCTCTAGACTCTGAGTGCTCTGAGTGCTTTGAGTGCTCTAGAATGAAATGAAAAAGGGCCCTCCATTGGGCCATTTTCGGCCTGCTAGGAGGGCCCTTATTTATTTAAAATTCACTCAACGCGACGTTGCGTTGCGCACGTTGCAAGTTCGCAACGCGTTGCGTATGCAACACTGAGTTGCAATTTCATTTGAAGGTGAATTTGGGGTTTGCCTGGATTCATTCCGGTATATATGATTGTCATATTAGCATACATGCAGTTTTCACTTGTGGATTCTTCGTCTAAGTTACGATCAGTTGACATGTGTGGATTCTTCGTCTGAGTTACGATCAATTGACATGTGTGGATTCTTCGTCTGAGTTACGATCAGTTGACATGTGTGTATACCCTATCAACTATGCATTTTCTATAATTTTTCCTATCTTTTGTTTGCATTTTGTGCTAGGCTTCATTATGGCTAAGTTTGCCCATCACTTTCGAAAGTGTTGAAAACTTTCGCAGAGCTTGTGAGTTCATGCTTGTGGTGTGTGTGCGTTGCGGGGTATGTGCGAGATTGTATTCATTCTGAGTTCTATACCCACTATTGGGCACTGATGACATTAGTGGGGATGTAAGATTATTGAGTCTATACTGTGCATAATGGAGTTGATATGCTATATAGTCTTGTGGTTGACTATCATCAGCTTATAGTTGCACTTTCATTTGATGGTGAATTTGGGGTTCGCTTGGATTCGTTCTGGTATATATCTATAGTCTTATGGTTGACGACCGTGAACTTATAGTTGCACTATCATGTTAAGGTAAATTTGGGTCTACTTGGATTCATCCTAGTATATACTCTTGTCATATTAGTGGACATGTAATTTTCAGTTTTGAAATATTTTTCTGAGTTGCAACCAATTAATAGGTGTCTATACCTTGTTCTAGCATTTGTTTTAATTTCTCCTAATATTTAGCTTGCATCTTGTGCTAGGATTCATTATGGTTGAGTTTGCCCATCACTTTCTTGAAGTGATTGATGTTGTGGGTGTGTGTGTGAGCATGTATTCATTCTAAGTTCTATACCCATCATTGGGCATTGATGATGTTAGTGAGGATGCCATAATATTTTGTTGATACTTCACATAATGGAGCGGATGGCTATATAGTCTTGTGGTTGACTACCAAGAGCTTATAGTTGCACTTGTGACTTTATCTTAAGGCCAATTTGGGGTTTGCTTTCTTATTTTGTTTGATTTTGGTAAGGTCTTTGAGTATCGATAACATATTTGGAAGCTTCTAAAGTTTATTGTTCTCAAGGTGCTGCATCTTGTGGCTCGTTGATTCCTATGTAGAGAAGATACTAGAGGTTGTAATGGTGGATGAACATAAGGTGGCGTCTATGTGGACCATGACATTGAATCATCAATGGTAATAGAAAGTAATTTCCTAAGAATTTGTCATGTAATCGCACAATGAAATTGAAATTTTTATGTGTAAAATTGATTCTTTGCAGAAAATAACTTGTGCTAAGAAATGTTTTCTTTGGCTTAGGACCAAAGATTTTCTAAGCTTTGCTTTCAGAATTATAGCCAATAAAATACAATTGTTGATCCTTATTGAGATTAACTATAAGCTCTTGTGGAACATTAGCTTGAGCTACACATTTGAACAATACGAAACAACCCACATCTCATTTTTTGCCATTTTAAGCTTCATAAGGTGTTTAATTTCTATTACCTTTGTAGGAGCTTTATTTTTGTTATGATTGACACACATCATACCATCAAAACAACAACAATGTGGAAGGTTCTTGTCAAAATCAAAGTGTCTTTTCCTTTCTTTTCACAACACCAGCTATTCTGGAGTTCCTTGAATTGCATATAATGTTTAAATTTCCATTCTTGTCTTATTCTCAACTTTGTTGAGTAGATTTTGTAGGACATATTGTATTATTGTGGCAACCTCTCTCTAGGGATCCCACATACAAGCTAAAAGAAGAAAGCCAAACCATGGTCAAAGACTAGTAAAAAACTGGTAAAAAATAGTCAAAATGGGCAGATTTTTTTATAGAAGATTATGAAAGTGCTCATCAAGAGCTTTTCGATAATATACAAGACATAGGGAGTTTGTAGTGGATGGGTGGTCAAAAGTCAAACCCTAATTTAGGAAAATATATGAAAAGCAAACTTTTAGTTGAAAAGCAAGCGGACACGTGAAAATCTTATGAAAAATAACTTTTTAAGATCCTATTGCCATAACTCGTCGAGAATTTGGGGATCGTGATTTTTTTGATTTTTTTGGTTCAAAATGCATGGTTTTCAAATCTTATAAAAAGACAAGGAGTTTGGTCACTCATGTCCTCATCTCCAGCCGATGGAGAGCTTGAGAGGGTAATCTACTTCCACTTGGAGAGATGGAGCTATGCTTTCTTCATCAACAAGGTGTGCAACAACTTTACAACTCATCTATTTTGGAGGAAGCTATCTTTAGTTATGGAAATTGTGGAGTTATGGGCAGCTTGTATTTGAAGCATATTCTTCATGCTACTTTGTAACTTCATGTACTTCAATCTTGTAATGTATGGATTATATTTGTAGTCTCCTATCACTGGCTCAAAGTTGCCTCTAGTTATGTAGTCCCACAAGTCTCTAGCAACCAGCAAGTTTTTGACCATATAGCTGCAGAGGGCAAGTTGGAGCTTCCCTCTAGCTTACCTGTGCAAGGATGCCAATCACATTGGATCAGTGTCTAGTTTTGGACATGGTCTATACATAGGTGGAAAAAACTAATGGATTGCATGAATGATTAAAAGCACAAAATTCACTTGACTTGCTTTTAAGTGAGTATAGATGTATGTAATAAGGAGGGGTAAAGGGAGAAGCAATAGGGAAGTTGGGAAGGTCTTTCCAATGCGTCTTGTAATCGTGAATAATTATTGACCCAAGGAACAACACCTAGATCCTCCTTGACCAGCTGTAGACAGGATTCAGCAGCAGAAGCAGAGCTGGCCAAGACCAGAGTTGGCATGTCTCAATAATCATGTGCAGCTTTGACCAGAGTTGACAAGACTGTGCAGGTTTGACCCGTCACCCATGTTGACTAGGTCTCTGCAGAGTTGATCAGTGGTTGGAAAGGCTGAGAAGAAAGTTTCAAGAGGCTTCAGCTCAAGGAAATCATAAGTTGGTGCAGTCCAAGGTGGTGGACCGTGGTCGCTCAACCTGTTTTCCGTACTTCTGTTGCAATGGATTTGCAAGTTACTGTGAGAGGAGGGTGCACTTTTTGGTTTTCTTCAAGATCTGGTATCAAATTGTAGGAAATAGAAAGAAAATATGTGGAGATTTAACACAAACATTAGGACAGCTGACAAATCAACTCTCAAAATCTCTTTCCAACCCATATTTTAAGTTAACACCAAGACTTAGAAGCAAAATTAATGAGTAACTTCCAAATCCTCCAGGATATGAAGTATTGAGTTGTACAAAATAGTCCATGAGGCTTTCTATATATACAAGCTGTTCTTATCTTAAAAATCTAATGTTAAAAGCCAAAATCTCAGCTATGCATTGATAAAAAGCTAAAAAAAATTGTCAAATATAACAGAATTTTTTAATTAGTGAAAAGCAAATTTCATCCTTGATAATTTTGTCTCTAAAATGCAGAAAATCTCTATGCATAGTGTTCCTTGAGCTGATGTATGACCTTACATAGAAGTTCTAAGCATTTCTGGGTTGCACACAATGTATAAAATATGAAACCCCTAGTTTTAGGCTAACGTCAACATTATATTTTTCATAGCTTTTCTCCCATCAGAAGACACTTTATCCATGAGGCATGATTTATTTATTTATTATTATTATTTTGTATATTCTGAGTTATAAATAGCTTATAGACCTGCTAAGTACATGAAATTTCGATGTATTTAGATGATTTGACAAAGTCAAGAAAAATAACCCTGATTTCAAAATTAGAAAATTCAGGTACTTTTCTTGATTATGTTTGGATATCATGAATTCTGAAAGAAACTTTTCCTAAAAGCAAGGAATCCAAAAGCCATGGTTTTCCTTGTGATATTTGATAGTGGAAAAAAATTCCAGCACTATTTATTGATTTTCATTAGTGGTCTAAGAATTCCAGCCTTTGGAAGCAGAGGAAAAGGATGTTGCTTGTTTTGAAGAAAGAAAAACCTTATAAAATGTTCTTCAACACCTTCACATGTGAAACAGAAGATAATAGCTTATTTTCTGCAGTTTGATGCAGGGTGCAAGCTTTAATATTCTCATTCATACCCTGATATGAGTTTCATTACATGAAAGATGAGTTGAAAATGAATTTGATCAATAGGGAGCTCTAATGGCTGAGAGAGAGTAAGAGCATTTCCATTAAACTTTAGAATTCTAAATTAAGTGGTGAGTGTAACAGAATGATTATCAGAGAGGAGGATCGAATCCATAAAGAAAAAAAGCAAGGTTTGAAATAAGTTATGATCCGTTTTTGTTGCTGTAATCAGCAAAATCAGTTAATTTTTTTTTTCGTCCAGTTTTATCTGAAAGTGGGGGAGAGAGTGAGGCAGGGTAACGCTAAGACAGTGAGGTCATTTACTCTTTTTGCATGCAGTAGGCCTTGCAAGCCCATATGAGCTCAACAAACATTTTAATCATCTTTCCTTCTAACTATTCTGGTCAGCATTCTTATGATTTTCATTGTTCCTGTGGGTCTGAGTATGCTATGTGTCTTGTAGTTCTCTTTGCTCATGTGTGTCGAATGTTATTTTGTCTTCCAGGTGGGATAGCAGGGGACCATTTAAAGCACTTCACCTGATGAATCCTGCACGTATCTCTTTTATCAGATCAGTACTCTGCAAGCATTTTAGGTATATATGTGTGTGTGTGAATTTTTGCAGCTTGTATTTTTATTTCTAGCAGCTATCATTGATTCAGCCAAGCATTTATAACGTGACTACACAAACCTGCATGGTTTTCATATTTTCAGGAAAGATACTTGTTGTGCTAGGCCTCTCAAAGGTCTACATATTCTGGATGTTGGTTGTGGTGGTGGCCTGTTGTGCGAGGTTCTGTGATTTTCAATATGGATAAATGATACAGCTCATTTCTTTATTTATTCAAGGCAACTTTTCATAGATGTTTTTTCCAATGCTTTGAGGATATTTTTTTTGACATTGTTTTAACATTTTTTTTTTCAGCCACTAGCCAGGTTGGGAGCACGAGTAGTGGGAATTGATGCAGTTGAGAAGAACATAAAAGTTGCTGCTGCCCATGCGGTGAACTATTTTTGGTGTCTTTTATCTAAATCAGCATCTCAGCTTCTAATCTGTCAACTTTTTGCACTTAACATGAGTACAAATTACTACTATCTTCTCATTGTTCAGATTCATTTCTTCTCTTTCCTTAGAGGCTACCTGTAGACAACTAATCTTACCTTGGATTGCCCAGAGGGTAGTTACTTCTATGTATGCCTTTGGAAAGTAAAACAAATTTACGTAAGTGCTTTCTTGCACTCAAAATTAGTGTAGTTGGCTTCTCTGTGAGGGTCTCAACTTTCATCATGTCTTCCAACACTTCGATTGGTTTTCTGTGTTTCTGGAACATGCTATGGTGCAGATAAATCTAAAATTTTCTTGCAATACACTTTATTTACTTGTGAAGCTTCATGAATGACATGTTTCAAACACCCCCTTAGAGCTTCCTACGAGTTCATGATTGTAGTGTGTGTGTGTGTGTGTGTGTGCACATGAGCATCCATGATTGGGCACTGATCATGTTAGTAACAATGGGATAGTATTAAGTTGATACTACACGTAGTGGATCTTAAGTCTATATTCACTACCATGAGCTTGTCGTTGCTCTTTTTATTGTGTCTGAATTTGGGGTTTGCCTCTTAGTAGCATTCTAGTGAGGTTCTCAGGAGATGGAGAGGTTTACAAGATCAAGAAGGTGAACCTCAATATGGAGGGAATAGAGATCAGAAAGGTCATGGGTGAAGTAATTTGTGACATGGGACTAAGACCATGGTGTGGGGTCCCATGAATGTAATGGAGCTCAAAGTGAAGAAAGGTGTGACTGGGGCTGATTGGGCATGGGGCCACTCTGAAAGAAGTAATCACATGATGCCTCAACATAGTATATCAAGTAGTTGATTGTGCTCCCACCACCGCTATTGGGAATATTGGTGATTCCCCTAGACTCTTGCCATCGGTGCATCCCATCGTATATGACCACGTGGTGACAGCTCTGAGGCTCTAGTAGCCCGTGGCCAGATCTATTAATATCTGTTCTAATATCTTGCTACAGGCATGCGGTGTGTTGATGTTTGAAACATCACAAGAAATGAATTAATGTGACACTAGGCAACCTCTATGGTCACCATTAACTCATTGCCACTCCAAACTTTGAGAAATGATAGCCAAAACCAAGAACTTTACTTCTTCGGAAATTCCTAGTCATTGTAATGACATACCTTCACTCTTTTGCTTATTTCTCTTAGCACAGATATTATTTCTTCAAGATCTTTTGGTGGAGGAAAGTAGAAGATAGAGCTTTCCTACAAGTTATTATTTGCAAGAAATGGATCTCTACAACTCAAGTTATGGCCTTGACAAGATGACTATGTCTAACTGCCAAAATAAAAAATTTTTCCTTTTATAGTAAGAGGGCCTGCCTAAAAATGGAAATTCGATGCCTAGAATCGACTTGCAACGAGAGCATCGACTTGCAACGAGAGCATCGACTTGAGGTGTTTTTAGCCACTTTTCAGCAGGAATTCGATGCAAGGCATCGACTTCCCGCATAAAACCTCAACCTTTCAGATGCCAAAACAATAGATGCTAGGCATACTTAGAATATCACTCATCCTCTGGAAATCGATTCTAGGCATCCAGTTGCTCCAACAAGGTCATGATTTGCAAACACTTCAGCACTAAATGAAATAGATAAATGAAAATATGACTTATCAGAACAGATTCGATGCCAGGCATCCACTTGCTTGAAAAACTTCAACTTCAGAGATCATTACATAGAAGACAAAGCATGGAGATGGAGGAGAGAGTCTCATACACAGAACTTTAACTAGTTCTTCTCATAGCTATGAAAAACTCAAAAGTTTAAAGATACTTTCTCACTCAGAGAAGCCCGACTATACTCAGTCGTACAAAATGAACTTTTCCTACTCTAACTACTTTTCTTCCACATCGCATCAGTTGATACAAACTAACCTATATAGTTTTTCTCAATCTCGTGATTTTTGAAAACTTCTAGAACTAAAGTGAACTAACTTTACAAATATAATACACTTGTGAATTTGTTCGTTCACATGGGCATGTGGTTTTCTTCTAAAGCTTTGACCTTCAAATATATGTCCAATTTAGTGATTGTTTCTCCAACACGGTGCACTTAAGGTTGAGGCTCACCAAGGTGACTGCCCAATCGACCTACAAAAACTCTTACACTGTCTAGATTGGGTTGTGGTGTTGAAGTCTCTGTCTAAGAAGATCTCACCCAACGATGATGATTTGTGAATAATATTATTGGATAATGCATCATAATGTGAAGGCCTTGTGCTAAATCTGCCACTGTCCTCAAAGCAGTATGAAGTGATCAGTGATGAGTAACTGGACCATCTTTTGTGACTCTTGTGAACAGAACTGCAACCCCATTTACAGATAAAAATAGCATTACAATAGTAAAGCAAGTGCATGACATGCATCGTTCTAGTACCAAAGGTTTCAAGTAAGACCAGCCCAAAGAGTCAAAAAAGATAATGTGCATCTGCAACATGATTGTCTTTTGATCTGCAGATACTGGAAGTTTTTATGCTAACATGATTGATATATTTTGCCACACATTACTCTACCTTGAGTGATTCCCATGTTTGCTTAACAAGGATCACATCCTTAGTGCCAGTGGTATTGTTTAGCACACCCAGAGTCATTGACCTCCAATCATTAACTGTAGCACATGTAGATTTCTGCAGGGTAAGCATAATAATGCCTTTTTGACATTTGGAGGGATAGAATCCGGACTCCGGATGTTCTTGCATACATGCAACATCATGTCCTCAGATGATCCCAATAGCATACTACACTCATTGGAACTACCAGCCTTATGAGGAGTGTTCCTGTTTTTCGATGTAAAATGCCTATGCTGAGGAGCATGGTTGCTAACTGCCTGCCTGTCTGCTCACACCCTACCTTTCCAACGGACGGAATGAATTTTACATGTCATAATCTACAACAGACACACTCTCTTGAACGTTCCATGCATCTCTTTTGCTTTTCTTGTATTGCTCAAATGCCGTGCATCACCTTTTTCATTACTCTTCCTTGCTATCAGAACTTAGAGATAGTCTTGTTTGATTTTGAGAAATACATGGATAAGGTTAATGAGAATTTTCTGATGATACCATGCATTATTCTACTGATTCTTCTGCACTGCTGTTTAGGGAATATGCAATGTACAGTTACAATGATTGAGAAGCCTATGGGTTCTGTGAGTTGTTATAATGTCACATACGACATGTTGCCATTCATAGTTTTTAAAGAATGGAAATGCACAATTCTACTGATTGTTCTGCATTGCTGAATGTGAATTGTGCATTTCTCATTTATAGTTTTCTATGGATGGGAAATGCAGAATTTTACTGATTCTTCTGTATCCTGTTTAGGAAATTTGCAATGCACCTATTAAATGACTGAGAAGCCTATGGGTTCTGTGAGTTGGTATAATGTCACATACAACATGTATTCTAGATCCCTACGCTTATCACTTTGGGGCCATATTAAGTTCTCAGAAATGTCTTTTGTAATTGGGTGGAAGTTTACCGTGCATTTTTCATCCTTGTAGATTCAGCCTTTATAAATATCATCCGTCTGTGTTTTAGATGTACTATCATTCTGTTTTTTAACTTCGATTCAAATCGGCAGGTTA
>CM035408.1:29900579-29903079 GCA_020310875.1 Ceratopteris richardii | reverse complement strand
CATGTTGTAATTTGGACATCTATTGTTTTTAGTGAAGTAAGCATCAAGCTTACGTTCCCTATCCTTGTCTCAAGATTTCTTTCTTTCTCTATCTCACTTATCATCTTGTCAATTAAGTTGTGTATGCTCAAGAGGTTTTAGTATTGGAACGATCCTGGGGCCCCAAATTCCAACACTTGGTATCAGAGCTACATAATTGACATACACACTTAAGATAAGATGAGTGAGATGAGAATTGAGATTGAAGACAAGTTGGATGGATCTTCTAATTATCCCATGTGGAGTTTCATGATGATGAACTTGTTAGTGACAAAGGATTTATGGAGTATCGTCAATGGATCCTTAACAAGACCAAGACGAGAAGGCGAAGAAGGGTCTACAGAAGCTTCAAGAGGTACTGGAATTGCTATTACAGAACCAACAAAAGAAGAGGTAACCACTTCGACATCCAGAGTCACTGCTAGGTCTTTACCTAGAGTTCCTCCTACTGAAGATCAGGCAAGATGGGATGCTAGAGATGCTTTAGCACTTTCATTCATAGCAATGAGCGTCAAAAAGCATATTCTACCACAGATCAGATCTTGCAGAAGTTCTAGTCAAGCTTGGTTAAAGCTCGAGAATCTTTTTCAGAGCAGAAATCCTGCTAGGAAAGCTCACTTGAGGAGACAACTAGCAAATACAAGGATGAAAGCTGGTGAGTCAATCCAAACCCACATTACGAGACTCGTTGACTTGAGAGATCAACTTCTAAATGTAGGAGTTGAGATATCAGATGAAGAAATGGTAAATACGCTGATTAATTCACTTCCTATTTCATATCGATCCTTCATAACCACTCTTACTCTTACCACAAGAGATAGAGAGGTTACATTTGAAGAATTAGAGTTCTTGTTACTTCAAGATGAAGATCAGTTGAAGGGAATGGAAGAGAATGAAGAAGCACTTTCATCTTCATCAAAGGGTAAGAAGAAGAAGGATAAGAAGAAGGAACAAAAATCCAAGAAGGAAAGTAGGTCCCTTTCACCTTCTACTTCAGATTCTATATCTAGGACATCTAAAGTGAATTCTTCTAAGAAGAAGGTAAAAATATGTTCTTTTTGCAAGAAACGTGGACATATTCAGTCATAATGTTATAAAAGGATTGCAGCAGAAAAGAAAAAGGCATCAGGTAATGTTGCAGAAGATGATAAAAAAGGGAAATCTCAAGGTGATTCTTATGCCTGTATCACTATTGAGGAAGTAGCTTTTGATCAAGCAGCTTTACAAGTTCTTTCAGCAAGTCCTTGGATATTCGACTCAGGTGCTACAAAGCATATGACAGGTTGTAGAGATGTATTTTCTTCTCTTTCCTATTCTTCACGTAGAAGAGTTACTATTGCAGATGGCAATGATTTGGATGTTGTGGGAATCGGTACAGTAACCCTAAAGTCAAGAGAAGGTGGTAATTTTCAAATTTCAGATGTCCTTTATGTACCTGAAATGAAGATAAATCTGCTATCTATATCTGCATTTTTAAGTGATGGTTTTAAAGTTGTATTTGAGAAAGATCTTTGTAAGATCTTATCACATAAAGAAGACAAGTGTCTTTTGCAAGGTACGCATAAAGGAGGGGTCTTTGTTTTGTCAAAAATCAGTCAAGCATATGCAGTCAAATCTTCGTCAACGGTGGAAGATATGAAGCTATGGCATGAAAGATTTGGGCATATCAGTTTTGGAGCTCTCAAGAATATCAAAGATAGAGGTATGGTTGAGAGTTTACCCTCATTCAAGCTACCTGATGATTCAGATATATGTGAAGGTTGTCTTGAAGGTAAGATGCATAAACTACCTTTCAAGAAACATGGTCATATTACAGCTACCAAGAAATTGCAGATTATTCATTCAGATGTGAATGGTCCTATGAGAGCAGACTCTATTCAGGGTTTCAGGTATTTTGTCCTATTTGTGGATGATTTTACAAGATACTCATGGATCTATGGTCTTAAGTCGAAGTCAGAAGTCTTTCCTATGTTCAAGAAGTTTGTAGCTATGGTTGAAAATGAAAGTCAGGAAACTGTCCAGATTCTAAGAAGTGATAGAGGTGGAGAATACTTGTCAAATGAGTTCCAGACATTTCTCGACGAGAAAGGTATTACTCGACACCTTACTATTGCTTATACTCCTCAGCAAAATGGTGTTGCAGAAAGAAAGAATAGAGTACTTGTTAAAATGATGCGGAGCATGATGGCGTCCAAGAAGCTTTCACCAAAATTCTGGTTTGATGCAGTACATACAGCTAATCACATTTTAAACAGGTCATCTACAAAAGCTTTAAAGGTAATCACACCGTATGAAGCTTATTATGGTAGAAAACCTAATGTGAGTTACTTCAAAGTGTTTGGATCACTTTCTTATGTACATGTTGAGAAAAAGGACCGAGGCAAACTAGATGTAAAGGCAAAGAAAGCTGTTTTTATTGGATATCCTATTGAAAGCAAAGGATACAGGTTTTATGTTCCAG
>CM035408.1:29883079-29890579 GCA_020310875.1 Ceratopteris richardii | reverse complement strand
TCATATATTAAATATAGGAAGCTTAGGGTACCAGAATATTAAAAAAAAAGAACCCCCAAAAAAAAGGGAGGGAGGGAGGGAGGGAGGGAGGGAGAAGGAGGGGGGGGGGAGAGAGAGAGAGAGAGAGAGAGAGAGAGAGAGAGAGAGAGAGAGAGAGAGAGAGAGAGAGAGAGAGAGAGAGAGAGAGAGAGAGAGAGAGAGAGAGAGAGAGAGAGAGAGAGAGAGAGAGAGAGAGAGAGAGAGAGAGAGAGAGAGAGAGAGAGAGAGAGAGAGAGAGAGAGAGAGAGAGAGAGAGAGAGAGAGAGAGAGAGAGAGAGAGAGAGAGAGAGAGAGAGAGAGAGAGAGAGAAAGAAAGACTTTTTAACCTCTATTAGAGGCCAAAATCGGCCTATGAGACAAAACATATACATCAGTATGATCCAATCCACTGTGATCCAAAACGAAAATAAAGTGTGAGTACTACAAACGGGTATAAAAGGAGGGATAGTAGCTGGCATCAAGGGTGTGGGGTGCTATGGGTATGCACTCTATATGCTCAATGGGTGAGATACAAACATGATATGCATAGGGAGGGGAGGCTCGATGGTGTCACAACCCCCTAAATGCCTGGAGTGGGTGTAGGATATAATGCATCGGTGGGTAAGGCATCATGGCGATCCTCAAAATGCTCTGGGCGTCCAAATTGATAGGGGTGCGCTGCTGACGTCTCTGTATCTCCATGTCATGGCGTGCGTGAATCGCCTGAATCTCTCTCTGATGTGGACGAGCTCTCCGGACAAGGGGTCTCGGTCGTCGACGCTGTCGTCTAAGCTCCTCTGCTCTGTGTAATGTGACACCCCGCATCGAGCTGGGCCCTCGAGTGTATGTGGGTCTGAAAAAATCTGTAATATGAGTCTGAAAGGGGGGGGGGCCAGGTGTATCTCCATCTGCTGCTGGAGGAGTGATGCGCGGTGGTGCTGGAGCTCTACTAGGAAACGACCTAGAGGGCGCTGGTCCTCTGTCCCCAATAAAGCCCTGATCTCTCTAGGCCCCCTGAAGAGCTGTGGGTAGCGGTCTCTGATGTCCTCATATGCCTGGCATCTACATGTGTAGTGCTCCTCGTCCTCCACCTCCTCTCTACATATCCTGCATAATCGCTCATCCCTGGGGGTATGTGTGGCTCGCCCAATCTCAATCTCGAGCTGGTGTGATGATACTCTGAGCTGCCCAATGGCCACTCTCTAAGCTGGTGCCATATATGTATCCATGTATCGTGGTCTGTGAATGAAACCATCCGCTGTCACAGTTAGGAAGTGCTCTCTGTAGTGTTGCCTCTTTGTGGGAAGAGGCTCCCGTGGTGCTATCCATGTCTCCCTGACGTGTATCTGTAGTAGGTCCTGACGGATGATCCTATTCCTCTCCGAACGAGAGAGGGTAATGTGGGGGGAAGAGAGGTCATACTGAAAAGGGGGGAGATCCGTAATGCTCATGCCATGGTCTTCTAACCATCGGTAAGTCTGTGCATACCATACTCTCTCATGCCCTGTCTCTGCCAAATGTCTAGAGCTCTCAAATGCAAGCCTGGTGAGTCGGCTAGTGGGGAGCTCTCTGACTCTCAGAATAAAGGTCACCAACTGGAAGAGGGCCTCCACTAGCATCGGTGGTGTGCCAAGCTCAGCTCATATAATGTCATGTGGAACGGAGGGCTTGCTGCGCAGCAAGCGTGATATCATGGTGATCTGGGGCCTCTCAATCTGCGTCCACATCGCCTCTGTGATCCTTGGTGCCCATACTGCTGCTGCGTACATCAATGCGGGTGTCACTAGAGTGTCAAAGAGCCACCCCTTAGTCCGAGGCTCCTGAAAATGTGTCTGAAAGCAGCGTCTCTCCAATCCTGCAAGTGCCGCATAACCTCGCGTCAATCTATCTCTCGCAGCCTGTGCCATGGAGAATACCCCTGTGCTGCCCGAGAAGGTGATACCTAGGTAGACGTAGGAGTCCACTACCTCTATCTGTCCTCCAGCTGCTGTGAAAGAGGCGCGATGGCGTACTGCCCTGGAGGTATGGAAGATCATGACCTTGGTCTTGCCAAGGTTCACTGTGAGTCCTCTCTCCATGCAAAAGGTATCGAGCGCCTGTAAATGTGACTGCAACCCCTCCTGTGACTCTGAGAGCAGGACAATGTCATCAGCATATAATAGGATATGTACTGGCGTACCTCCGATGTCTCCTCCTCTCCCTCCTGCTCGCTGTATATACTCCGTGATCTCGTCGATGTAGAGAACGAAGAGAGTGGGTGAGAGGGGGCAACCTTGTTTCACACCAATGGTGCTAACAAGGCTGTCTGATAGACCGCCGGGGCAGCGTACCCTGCCTATGACTCGTGCATACAAAGCGTGGATGGCCCATAGCATGTCTGATGGAAGCTGTAACTCCTGGAGCCTCCGTAGTAGTCTCTCTCGAGGGACCATGTCGAAGGCTTTGCGGAAATCCACAAAGCAACAGTATAGTCTCTGCTTCCTCGCCTTCGCGCTCTCAATCAAGCAACGAAGCACAAAGATGTGGTCGATGGTGGAGAAAGTGCGGCGGAAGCCTGCCTGGCCGGGTGCTCTGATCCCCGCTGCCTCAGCGTGTGTACTGAGCTCTGCCTCTAGTACTGCCCCATAGATCTTGGCCAGGATATGGCCTATCATAATAGTCCTGTAGTTCCCTGGGTCCATCATATCGCCGGACTTATGGATAGGCGTAATGGTATGCATAGTCCATGAGTCGGGTAATCCCTCAACCAAAGCACGGTTGAAGAGATGGGCGATCAAGTGGGAAACTACATCTGCTGCGTATATAAAGTGCTCTCCCTGTAGCCCCGTGTGGTCTGCTGAACGGCCATGCTGTAGCCTATGGATGGCCTGTCGTACCATGCCTGCTGTGAAGAGGGTGGATATCACCGGGCGCGGTGTGGAAGGAATCGGTAATGGTGGCTGTCCTGGGACGTCATATA
The DNA here is from genome assembly GCA_020310875.1 of Ceratopteris richardii. Taxonomy (NCBI): domain Eukaryota; kingdom Viridiplantae; phylum Streptophyta; class Polypodiopsida; order Polypodiales; family Pteridaceae; genus Ceratopteris; species Ceratopteris richardii. The sequence continues at coordinate 29,887,602 of CM035408.1, read as the reverse complement.
ACCTCTGGGCGTAGGTGTGCCAAGTCGAAGGATCGGCTATGGGTGTAGGTGGACGTGGCTCACGTAGTGCCCTCCACGCGGTGGCACAATCCCTACTCATGAGAAGGTCGATCAACTCTGCCTCCTGTCTCTCCTCGAAAGCTCGCCGCTTCCGGCGTGCGAGGGCTCGCATCTGTCGTCGTGCCTCCCTCTCTGTGATGGATCCCAAGATACTCTGTGCTCTGAGATGTCGGTATAGTCGCCTACACTCCTCATCGTACCATCTATTCTGGGGTGTATGCCCCAACTGTGTCGGATGTGCAGTGCTGTGGGTGGTGTATGGGAAGCTGAGAGTAGCAGATGTATGGAGGATCGAGGAGAAGTGGGCGGTGAGGGTGTCCAAGGAGGCAGAGGGATCAAGGGAGTAGATGCGCTCTCGAACATGGGAGCTATAGATATGTGCTAGCTCATGTCTAAAGTGAATGGTGGTACGGGCTCGTGGCTGTGTGGTGATGGGGTGGGGTATGCATGGTGAGCCGCGAATGGATAGGGCAAGATATGCGTGATCAGCTCCAATCGGTAAGGGTGGGATAGTGAATGAGGTGATCAGATGTGTCGCCTCCGGGGGCCCGATAACATAGTCTACCACACTGCCCCCCTGTGGTGTCGTGGGTGGAATGCAGGTGAGACCGTGCGAGGTGGGCCAGCTCCCCATCCCATTATATATGACGAGACGGTGTGCTGCTCCCATCTGGAGTAAGTGTCGACCATATAAGGTGGGTGTGGCGGTGTCGGCTGAGGCTCTGAGTGTAGGCATGTCCTCTATGGTACGAAGCATCTCAGGGTCGTCAAAGTCGTAGATATCACACTGGTGGCTCTGAGTGCGGGCATTGAAGTCTCCTACAAGGAAGACTTCACCCATCCCGGTATACTCCATAATCGTGTCACTGAGGAAGTCATATGGCGATGTGGTGTCTGGTCCCTCCCCTCCTGATGGCTGCTCAGGGGAATGTGTGAAGCGTGAACTAATGGGTGCAATATAGCATACGGCGAAGTACGCTGCTCTCTCCTCTGATAGCTGCAAGCATATCCACATGAAACGTGCCTCTGGGTCTCTCGCTACCACCTGTACCCTGTGCTGTAACGACTGTCTATAGAGCACGGCTACTCCTCCTGATCCTCGTGTGGTGTGCCGTCTCATCTGACGGCGGTGAGCTGACTCCCACATATAGCCCTCAATCCTCGGTAGGCTCCTCCCCGGGCTCTCGTGTGTCTCTGTCAAGAAGATAATGTCTCTGCCCTCCATCACCTCCTCGAGGCGCCCTGGATGTGTCCATAAAGATCCATTGCAGTTCCAGACTGCAATGTGCACCTCCTGCTGTGCTGTCTCATAGGCCGCGAATCCCTAGTCAATGGGCCGTCCATCAATGATGATCCGACCGTCTCTGTAGAGGGCACGATGTCCCTCTCGTCTTGCCTGGAGGACGCGTGGCATGCATGCCCGTCTGTGCTCTACCTGCATCCGTGTGAGGTCGTCATCCAAATAGATGGGGGTGCCCGGTGTAGTGCGTAGTACCGCCCGTCATCTGAGAAAGTCTCTCCTCCTGGCCTCATCTGAGAACTGAAGGATAAGTGCTCTGCTCCGTGTGGTGTCCCGTCCTGCTCTCCATACTCTGGTGAAAGGGAGAGGCTCATCCGCGCGGTATCCAAGTAATGTGCACAAGCGACTCCCGTCCTGCTCAGGTGATCCGTCTGTCTCTGTGAGGCCGGAGACGCGAACATTGAGCCTGCGGGCCTGTCGCATCCGCTCCTCCTCAATGGTGGTATGCACTATGTGGATCTCCTCATGGTGGTTGTTCTTCTTTGCCTCCTGTCGAAGGTTCTTTTTGACAACCTCGACCCATCCATCTTTCTTAGTCTCAAGCTCGTTCTGCACCACCTCCATACACTCCTTCTTGATAGTCACCCGAATGTCCTCTAGATGTGGAGCGATCTCCCCCTCCTCGTGCATGCTGTCCAGTTTCGTTTTCATATCAGTAAGCGCAGTGTGCAACTCCTCCAGGTCCCGTGAGTGATGCTTGCGGGTAGCGAGAAGCTCTTCCCGAAGGGATTCGTTTTCCTTCTCCAAGGTTTCCACCTTGGCTTCGAGGGCGACAACTCTACGGGTAACCCCGTTCAGTGCAGAATCTCCTTCTTTCTTGTGTTTTCCTATCAACTCTCGGAGGGCATGCTCTAAGGTGGCCAACTGTTCGTCCAGCTTGGGAGCCATGAGAGAGAGAGAGAGAGAGAGAGAGAGAGAGAGAGAGAGAGAGAGAGAGAGAGAGAGAGAGAGAGAGAGAGAGAGAGAGAGAGAGAGAGAGAGAGAGAGGAGAGAGAGAGAGAGAGAGAGAGAGAGAGAGAGAGAGAGAGAGAGAGAGAGAGAGAGAGAGAGAGAGGAGAGAGAGAGAGAGAGAGAGAGAGAGAGAGAGAGAGAGGGGGGGGGAAGCGCTAGGGTTAGGATTAGGGCTCGGGTTAGGGTTAGGGTTAGGTTTTGGTTGAGAGAGAGAGAGAGAGAGAGAGAGAGAGAGAGAGAGAGAGAGAGAGAGAGGAGAGAGAGAGAGAGAGAGAGAGAGAGAGAGAGAGAGAGAGAGAGAGAGAGAGAGAGAGAGAGAGAGAGAGAGAGAGAGAGAGAGAGAGAGAGAGAGAGAGAGAGAGAGAGAGAGAGAGAGAGAGAGAGAGAGAGAGAGAGAGAGAGAGAGAGAGAGAGAGAGAGAGAGAGAGAGAGAGAGAGAGATGAGAGAGAGAGAGAGAGAGAGAGAGAGAGAGAGAGAGAGAGAGAGAGAGAGAGAGAGAGAGAGAGAGAGAGAGAGAGAGAGTTTTTATGTCTATTAGGAGGCCGAACTCGGCCTATGAGACAAATCGATGTACATGGGTGTATCTTCTGTCAATCAGAAAAGATAAAAGTGCTGAAAAAAAAACTGGTAAAGCTGATGATCTCCGTAGTATGCATGTGGAGATACCCATGAGAGTGGGGGGGTATGGAGTGCGATATCTATGATAGTCTATATGCAAAAGGGTAGTACAACAATCATTAGAATGCATCTGAAATGACTAACTAGTTCCATGTTGTGCTAGTGGGCGGGTGTAAGATGTGATACATAGGTGGAGATGGAGTCAGGGCCACCTTGACGGCTGCAGAAGGATCAACCATAATCTGGGATCGTCTCTTCTCCATGGCTTGCGATGGCTGCAGCAGGATCAATCATAATCTGGGATCATCTCTCCTCCATGGCGCGATGGTCACGAGCCTGGATCTCCGCAACCTGGTGTCGGTGAAGCCTCGGGGCCCGATATCCTATAGCACGGTGTTGTCTCCTAGCTCGAGAAGTCTTAGCCTTTTGAGGAGTCACCCCTCTCGGTGTGTGGGCCGAGGGGGGGAGGGCTGCAGCACGTCGTGGAATAAAGAATTCATTGAGCTGACTCTGTCTCCCTCCTGTATGGGCTGCTACAGTAGGCTCGAGTAGGGAACCTCTGGGATTCTGTATCTCTAGTAAGAATTGCTCGAGCTGTCGCTTGTCTCTAGAGTCCATGATCTCTCGGAGGGTGGGTTGCCTTGTAAACAGAGTCTCGTATCTGCCTCTGATGCCATCATATGCGCTGCGCTACATCTGAATACAAAGTGCTCCTCATCCTCCATCTCTACTTTGCATACCCTGCATATCCGCTCCTCTCTGGGAATGTCTGCGGCTCTTCCCGTCTCAATCTCTAGTCAGTGTGATGAGACTCTCAACTGGCCAATCGCTACCCTTGAGCTATGAGGCATGTAAGTATCCATGTAGCGTGGTCACTGGATGAAACCGTCCGCTAGTATGTCCAAGAACCGGTCTCGGTAGTGCGATAGTCTCGATCCCATGTGTGGTGTGTGCCATGTCTGAGTAATGTAGAGCTGCCAGAGATCCTGTCTGAGCACAACATTCCTCTCACGACGAGAGGTGGATGTGAGGCGAGTCAAGGTCATACTGAAAAGGTGGCAATCTGTCCATATCAAGTCCATGACTATCAAACCAGACTCTAACCTTAGTGTACCAAGCTCTCTCATATCCTGACTCTGATATCTGTATGGATGCCTCAAAAGTTCTGTGTGTGAGTCTGTCTTTAGGGAGCTCCCTCATCCTCTGAATAAAGCAGATAGTCTGGAATAGTGCATCTACTACCATGGGTGGTGCAGCTAGCTCTTCCCTGATGATGTCATGTGGTACTGACTGTTTCCCGCGAAATAATCGCGAGATCATACGTACCTGTGGCTTCTTGATCGCACTCCATTGGGTGGTTGTGAGGCCTGGGGCCCAAACTGTCGCAGCATACATCATAGCTGGTCTGACTAGTGTGTCAAATAGCCACCCCTTCGTGCGGGGCTCCTCGAAGTGTGTCTGGTGACACTCTAACATGGCTAATGCTGCATATCCTCGTGTGAGTCTATCGGTGGCTGCCCATCTCATGCTGAAGGGGCCCAGCAAGCTCGTGAATGTGACTCCGAGGTAGACATAGGAAGTGACCACCTCAAT
>CM035408.1:29853487-29868487 GCA_020310875.1 Ceratopteris richardii | reverse complement strand
TTGAAGTTCTTTATCAAACAATGCCACAAGGACTTTTAAAAAGGGAACTTAGAAAGATCCTTTCAACTAAGGTTGAATAAACTTAAGTCAGTCCATTATAAATATAGTGCACCCAATTTGTTATTATAACTTTGGTGAATCAATATATTGAGTTAAAGATATGCACCAAAATTTGATTGCAATAGAAAAGAGTTTTGAGAGATTATGAAAAGAAAACAAGATTAACTTAGTAATTTTGGGGTAATAGACATAGAAAGAATCATGAATGGTCTTGGTGAAAGATAAAACATCATATGTAGATGCAAGCATGATGGCTCGAAACATTGAAGTTTTCCACTGAATTAAACATCCAAGGTAGATATTATTTTAAGAACCTACTCAACCATGGAAGACACTTCCCTTATATCAAGCCTACACCTTCCATCTCTTGGCTTTCTTGAAGCAAGTACAACGATACACATACATACCAACATCAAGCAATGGATCCTCATCTATAAATTTTCAACTTTGAGATGAGTCAGTGGTATGGAGACCTATATTGTGCCAATGGACATGCACACACACACACACACACACACACACACAAACAAGAGGAGATACACATATTTGCATGAGCATACACATACAAGCATACAAGAAATCCTCAATCACAAGCAAGAGAGCTCCAAGAAAATTGGAGAAACTCACAAGTTGTATAAGAGAAGAATGAACAAGGAAGAAGAGGCTCACAAATGAGGTTCAATTCACTTTTATAAGATAGTTTTAGAAAGTGACCCTCTTCACATTGTAATTTCTGCCCTAGTTGAAAATATTCATAAACCATCATTTGATATTTGATTCGAGTGAAAAAAAATATGATAAAATTCTATAGGATTAGGGATCACGAGAGTTTGAGGTCTATGAAAGCACATGACAACATAAGGAAGAAGAAGAGCTTGGAGCACAACACACAATATTGAATGCATTACCAAGTGAATGTACAAAGATAAGTAACCCATTAGGGTTATAGGTGTATATACAAGCCAAGGGAATAAAACCTCCTAAGGAGGGAAAAAAGTACCCTGGTGGTCCTATGTGCGTTCACACACATAACTACCAAAATATATAAACAAATCCCCCCGGGAGTGATGCGATGAATAAGGAGTTGGCACTCATGTATAAGGAAGTGCCAAGATATGTGGAAAGAGATCACTCCACAAAAGGAAGTAAGCCCAAAGCTTTGCAGAAAGCTCCAATCTTCTCTCAAGGCAGAGCCTTTGTGAAAAGATATGCAGTTATCCTGTGTGGGCATATAACCAAACTGATCTCTCTACCAGAGAACCTCTCCTTGACATAATAATGATAATGCACCTCAATGTTCTTTGTGTGAGCATGGAACACAGGGTTCCTTGCAACTTCCAATGCACTCTAATTGTCAGTGAAGATGGTGGTGGAAGAAGACTGACCAACACCCAAATCAACCAAAAGGCATCTGAGCCACACACTCAACAATCGGCATGAAAGGTGCCATATGTATATATGCAGTTATCCTGTGTGGGCATATATGCCAAACTGATCTCTCTAGCAGAGAACCTCCCTCTCCTTGACATAATGATAATGCAACTCAATGTGATTTGTGCGAGCATGGAACAAAAGGTTCCTTGCAACTTCCAATGCACTCTAACTATCATTGAAGATGGTGGTGGTAGAAGATTGACCAACACCCAAATCAACCAAAAGGCATCTGAGTCACACACTCAAAAATCACCATGAAAGGTGCCGTATAGTAAGCCTCACGACTAGAAGTGACCACAATGCTCTTTCTTGCTCAACCAAGATATGCATGAGCTACCAAGCATGAAGCAAAAACCACTAGTGAACACACAAGTGTCATGCAAACCAGCCCACTCAGAGTCAGAAAAAGCATGTAAATTTCGCAATAGTGATCCGACCTTGGGATAAAAGAATCGAAGTAGCCGAGTACCACTCAAGTAGCAAAAGATGCGCTTAACCACCTGCCAATGCTTGACACTCGGGCAATGCATAAACCTTCTCATCTATGAGATGAAAAACTGAATATCAGGCCAAGTTATGCATAAGTAAATCAAGCATCCAATAGCTTGTTGATAGAGACTAACATCAAATGTATCTCCAACATCATGAACTATAAACCTGTTTCCATAGGAGTGGAAAGAGGTTTCCAATCTTCAAGGCCAAAACGTTGCAATAATGTATCAATATATTTTGTTTGACACAGAGCTATTCCACCATCAACTCGCATAAACTGAATACCCAAATAATGATGCAAATGCCCCAAATTTGACATCTCAAATGAAGCATGCAAATCAGCCTTGAAATCAGCAATATGATTCTCATTAGGATGAGTGAGTAGCATGTCATCAACATAGACAACAATGATCAGAAGCACATCATTTGCATGCTTAACATATAAGGTGCTCTTAGTTGGAATGCTCTCAAAATCATGTGCAATCAAGTAGGCATGTATCTTTTCATACCAAGTACGTGGTGCTTGCTTCAAACCATATAATGCCTTTTTCAACATCCACACTTTTTTCATGCCCTTTCTATGCAAAACCACTGGGCTAAAAAACATAAACTTCTTCATGTAAGTCATCATTCAAAAATGTAGTTTTAATATCCAAATCATTTACATTCCAATCATGATGGGCTGCAAGTGCATAGATTCTCTTAACAGTAGCCATTCGATATGTGGGTGCAAAGGTCTCATAAAAAAAAATGCCTCTTTCTTGATCATAACGTTTTGCAACAAGCCTAGCTTTGTACATGTCAATTGTTCCACTAGGTTTATGTTTTAGCTTGTATACTCATTTAGTGCCAATGGCCATTTTGCAAGGAGGAAAATCACATAAAGGCCAGGTACCATTCTTCATAATAATATCATATTCTGATTGCATAGTAGCCATTTGATTTTCTAAATTTTGTGCTTCATCAATAGAAATAGGCTCATTCTCATCATATATACTAGAGGTAGCCATAACATAGCAATCTAACACAAAAGAAGCACTATGAGAACCTGAATGAGTATGATATGAAAAAGGTGCATATAATTTGCTATCTCATAAAGTCTACAATAACCATTTAGGCATAGTTTTTCCCTCCTCTATATCAGCCATGTCATCAGGAAAAACCAAAAACTATTTGAAACACATAAATACTTGCCTATGCTAAAATTTATAACAATTTTTTCTTGGACCTTGGCACAAATAAAGCATTTGACAATGTAAAAGAACTACCATTAGCAGTAGTCAGAATGATCTTACCAACTCCCATGACAAGATAAGAGGAGTTGTTGGCACATGTGACAATATTCTCTATAGGAAAATGTTCAAGTGAATTGAAGAAACTATGGTGTGGGATAATGTGTTTGGTTTCCCCACCATCAAAGTACCAAACATCTGAGTCTACTACAAATATACACTATCCATGAGAAGATGGGTCATAACTACAAACAATAATAAATGCCTATTCTTCATTCTGCACGAGATAAGCAGACTCTGTTTTAGGTGTAGAGACCTCTCTAACAACGATTCCAATCTCTTTCTTCTTTGCCTCTTTTGTAGTGAGTTTTGGAAAACTCTTTATGACATGATCATTTTCTTTATAATATTTGTAAAATAATTTTTGCTTTTTTTGTTTTCTTTTCGTCTTTGTCATCCTTCTTTGATTGTGCAGAATTAGCATATTTCTACTTATTAGTAGATGAGCTCCATTTACCTTTGCCCTTCCAATTAGCTAGGAAAGTTTGATATGCAATATGCATAAGGGACCTATTCAGCCTCGACTAATCTTCCGCAATGAAATAGAGACTGAATCCTCAAATGTTAAGGCATCCTTTTATCATCAATCAAGGAAGAACATTCAAAACAGTTTGCATAAGTGAACTATCTGGCAAGACTTCATCAACAAAAATCAACTGCTCCTTCAAATATTTGATCTTTGTCAAAAAAATATCCATGGAATCTCCTTCATTCATGTGCTCACTCTCCAAGTGTTTTGGGAGGTTAGTAACATGAGCTTGATTTCTTGCCTGTTATAAAGTGGTCAGTGTATCCCAAGCATCCTTAGCTATTTTGCAAGAGAAAATATGAGGGATAATGGCACATTTGAAAGACAAAGCTATCAATGCATGTACCTAAGCATCTCTTCCATCCCAACAAAGTTGCTCTATAATAGGTGCACAAGGAACCACAACACGAAAATGAATTTGAATATCATCATCTTTGATGCTATCTACATCACCTTCAATAACTATATTTATAAGTGTAGTAGTTAGTTTTTCAACAACCTACATAATGTTCCATAGTTATTTTGCAACTAATACATGACACATCATATATTCTCATAATGGCGAATTATATTTAGTCAGTCCCTATCTCCAACAACCCCCCTCCTAAAGTATATTTAGTCAGTCCCTATCTCCAACAACCCCCCTCCTAAAGTATATTTAGTCAGTCCCTATCTCCAACAACCCCCCTCCATACATGACACAACATATATTCCCAAAAGTATATTTAGTCAGTCCCTATCTCCAACAACCCCCCTCCTAAAGGCTATCATCCTTGATAAATGATTGACATGTCTATTGGGATTTGGGGTGTAGGCATCGAAGCACATTGGGATTTTTGAGTACCTATAAAACAAGACATTATAGACATTACGAGTGATATTTCTTGGTTTTTTGTTTTTGGTTTTTATTTTTATTTTTGATGATATTATGGGCATACTACGTAGTGTAGTGCATGGGAAAAAAAAAAAAAGAAGATGCCTTGTGCATGGCATTGTAGGGTATCCCTATGCATGCATATTCTACAATGCAAAGAAAATGAAAGATGCAAAACATGTTGGAAACAATGTCCATTGGACAAATTTTGCTCAGAGGATACAACATTAGTAGCTATCCTTTTAGAAGTCTCTAGAAGATAGCAACACGAGCGACGTAACAGCATGTCTATCTGTTCAGTTAGCCCCTTGTACAAACAATAAGCGCTGGTAGCATGGATAGCTCGTCTACCTTCTATAGAACCCACCTAGGTTCAAATCCCGCGACGGCCAGCACGATTCTATCAAAGTATTTTGGTGTTTTTAATCTATTAAAAACACATGCGAACGCGAAGAATAAAGGCGACGGATGGCGTTTCAAAATTGGTGCTTTATTCGTAGCTTTATTAGAAGCGATTGCTTTTGGAGGGGTGCTTTTCAAGTACACAAACTACTATATAAGAAGCACCTTGGGCTCATTGTAATCATCCTTCACCTAAGATCAACACAAGCTTTGGAGCTTGGACCTCAGTAGAGGTAGTGTTTCTTCTAGCACATGGGGCAGCCATGGTGCTAACTTGAAGCATGTTGAGGAGCAGCTATGGAGTTCTTCTTAATGATTCTTCTTGGAGAAGATGAAGGGTGTGCTCACACTCTACCTCATGGAGAGGAGGTTATCTCTTGTTCATGGCAAGAAGACTTGGTCATTAGCAGCTTGATGGTGAGGATCGCCCATCTACATGATGTATTTGAAGATCATCTTCTACAAGAAGATGTTAGGTTGAAGATTATCTTCTACAAGAAGATGTCTGGCTACTTCAAAGACATTGGATGGGACCATCTACATGATTTTGAAGATTATCTTCTACAGGAAGATATTAGGTTGAAGATTGTCTTCTACAAGAAGATGTCGGGCTACTTCAAAGACATTAGATGGTGATTAACATAAGATTCACATCTTATGTTAAGTATTCAGGTACATATTCTCTTTATGCACACAGGTACTACTTGAAGTTTATGGAGGCTATGGCGTTCATATCAGGAGGAGTCCTATTCGGCATAGGTACAAGAGAATCAGTACTTATATACTTTATGCATATTTTGATGAGATGTTTGAGAAGGTGTGTTCACATGAGTTTGAGGATTTCCGGCAGCAAACTTGTTAGCATTCTATGCTACTTTATAAGTGTATGATCTTTTCACACAGGTATCTGACTTAGGGTCTTCCATAGCCTAAGTTTAGATGTAGGTTTGTTGACCATCAGTTTCACACTGATCCTTCCTCATTCAGTCACTCATATTCACTCTTCTATAACCTATTAGGTCACACATCTCATGTATATTCAGATTACTGCCCACACATCTGAATATGTATGTTACATTGTACATTCACTCATACATCTATTTCTCATCACATAGAGTGGTTGAGAGTTTTTCTCCCACATTGTACATTGAACATTGGTATATATGATACTATGAGTAAGCGATGGCTTACGTAACACCTTACACATGACGTCTATTCTTTCTCTATCTTTGTCTCATCATCTGTATGATTAAGTTGTGGTATGTTCATGTTTTGTCAATATGGAAGATTGTTGGAATTAATGTTGTACATGAATGGAACTATGGAACCATGGACCTGTGACATGAGCCTAAGGGCCTACCTCACTTCCAACATTTGGTATCAGAGCACTAAGGTTTTGGTTACAGAACTTTAGATCTTTGGCATCAATGCATTAAGGCTCATTCATATCCCAGGTTCCTAGAATTCCAGATTTACAACATATAATTTAAAGGCATCTTCTAATATTTGACATTTGACATACACACTTAATCTAGATGAGTAGAGATTTGAGAATTAGACAATTCATTCACATGTGTATTCATCAGTGTGGAGTATGAAGTTGATGATCTGTTAGCAGTCGAATATTTTTGGAAGAGTATGCAAATACTTTACAAATGTATTGTTTGAAGACCCAGACTTGATGAAGAGAAGACTACTTCAAATTCAAGGAAGAACAATGGTTTAGAGAAGATGAAGGAATCAGATCAACATCAAATCACAGGTATCACTTTCTACTATCAGATTATCATTTGCAGGTCATATCTTAGAAGAGCAGTTATGAAGAGATTTGAAGAAATTCAAGGAATGCTTTTATACGCTTTCATTATTTGAAAGTTAAAGGCTACATCAAAACAGGTATCTAGAGGTTTTTCTAGAGAGCTTTGAGGAGATCTCTTTCATGGCAAGAAAGTTCATCTAAGAAGACAAGTGCAGAGATGAGATGAGTTTTGTTTTCAGCCAATTTTCTGTTGTAAGTTGGTTGGATATCAAGGTACAAATGTATCTAGAGAAGGTAACTCTAGAAGGGCAATTCATCATTCAGACAACGATTGGTGAAGTTAGTCGTTTCAGACATTTGAAACAACATTTTGATTCAGAGATATGAGGAGATGGTAAAACATGTTTCTATATTCACTTCCATTTATATACCATGTTTGTTTTATCTCTTACTCTTAGCACTAGAGGAAGAGAAAAGTTCATTTGAAGAGGTCAAGAGTGTTTGCTACTTCAAGATGAAGAGAACAAAAGGTATGGAAGAGAAGTTTGAAAATGTTGACATCATCAGGTGGAAGAAAGATGCAAAAAAAGAAAGTCCATCATTTCCAAAAGAAAAGTAAGGCTTCCTTTTCTCATATATTTTCCATATACTTTTCCTATTTTATCCTCTACATCCAAAGACAAGTCTACGAGAACATCTTGTTTAAAGAAGAAGCAGTTTCTTGTTTTGCATTACACTTGGTCATGATTTAGTAGATTTGACAAAGAATTGCATTGAGAGAAAGAAAAGCAGCAGATATATGTTTTAACTCATATATGTATGAGTTATGTTTTAGTTGAAGCTTTTAAGCAGGCAGCTTATATGTTCCCTCAAAGAATTCTTGGAGTGTCAATACAGAGCTACTTGGTATATGACAAGTTGCAGAGAAGTATATTTCTTCTTTATCTAAACTCTTAAGGTAAAAGAGTTTTTTGTAGCAGATGTTGAAGACTTGGGTTGAGGTTTTATGTTTGGAAAAGATTACCTCATATTCAGTATTTTCAGAAAACTTCAGAAAATTCAGAATCTTGTTGATGTACCAGTCAGTTGAAGAATCTACTTTTTATGATTGTCTTGATTTTTGGATACATGCTTGTATTCAAAAAGGTGTTCCATTAGATCCTATCACTTGATTGAAAAGTGGAGTTAGCCAAAAGAAAATCAAGCAGGTACTATCACATTTCACCCGGGTAAAATATGAAAGTTATGAAGTATCAACTTGCAGCTTTTGGAGTTCTCAAGGTGAGAAGTTTGTCCACTTATGTTTCAAGTAGGAATTGCAGATTCCTTGAAGGATTTGTTTGAAGAAAAGTTTTACAACTTTGTAAGAAGCATGGACACTTGGAGACATTCAGGTAAACAAATCAAACATTCAGTCTTGAAGGTTTGATAAGAGCAGATTCTACACAGAAGAGATCATTGATCTTGAATAGATCTTGTATGATCTTGAGTATTTATGATTCAGTTGTCTATCCTTTGTTTGTGAAGATTCTTAACATTGGAGAAGTAAGTCAAAGATTCAGATTCTATCAGATTTGTGTTGCAAAGAGATAGAAATACTTGTTATGTGCAGAAGGGTATGAATCCTAAAATGCTTTCAGCAAGGTTTTATCAACTAACCTTATTCTACAATATGGGAAGCTGAAGACTTACAGTAAAAAGCTATTAGCAACTGCAGTGCTAATAAAAAAGGGTTCAGAGATTTTGTTTCAGATACAGGTATTGATCACTGAACATCAGATTTATAAAGGAAGACGTTCCACATTTCATAAAGTTTGATATATTTGAAGAATTCTGGATACTAGCGTTAAGTCATCCAAGGGGGTGATGAAACATGAAGACTTGTTTTCAGCCATATGTAAAAGAATGTAGAGTCATACCTACAGGTATTCCTATTTCAGGTATTCCTATATTTCCTTTGTCAGGTTCTCTTTATGTTCCAGCTTTGAAAGAAGAAGGAAGAAGGAGAATGTTTGGAGAAAGTTCCTCTTAGGATGTTCCTGTTCAGGAGAAGATTCCAGAGTTCTATTGAAGAGAAGCTTGATATTTCAGAAAGGTATATTTCAGAAGTGCGCACATATATGTTTATACCAGGTTCTGAAGGAAAGAGGTATGAAGGATCTAAAGGATGAAGACACGATGACATCATAGATTTTTTGACTCATATTTCAATTGAGTTGAGTTGATTTGACTTGAGTACAGTCAGAGATGAACCAGCAGCGTTCATAATGCACTAACTTGTGAGTTCACAGTCACAGGTTCCAGGATTCAGTTCTTGATTTCTTTTAGTGTATTTACATGACGCAGCAGAAGTACGTTGAGAAACCTTTTTGGAAGGTAAATGCAAATATATGGATCCTAGTGTATGTTTTCAGGTTTTTGAAGATAAGAGATAGCAGGTGCAGAGTCAGTATATGCTATATTTGTTGTCAAGCAGTGATTGCTTGATGTATACACATTGGATATCTAGTTTGCATATTTTCTCAAGTATTATGGTTCATATTCAACAAGTTCAAGTTTTTCAAATTCTGAAGAAGACTTTTGAAGGTCAGTTCTGAAGTACGGGAGTACAAGCTTGAAGCTTGTGGTAATTTGCAGATTATAAAGTTTGTAGATCCAGTCCAGATTGTACCAATATGACATTGCAGGGGGGATTGTTGGAAACAATGTCCATTGGACAAATTTTGCTCAGAGGATACAACATTAGTAGCTATCCTTTTAGAAGTCTCTAGAAGACAGCAGCACGAGCGACGTAACAGCATGTCTATCTGTTCCGTTAGCCCCTTGTACAAACAATAAGTGCTGGCAGCATGGATAGCTCGTCTACCTTCTATAGAACCCACCCGGGTTCAAATCCCGCGATGGCCAGCACGATTCTATCAAAGTATTTTGGTGTTTTTAATCTATTAAAAACACATGCGAACACGAAGAATAAAGGCGACGGACGGTGTTTCAAAATTGGTGCTTTATTCGTAGCTTTATTAGAAGTGATTGCTTTTGGAGGGGTGCTTTTCAAGTACACAAACTACTATATAAGAAGCACCTTGGGCTCATTGTAATCATCCTTCACCTAAGATCAACACAAGCTTTGGAGCTTGGACCTCAGTAGAAGTAGTGTTTCTTCTAGCACATGGGGCAGCCATGGTGCTAACTTGAAGCATGTTGAGGAGAAGCTATGGAGTTCTTCTTAATGATTCTTCTTGGAGAAGATGAAGGGTGTGCTCACACTCTACCTCATGGAGAGGAGGTTATCTCTTGTTCATGGCAAGAAGACTTGGTCATTAACAGCTTGATGGTGAGGATCGCCCATCTACATGATGTATTTGAAGATCATCTTCTACAAGAAGATGTTAGGTTGAAGATTATCTTCTACAAGAAGATGTCTGGCTACTTCAAAGACATTGGATGGGACCATCTACATGATTTTGAAGATTATCTTCTACAGGAAGATATTAGGTTGAAGATTGTCTTCTACAAGAAGATGTCGGGCTACTTCAAAGACATTAGATGGTGATTAACATAAGATTCACATCTTATGTTAAGTATTCAGGTACATATTCTCTTTATGCACACAGGTACTACTTGAAGTTTATGGAGGCTGTGGCGTTCATATCAGGAGGAGTCCTATTCGGCATAGGTACAAGAGAATCAGTACTTATATGCTTTATGCATATTTTGATGAGGTGTTTGAGAAGGTGTGTTCACATGAGTTTGAGGATTTCCGGCAGCAAACTTGTTAGCATTCTATGCTACTTTATAAGTATGTGATCTTTTCACACACGTATCTGGCTTAGGGTCTTCCATAGCCTAAGTTTAGATGTAGGTTTGTTGACCATCAGTTTCACACTGATCCTTCCTCATTCAGTCACTCATATTCACTCTTCTATAACCTATTAGGTCACACATCTCATGTATATTCAGATTACTGCCCACACATCTGAATATGTATGTTACATTGTACATTCACTCATACATCTATTTCTCATCACATAGAGTGGTTGAGAGTTTTTCTCCCACATTGTACATTGAACATTGGTATATATGATACTATGAGTAAGCGATGGCTTACGTAACACCTTACACATGACATCTATTCTTTCTCTATCTTTGTCTCATCATCTGTATGATTAAGTTGTGGTATGTTCATGTTTTGTCAATATGGAAGATTGCTGGAATTAATGTTGTACATGAATGGAACTATGGAACCATGGACTTGTGACATGAGCCTAAGGGCCTACCTCACTTCCAACAAAACAAAGGGTACACGAGTGGAGTGTTCAAGGGGCTATTACTATCAAGGCATCTTAATCTAAATGTTGGAAGAATTTAACCTTAGAATGATTGGATTGACCTTGAACTCATAATGTTCACATCTTGATGGTTTGTAGTGCTTTGATTCTAAGAAAGAAATTGATGAAGCTTGGAAACCATTAACATGGGTTGTTGCTGACAAGGCATCTCAATCTAAATGTTGGAAGAACTTAATCCTGAAATAATTTGATTGACCTTAAACTTATAATGTTCACATCTTGATGGTGTGTAGAGCTTTGATTTTAAGAAAGAAATTTCTGAAGTTTGGAAACCATTAACATGGGTTGACATTGTTGGGATAGATGCACGTGACTTGTGCTTTCTAATGTCGTTGAATAATAGCAATGAACTATGTCAATGTCTTTATGATCTGAAGTGAACATATAAAATACAAGAATTAAGAGCCTTAGTCCAACCTTTGTTAGTTATTCTAGTGTGTTTGTTGTCCAAGCTCCTTGTTGATGAGATGTTTTCATAGAATGATTCGCTTGTGCTCTATGTGTTTGATCTCCTTTCTAGGTGCACAACACTGTATTCCCATGGTGCTCTGAATTTTTGAGCCCTCATGGGGCCTCAAGGATGCCTATGGCACCGATCCCCGTAAAAGTGTGAATGGCACTTAATGGAGGTAGAGGCTTTGGGACCCTCTACTCAATATCACTTGTGATTGCAAGTAATGTGGTGATGGGTGGGTAGAAAGATTAGCTCATAAACACTTTAGAAATAATAAGAGTAATAAAACTGGGTGCACTCATAGCACACCCCCTCCCTCCCACACACATAAACACACAATTATGTTCTGCTTGTTTCTTCCTTTCACCTTGTTTTCTTATGCTTGTTTCATTTTTTAATTATTTTTTTGAGAGATAAATTAATTCTCTTAGGGCCTCCAATCACTTTTGACTTTCACTTGGGTTTCATTTTAATATGTATTTATGTTTTATCAGGTGTGTAGCCTTCTTGAATTATTCTTTTTTACTTTGCTTCTATATGTTACTTAGATTCTTTGCTTTAGTCCAAAAGGTAAAATTTTACCCCCATTCTCTCTCTCTCTCTCTCTCTCTCTCTCTCTCTCTCTCCCCTACACACTAGTTCTTGTGTGGGAACTCTAGGTGGCTAGTTGCCCATTCTATCAGTGTCTTTGCAACTCTCAACATTGAGGACTCACCAAAAGTGAGCTCCTAGATATGGCCACGTGGCAACCATAGTCCACACTAGCAACAACCCCACTTAAAAGTGGTACTTTGTTAACTAGATGTCTATGCATGCATTGTGTCTCTCTTGCCTACTCAGAGCCAATCATTCTTAAATTGTGGTTACCCTTGCCCCAGATCTTGCCACCATATTAGTTATGGTTGCATAGTTCCCCTTAATTACCCATTTTCAATTGTGTCACTAGTGCCCATAATTTTCCACCTACCTCATTTGTGCATTATGATGCACTATTATGTAAACAATTTCCACATCCATTCAAAATGTACTATGAAAGGTAACAACTCTTTCATTGTTCATGCAGATGACCAAAGCATGAATGCCAAAGCTTTGCATCTGAGATAGCCTAAGAATCTTTAACTGTACATGTTGAACATTCTCAAATTGATAACCAAGCCAATCTTGGCTAATGGTAAAAATGACAACATGTTTTTATTGATTTTGACTACTATTGATGGTAGTTCTTTCAATTTTTCAGATGCTTTGTTTGTGTGAACTATAGATTTGTCATCAAAAAAATTGACAACCAAGATAATCTTGGCTAATGGTGAAATCGACAACAGATTTTTATTGATTCTGACACAAACAAAACATCTAACTATGAAAGAACTACCATCAATAGTAGTTAGAATGACTTACCAACTCCCATCATAGGATAAGAGAGTTGCTAACACATGTAACAATGTTCCCTGTAGGGGCAGGCTGAAGTGAACTAAAGAAACTATGCTGCAAGATAATGTGTTTGGTTGCCCCACTTTCAAAGTACCAAACATCTGAGTCTACTACAGATATACACTGTTCATGAGAAGATGGGTCATAACTGAAAATAGTAGTAAACACCGATTCTTCATTTTGCACAATCTACTTTAGGTGTAGAGGCTTTTGCAACAACCATTCCAAACTCTTTCTTCTTTGCCTTTTTTGTAGCTAGTTTTGGACAACTCTTTATGACATGATCATTTCCTTTACAATATTTGTAGAACTGCTTTTGCTTTTCTATTTTCTTTTAATCTTTGTCTTCCCTTTTTTAGTGTGCAAAATCAGTAGATTTCTCCTTACTAGTAGATGAGCTCCATTTACCTTTGCCCTTCTAACTAGCTAAGAAAGCTTGATATGCAACATACATAATAGACTTGTTCCGCCTAGAGTGATCTTCGTGCATAAAACAGAGACTAACTCCTCAAATGTTGAGGCACTTGGATTTCCTTTCATCATCAAGCGAAACGTAGAAGCAAAACTCTAATATGAATGTGAAAGACCGTTAAGAACTGTCTGCACAAGTGAACTATCTGGCAAGACCATCTACAAAAATCATGCACTCTTATAAATCTTGGATCTTTGTAAAAAAACTATCCATATAATCCTTCATTCATATGTTCATTCTCCAACTATCTTTGGAGGTAAGCAACACGAGCCTCATTTCTTGCATAGTATAAAGTGGTAAGTGTATCCCAAGCATCCTTTGCCGTTAGAGTGAATATGAGGGATAATGGCATGTTTGACAAACAAAGCTATCAATGCATGTGCCCAACCATCTTTGTTATCCCATCGAAGTTTCTCTAAAATAGGTGTAGTAGGAACCACAACACGAATAGGAATTTGAAGATAATCATCTTCAATGCCATCTGCATCACCTTCAATAACTATATTTGCATGTATAGTAGGGTGTTTTTCAACACCCTACACAATATTCTACAGTCCTTTGTGACCAATACATGAAGCATCATATATGCCCATAATGGCTAATTGGTATCATCCAACATGTCCTCAATAGGCAACATACAGAATGCGTCATTGCTTTCAATTACGGCCACTGACTAAAATACCCTGATGCAAAAAAAGGAGTGCATCTCAAAAAGTTGAACATAACTACCTTGTCAAGCCATGCTAAACCTGTAGCAGACTTTCAGGTGCTTGTATTGGCGAACCAACACTTGTATAACTGTTAAGGTTATAGGCATATATGCAAGCTTGGGGAGAAAAACCTCCCAAAGAGGGGAAAAAGTGCCCTAGAGGTTCTAGTGTGTTCAAACACATCACTACCAAAATATATCAACATTCCATACTCCTTCCATGTGATTGCACATTCTCTTCTTCATTACTAAGAGATGCAACATGTACAAGGGGACCCCCCCTGCTTTTGTTTTTCTATGACACACAATAGAGGCACACAATCAACTACCTAAAATCTATGAATCATGCCACTCTTGAAGGATGGAGCAACACCTCCCCTTCAATATCTTACTACGCGATCATAGATCTCGATGCAATATACGTTTCATTACTTAGTCTCTTTTGATCAATCCATTTGTGCACCTAAATATGCCTACTAAATTAATCTAGAATCATGAAATAGTGCCCACTGATCAATAAGTATTCAATTAATAATGGACAACACCTCGTGAATGAATAAAGACAATAGGGTGATAGTCATCCAATAGACAAGCAACAAAAAACAACTAATTAATGCAACTAAAGGATACTAATGCTAAAAGAAATCAATGCGTATATATATAGTTCCTATATGCTCCTAGTAATGGAAAACTTACTATACATATTGTATCAAAACAAAATAAAGAGATCTTTCATGTAAAAC
>CM035408.1:29738487-29850987 GCA_020310875.1 Ceratopteris richardii | reverse complement strand
AAACCTAGAGTTCACTCTTTCACTAATATCTCACAGAATATGTAAGCTTTGAAGGAGATATTTGAGATACAAAAAGTGCATGAGATAAGATTTCCAATGAGTGTTTAAGCACAAGAAATGGTTACATATACAATAAGATATGACTTCACAATAGAGCTCTATACAGACTGACGTGCGGCTAGAAGGAGTCTATGGGAAGACAAAATGACAAAATGGCCAGATCCGACTACTGGGAGCTCTTGCCTCTTTCTCTCCTTTTTTGAACATGCTCCCACTTCACTTTTATAACCAATGAGCACGTGAAGAAGTTTGTGCCTCCTTCTTAACTCACCACTTTCCCACTACATGCCACTAACTACAAGGCAAGATATTGTATCTCTTACTCATCATGAATTTTGACTAGATTTTTTTCTTTTATTTTTTTTCCTTTTTTTTTCTTCTTTTCCTTTATCTCTATATTTGGTAAATTTATCCAAGCATAGCTCATATAAAAATGAGCTTGTACATTTATCTTCAACAGTCCCCCTCAAGGTCATTTGGGAGTTATCTTCAACCATGTCCTGCAAATTTATCACATCCTTGAAACCTTTGAGTTTAAAAGCATCCAAGAACTTTGTAAGCATATCTGCAAGCTGCTCTTTGGTTCTAATGAACTTTATCTCCACATCTTTGCTCAATACCTTCTCCCTTACATAATGGTAGTGGACCTCTATGTGCTTGCTCCTTGCATGAAACATAGGATTGCTTACCAAGTATACACTTGACATGTTATCACTGTACATAGGGATGGTTCCAACTTGCACTCCAAGATCAGCCAAAAGCTTTTTAATCCACATTGCTTCACATGTGGAAAATGCTAATCCTCTATATTCAGCCTCCATGGATGAAAGTGCAACAGTAGGTTGTTTCTTTGAGCTCCATGTGATAGGTTTGCTTCCTATCATGAACACATAACCTGAGGTTGATCTTCTATCTTCCTTTCAACCGGCCTAATCAGCATCGCTAAAGCCTTTGACCTGCAATTCTTCATCAAACTTGTAAAACAAAGCATGATTAACTGTATGCTTTATGTATCTCAACAACCTCTTCGCTGAATTTAAGTGTTCACTTGTCGGGGCTTGCATAAACTGAGAAAGTACACCAACAACATAAGATAAATCAGGTCTTGTAATGTTTGCATAGATTAATGATCCTACAATGCTTCTATGTGTCGTTACATCTTCCAATGGTTCTCCATCATTTGAACAAATCTTTGTATTTGTGTCCATGGGTTGAGTGAGTGGTTTGCATCCACTCATTCCAAATCTGAAAAGAACATCCAACAAGTACTTCCTTTGCATCAAGTAGATGCCACTCTAAATAACTTCAATTCCTAAAAAATACTTTAGCTCTCCAAGATCTGAAATTTTAAACTCCTTACCAAGCTTCCTTTTGATATCTTTAATCCCTGTAACATCATTTCCTATTATGATGAGGTCATTGATGTATATGCAAATATATACATCTCTATTTTCTTCCTTCTTCATGTACAATGAAGGATCTGCACTACTTGGGTTCTATCCACACTTAGTTAGATATTATACCAATCTTTGATTCCATGCTCTTGGTGCTTGCTTCAAGCCATAAAGTGCCTTCTTCAACCTGCAAACAAAATCTGGATGGTTTTCATCTTCAAATCCAACCGGTTGACTCATGTATACCTCTTCTTGTAGTTCTCCATTAAGAAAAGCATTTTTGATGTCAAGTTGATATAATGACCATCTCCTTGAAGCACCAATTGCGATTAATGTTTTGATAATTTCCATCTTTGCAACAGGGCTGAAAACTTCATCATAATCTATGCCTTGTGTTTGTTTAAATCCTTTGGCAACTAATCTAGCTTTATATCTAGCTAGTGAACCATCAGCATTCCTCTTTATTTTAAACACCCATTTGTTTGGAACAATCTTCATACCTTCTTTCTTTGTCACTAGCTCCCATGTGTGATTATCATTGAGAGCTTTGATCTCCTCCGTCATAGCTTACTTCCATTCGTTTTGTGTGCAAGCTTCTTCATATGTCTCAGACTCTTTGTCTTTGATAACCTGCATCATGTATGCAAAATGTGTCGCCATAAAACTATCATAACTCATCCTTTGAGTTGGATACCTTGTCCTTGAGGATCTTCTTTCATTGCCTTTAAAGCTGCTTCTTTAACCTATTTAGCTTTACCATCAGAGTGATTACCTCTTCATATTCTTCTTCACTTGCATCTATCTCACTATTTGGAGTAGCTCTTGCTTCTTCGATTGTGCTATGAGCTGAATTTGGAGACACAGAATGACTCCCCCTCCATGTTGAACATTCTTCATTTCATGTAGATGCCTCTAGACCTGAAACCTTTGTGCTTGATTGTTGAACTTCTCTTTGATTTGTTCCTACATAATCATCACAATCTTCTTCAAGAATCTTTTCCTTTCCTTTATCTTTATACCATGGTCTTAGTTCATCAAAGACCACATCTCCTGAGACTCTTTTTTCCTTTGTTCTAGGGTTGTAACACTTGTATCCTTTTTGCTCTATTGAGTAGCCAATGAAAATGCATTTTTCTGACCTTGGTTCCATCTTTGTTCTAAGTTATTGTGGAATGTGAACAAAGCAAACACATCCAAACACTTTGAGGTGTGTAAAATCAGGTTTCTTATTGGAATATACCTCCTCTGGAGTCAAGTGATGTATTCCCGATGTTGTGCACCTATTCATCAAGTGAATGGCAGTTGTGGTAGCTTCAGCCCAATAGTACAATGGTACCTTCATCTCGTTGAGCATGCATCTTGCAATTTCAACAATTCGCCTATTTTTCCTCTCATCTACTCCATTTTGTTGTGGTGTATACCTACAAGTGAAGTGCCTTTTGATCCCATTCTCTTGTAGAAAATCTGAAAATTCTTTAGAGAAGTATTCTCATCCACCATCAGACTTTAAGGTTTTGATAGACCTTCCTGTTTCTTTTTCAACTTCACCTCTGAATCTTTTGAATATAGAAAACACCTCTGATTTTTGCTTCATACAAAACAACCATACCTTTCTTGAGTGATCATCAATGAAGGTGACAAAAAATCTATTACCAGCCATTGATGCCTCTTGGGTTGGTCCCCATACATCCGTATGTATCAAGTCCAAGACATTTGGGGCCACATAATTGCTCCTCTTGAATGGCTGCCTCGTTTGCTTTCCTAGTTGACAAGCTTCACATAACTCATGTAGTCCAATGCTATTAAATTCTGGAAGACCTCTTACCACTTCATGTTTGCTCATGTCCTTGAGCTTTGGAATGTTGATGTGTCCTATTCTCTTGTGCCATAAGTCCACCTCTGAAATCTTCTTGTTCCCACATTGAATGTACATGACCTTTCCATGTGGATGTTGGACGTCCAAAGTGAACATCCTTCCTTCTCTTCTACCTCGAGCAATGACCTTGAAGCGTTCCTTTGGATTCTTCCTGAAGAGCCCATTCTCATTGAATATGACATGATAACCCTTCTCTACCATTTGTCCTACTAAAATCAAGTTCTTTGAAATTGTAGGAACATGAAGAACATTAGATAGTAGCTTTGCTCTACTTGTATCTCCAAGCCTTATATCTCCAATATGTTCAATCATGTGTTGAGTATCATCACCTGTTTCAACACATCCTTTTCCACTTGGTACCTATAGATTAGTGAACAAACTTCCTTGGAATGACATATGGTTACTACAACCTGAATCAATGTACCATTTTTTGTCATCTTCACAAGAGATTCTATACTCATGTCTCATTGCAAGTAGTGTGTCCTTGCTTCCTTCACTTGAGGTGCTTGCATAGTTGCTTTGATTCCTTTGATTGCCTCCATTTGGTCTTCCATTCTTCAGCCAAGAATCACTACCATAGTATCCTACTTTACCACAATGATAGCATGTTATACCTTTATGAGAATTCTAGGAGCCTCGGCCTCTTCCTCTACTTCTGCCTCAACCTCTTCCTTGTGTGTTTCCATTTGATGCATCCTTGTTGTCTTCCAAATTGCTTTAATTGTAGTTGGAGTGGTTGTGACCTCTTCCTTTTCCTCTTGAGCCTCCTCTTGAGTTTCTTCCTTTACCTCGTCCTGCATATAACATTTGGTTGTGGCTGTCCTTTCCTTTGGTATAGATCAAAGACTTGTATGTTCTTCTACTTCACAGTCTATTGTCAGATGAAGCTTCTTCTTCAAGTACAATGGTTACTCCTTCTCCACCTATGCAAGAGAAACTTAGATGGGATGAAAAAGATGCTCAAGCTCATGCATTGATTGCGCTTTTTGTGAAGTGACATATAGTTCCTTTCATTCAATCATGTTCTACATCAAGACAACCATGTGAAACTCTTGCTTCTTTGTATGATGTGCGTAATGAATCATGTGTTGCATACTTGAGGAAACAACTTGGGGATGTATGTATGGCTGAAAATGAGTCTATGGATATGTATGTGACATACATTAAGGACTTGAAAGAGCAATTGGAAAACATAGATGAGATTCTTCCAGATGCATTACTCATCTCTACATTGTTGAAAGGATTATCAACTTATTTTCAAAGCTTTGCCACCACACTCCAATTGATTGCAAAAAGGGTCCAAATATGTATGCATTTGATGAGTTTCTGTATCTTCTTTTGCAACAAGAGCAATTTAGAGTGAATGGGAGTGGTTTGATTGAGGGAACATAAGCACTTACTATCTCACAAAAAGGAAAAAGCAAGTATGGTTCAGCTTTTGGTTCATCAAAACGGCAAGAGACTGACAAATTACGACCACCACATGCTAAAGAGATGACTCTCCTCCCAAACTTATGCATGTATATATATCTGTTTGAATCAACGAGGGCCACAAATGTAACAAGAGTCCACAAGTGCATGTGGAATCTCCACCAATCCTTTAATATCTTTGAGGACTCTACTAGTGGTTGGAGTGATCTCGACCACTACTTTACTACCTTCCACTAAAGTCCACTAGTGGTCGTTGTACTTGCCACTCGTGTTAAGTCTCTCTGGACTCAATTCAACTCATGTTAACTTGAGTTAGAAGGCTCTAGAGCTCTTTGGGCAAAACTCTCTCCCAATGCTTCCCATGGGGGTTGGACCCAAGACCTCAGACTTCCCAACCTTGAGACTTAACCACCACGCTTAAGAGAGCACATGAAATTATGCTTAAGTCTAGTCTGGAGATATTTGGCCATACACATGAGTGACCAAACGGTGTTCGATTTTAGATCTATTTGAAATGGCTAGACCCTTAGATCATAGAATCCATTCTTCCTCCCTTGGGAAAGATTTTAGTCCTAAAAAATAAATCTATATATAGTAATTGTAGGCAACCCCCAAGCCTCATGTTCTTAAACCAGAAGAACATGGTCATGTTCTAAAACTAGAAGAACATGTCTCATCACTGTGGTGGGATCCCTACCCAAATGATTCAAAACACTTTTTGGATTTGCACTTTGATAAACTGGTCAAAATAAAAAGTAGCAAATAAATAGTAAGGGTGGATCTAAAAACATCCCTTCCCAATCCACTTGTGTGTCGATGTGCAATGTAGGCACAAACATATGAAATGGATTGATTCCAAGTACTAGATCATTTTTGGGCATCACCGGTGCATGAACATAGTACCTACGATGGGATTCTTATCCCACAAAAGACTTTGAAAACTCTTGATTCACTTGAATTTGATTTGGAAAACTTGAAGTGTGGATAATCCAAACATCTCACTTGGATGTTTGTATAATGTAAACTATATGAGAAAGTTTGCCATTTACTTTGGGTCAACCGTACTATAACTTGAACAAGTCGAATCCAAAACAAAAATTATCCAACTTAGGACACATTTCTCAAAAATCTTTGGCTTTAAGTTCTTGGGAATTGTCAATCTGATGAGCAATTCCTAACTTCTCTATTCTAGAGTATACTAGACTCTAGAAAATCATTTATGCTATATATCTTGAAGCAAACCTAAATGAATAAGTCAAATTAGACATATCCTCTTTTGAAGATTGAAAAGGTTCTTGTATAGAACATCTATTTAGGATGTTTAATTTAGTTATCTAGTTCTAATCAGCTAACCCTTGACTTTTGTGAAAAGAATCAGATATTGTATCTGAGTCAAATCTAAAAGGTTGGGAAAGCGAAAAGGAAGAACTAAAACTCTATATAACCAATTCAAACTTGTTGGAGGTAGACGTCTGCAGAAGCACGCAAACAACACAAGGAAGAAGAATAAGCTTGCAGCACAACACACAATACTGAATGTATTACTAGAGAATGTACAAAGATATGTAGCCCATTAGGGCAATAGGCATATATACAAGCCGGGGGAAAAAACCTCCTAAAGAGGGAAAAAAGTGCCCCGGCGGTCCTAAAGTGTTCACACACATCACTACCTAAATATATCAACAAATTCCCCCTAGGAGTGATGCCGTGAACAAGTAGCTAACACTCATGTATAAGGAAGTGCCAAGCTATGTGGAAATCACTCCACAAAAGGAAGTAAGCCCAAAGCTTTGCAGAAAGCTTCAAACTTCTCCCTCGGCAAAGCCTTCGTGAAAAGGTCTGCAATGTTCTCCTGTGTGGGCACATATGCCAAGCTGATCTCCCCAGCAGAGAACCTCTCCCTGACATAATGATAATGCACCTCAATGTGCTTAGTGCGAGCATGGAACACAGGGTTCCTCACAATTGCCAATGCACTCTGACTGTCAGTGAAGATGGTGGTGGCAGAAGACTGACGAACACCCAAATCAACCATAAGGCATCTGAGCCACACACACTCAAGAGTAGCTGTGAAAGCTTCCCTATACTCAGCCTCACAACTGGAAGTGGCCACCGTAGGCTGCTTCTTGCTCAACCAAGATATACATGAGTTACCAAGCATGAAGCAAAAGCCACTAGTGGACACACGAGTGTCATAGAAACCAACCCAGTCTGAGTCAGAAAAAGCATGCAAATCTGGCTGTAGTGATCCCCCCTTGGGATAAAACAACCCAAGTAGTCGAGTACCACTCAAGTAGCGAAAGATGCACTTTATCGCCTGCCATTGCTTGACACCTGGGCAATGCATAAACGTGCTCATGTGTGAGACAACAAACTGAATATCTAGCCTAGTAATGCATAAGTAAATTAGGCATCCAACAGCCTGCTGATAGAGGACAACATCAAATGCATCTCCAGCATCATGAAGACTCAATCGTAAACCTGTCTCCATAGGAGTGGCAATAGGCTTACAGTCTTCAAGGCCAAAACACTGCAATAATGTGTCAATATATTTCGTTTGACACAAAGCCATTCCACCATCAACTTGCATAAACTAAATGCCCAAATAGTGATGCAAATACCCCAAATCAAACATCTCAAATGAGGCATGCAAATCATCCTTAAAATCAGCAATATGCTTCTCAATAGGACCAGTGAGTAGCATGTCGTCAACATAGACAACAATGATCAGAAGCACATCATTAGCACGCTTAACATATAAAGTGCTTTCAGTTGGACTGTTCTCGAAACCATGTGCAATCAGATAGGCATGTATCTTCTCATAGCAAGCACGTGGTGCTTGCTTTAAACCATATAATGCCTTCTTTAACCTGCACAACTCGTTTTCATGCCCTTCTTGTACAAAGCCACAAGGCTAAAAAACATACACTTCTTCATGCAAGTCACCATTCAAAAATGCTGTTTTAATGTCCAACTGATGTACATTCCAACCATGATGGGCTGCAAGTGTACAAATGCTGTGAACAATAGTCATACGACATGTGGGTGCAAAGGTCTCATCAAAATGAATGCCTCTTTCCTGTGCATATCCCTTTGCAAGAAGCCTAGCCTTATACCTATCAACTGTACCATCAAGTTTACGCTTCAGCTTGTATACCCACTTAGTGCCAATGGCCTTCTTGCCAGGAATCAAGTCACATAAAGACCAAGTACCATTCTACATTATTCCATCATATTCAGATTGCATAGCAGTCATCCAATTTTCTAAATTTTGTGCTTCATCAAACAAAACGGGCTCATTCTCATCACAGAGACTAGATGCAGCCATATCATAGCAATCTGATGCAAAAGAGGCACTATGAGAGCCTGATCGAGTACGATATGACAGAGGTGCATCTAATTTGTTGTCACGCAAGGTCTGCACCAGCCATTTTGGCATAGTTCTTGCTTGCTCAATATCACTTCTCTCATCAATAAGTGCATCATGTACATCTGCATCAGAAATGGAATTATCTGCATCATCACATGAAACCTACAAAGGCTGAGAAGTTGCCTCATTAGGACAAGCACTAGACTGTCCACCTGTAAAAAGAGGCAACAAAGTATCATACATGTCTTTGGAGCTAACAGATGTCTCCTTAGTACATGAAAGCAATGGCTGAATAGCATCTTCCACAAAAACAACATCACGACTAACCAGAATGCATTTAGTCTGTGGATGATATAGACGATAGCCTTTACTTTCAGAACTGTACCCAACAAAAATACATTTTACTGCTTTATCATCCAATTTTCTTCGATGTTGTTCAGGCATTAATGCATATGCCAAACAACCAAAAACACGTAGATGAGCAACAGATGGCTTGCGATCATCCCAAGCCTCATATGGAGTGATATACTACGATGCTTTATTGGGATACCTGTTCAGTACATATGCTTTACACATGACACGCTCAAGCAAGAAACTATGTGGTAAAGCCTGACTCTTGACCATACACCTCTCCATCTCCATGAGTGACCTGTTCTTTCGTTCAACAGCTCCATTCTATTGAGGTGTATACGGCACTGTACACTGGTGTTTTATCCCATGTTCAGCCAGAAATGCATTAAAATCAGAAGACATATATTCCCCCCCTCGATCAGAATGGAGGGTGCCCATTTTACATGCTGACAGATTTTCAGCCAAAACCAAAAACTATTTGAAGCACATGAACACTTCGGTCTTTGCCTTCAATGGATATACCCATGCATGCCTGGAAAAATCATCGATGAAAGTCACGAAGTAAAGATAATTCCCAAAAGAAGGTGTCTGCATAGGACCACAGATATTACTATGTACAAGTTGCAGTTTCTGAGTAGCCCGAACTGAACCATCTTTTGGAAAGGATGAACGCTGCATTTTGCCCAAAATACAACCTTCACAAACATGTTTTCCAGGTGCCTCAAGTTTGGGCAAAGAGGACACCATTTCATATTTCTGCAGGCATAGCAAACTAGCAAAATTCAGATGACCAAAGCGTGCATGCCAAAGCTTTGCATCTGACATAGCCTGAGAATCATTTACTGCACATGCCAAATCATTTACAGATCTTTCATAGTCTATGAGCTTATACAACCCACGACATAAAATGCCAGAAGCAATAATCACATTGCCATTTGACAGATCATGAATTGTACACCTGTCATCAACAGATTTCACAACCAAGCCAATCTTGGCTAATGCAAAAACTGATAACAGGTTCTTCTTGATCCTTGGCACAAATAAAGCATCTGACAAAGTGAAAGAACAACCATCAGCAGTAGTCAAAATGATCATACCAACTCCCATAACAGGATAAGAGGAGTTGTTGGCGTATGTAGTAGTATTCCCTGTAGGGGCAAGCTCGAGTGAAGAGAAGAAACTGCGCTGCGAGGTAATATGTTTGGTCGCCCCACTATCAAAATATTGGCAAACATCTGAGTCTACTGCAGACATGCACTGCTCATGAGAAGATGGGTCGAAATTGCAGACAGTAGTAAATGCCCATTCTTCTTCCTGCACAAGATTAGCAGACTCTGTTTTTGGTGTAGAGGCCTCACAACAACCATTCCAACCTCTTTCTTCTTTTCCTCTTTAGCAGCTAGTTTTGGACAGTTCTTTATGATATGATCATTCCCTTTACAGTACTTACAGAACAATTTCTGCTTTATTTCTTCTCATCTTTATCTTCCTTCTTCGAATATGCAAAATTAGAAGATTTTTGCTTACTAGTTGAAGAGCTCCGTTTTCCTTTGCCCTTCTAACTAGCCAGGAAAGCTTGATCTGCAACTCGCATAATGGACCTGTTCTGCTTGGACTGATCTTCCTGCAATAGAACAAAGACTAACTCCTCAAATGATAAGGCATTTGGATTGCCTTTCGTCATCAACCGAAGAGTAGAGGCAAAACTCTGATATGAATAAGGAAGACCATTCAGAACGGTCTGCACAAGTGAGCTATCTGGTATAACCTCATCAGTAGAAATCAACTGTTCCTTCAAGTCTTTGATCTTCGTTAGGAAACTGTCCATAGAATCACCTTCATTCATGTGCTCGCTCTCCAACTGTTTTTGGAGGTAAGCAACACGAGCCTCATTCCTAGCTTGGTACAATGTGGTAAGTGTATCCCAAGCATCCTTAGGTATTCTACAAGAGCGAATGTGAGGAATAATGGCATGTTTGACAGACAAAGCTATCAATGCATGTGCATGGACATCTCTGCCATCCCAACAAATCTGCTCTACAGTAGGTGCAGCAGAAACTGCAGCACGAACAGGAATATGCAGAATATCATCATCTTTGATACCTGCTGCATCCTTAAGTATTCTACAAGAGCGAATGTGAGGAATAATGGCATGTTTGATAGACAAAGCTATCAATGCATGTGCATGGACATCTCTGCCATCCCAACAAATCTGCTCTACAGTAGGTGCAGCAGAAACTGCAGTACGAATAGGAATATGCAGAATATCATCATCTTCGACATCATCAGCTTCAATACCTGCAGTTGTAACAGTTGCAGGTGTGATAGGATGTTTTTCGACACATTGCACAATGTTCCACAGTCCTTTTGCAACCAACCATGTCGCATCATATAAGCCCATAACGGGTAGTTGGTACCATCCAACTTATCCTCAACAGCCAACATACGGAATACATCACTGCTTTCAGCCATGGCCAGTGACTAAAATACCTTGATGCAAAAAATTGACTATATCTCAAAAAGTTAAACATAACTGCCCAGATGAATTCCACTAGACCTGTAGCAGACTTCGAGACGCTTATAGTGGCGAACAAAAACTGGTATATACCTTTGGTGCAAAAAGATGAAATAGCCTCCACAAGCGCTACGATAGTGCGTTCGGAGGCCAAAACGAGCTCAGATCGCGATTTCGGCACCACAAAGTGAAGCTGTTTTGATCTCGAAAACATGCTGAGTATGCTCACCAAAATTCGTGCGATTTTGAGACTGCAACCGGACGAGTGTTGACAGCACCCTAGATGAAGCGACGACATGCTCTGATACCAATTGTTGGAGGTAGACGTCTGCGGAAGCACGCAAACAACACAAGGAAGAAGAAGAAGCTTGGAGCACAACACATAATACTGATTGTATTACTAGAGAATGTACAAAGATATGTAGCCCATTAGGGCAATAGGCGTATATACAAGCTGGGGGAAAAAAACCTCCTAAAGAGGGAAAAAAGTGCCCCGGCGGTCCTAAAGTGTTCACACACATCACTACCTAAATATATCAACAAAACTTTGAAGATATCTCTGAGTCAAATTCTAGATGACTCAAGACTTTAACTTCTCAAAGATCTTGTTTCAACAAGGTATGGAAGCATTTTCACTATCTTTAGGAGAGTATCTAAAACATCATCCAACCACAAGATACTAGTGTGGTAACTAACATTAGTGTGTCAACCCATTGAGGTTCTATTGATGAATTTTTACTCAAAAACTGCTTCATTTGAGACCAAGTTCATGCCTATATTCAATCTTTATGACTGCTTACTTGGACAACAATTCTTGTGAATTTCTTTGAGTTAAAGGATTAAATTTATCAAGCTACACTAGGAGCTTGGTGCTTGACTTTCTCAATCAAATCCTTAGTTGAAAAGATCAACTCAGAGTCAAAGTTTGAATTCTTTGGAGATTTATCAAATATCAACCACAATTTTATCTTGAAGTGTTGCAAATTTCAAATAAGAGTCTTTTCCTTATTTGAAAAAGAAGAGCTTGGAAGTTGTTTGCTTCATATCTTCATATGTACTTGATCGTGAAGTATCTTGAGATCATTATAATATACTCCTTGAATGTAAACTTCTCCTTTGAATTTTTAATTCCATTGAGGATCCAACCTAACTTCAAGATCAATTCTAGGTCTAGAAGATAATTATCATCCCACGGTCTGATGTCCCATACCATCTTTCCTACATCAATCTAAATATAAAATCTGGTATCCCATACCACCCTATTTTATATTCACATTGATGGGTGAGTGATACTTATCCTGAAGTCTAAACATGACTTGATAGAGTACCTTCCTTTACACAATCATTTCACGATCTTGTGCTTTGCCTTGAAAACTTGAAAATCTCTTGATAGAATATCCATTCTTCTTTGCTAGGGTTTTCAAATGAAAACCAATTAGAATTCCAAGTACTTGAATTTTCACAGATTCAAGTTTGATTGGTTGAGTCTTGATCAATTTGTAGCAACAAGAGCATTTTACTTCTTGTCTTTTAGATTCCTTTCTTTCTAAAGCTTTTAGTAGCTACCTCGGGGAATTTTTAGGAATCTCTCTACTGCTTAAGTCAGCATCCACTAATGCTTTTGGATTTCATCTTTAAGGAATCCCTTTAAGGGTATTTAAACTTTTACGTTATACCTTCCATAAGCTTAATTATGATCATCATGGTTGGAGACTACATACTTGGAACAATTTACTTTGTTCAGACTTGGAACAACTTACTTGTTTCACACTTTCCATTGGATAAATGGAACTTGAGTGAGAAATTTGTAAAAGAAATTTGATTGCCAATACTTGGGCAAACATCAAAGTAGTTCCAATCACCAGTTCTTGGATGAACATTAGCAAGCTAGATCACGTCTGGTTGTCCTTGCAACAATAATAAAGACTTTAGCCTATACCGTTAAGATCTCTAGTACTATGGAAAGTGTCTTCACTTACCTATGGGATTTTTAGAGATATTTACCTTAACTCAAGTCCAAGCATATTGAAATCCTTTTTAGATTCTAAAACCAAGAATCTCATCAAGATTGATACACTAATAGGTTATATCAATCGTATGACTTTAAGTACCACTACCAGTGATTCGGGACTTCTTGGGGACTACTTGTTGTCTAACTAGCTTGAAGAATTTCATTTTCATTACTAGGGAGAAATTTTTTCTTTCAAGAACTTTAGATTCCTTCCAAGGAATCACGTAATACTAAGCAAATGATTCATCTTGGAATCGTTTGCTTTATTGGAATGATCTTTAAAAGAAATTCTTGACTTTTGGATAGGACTCAAAGCTTGTCCAAAAGATATTTCTTTTTAACCAATGCAATAGTTAACCAAACTATTTTGTTTATTGGATTATCTTTAGGAAGTATCTCAATTCATAAGGATCATTTTGACCAATATTTCATATTAAGCTACAATTAGCTTCAACAAAACCAATAATAACTCTCTAATCCTCTAAAAGGAAGGGTTCTTTTTAAAGTTTTCCCCTTTTCTTAAGACTTTGCATCTGTACTAGAGATGCAATCATCAATGGAAGTGAGTGTTTGTGAGCCTAATATGTGTGTAGTGGGGGCACGAATGAAACTATCCATGAAGCACATGTAACAGGGTGGGACTATGGTCATGATTGAGGTGTAGGGAAAGATGGAGGAGGCAAATGGGAAGTAAGGGTCACACTGAAGAGGCATGTGTGAATGGGGAAATGCGGGGATACCTAAACTACCTTTGGTGGCTCTTGGGTTTCCTTCTATGCTAGGTAGAAGGGGGTCTCCAATGATAGGCTCTACAGACAAAAATGGGGAGGCAAAAAGAGGGTTGGTAATAGAAGAGAAGAGTGTGGCTTGAGAGGTTGGCTCATAGAAAGAAAAGGACATTGATGAGGTTGGGGTTTGGAGAATGGTTGTTATCACTACAAGAGTTTTCTCAGTGGTCAATGGTGGAGGTCAGGGTGATAGAGGAGATGGGGGGTGTTGGGGTGAGATTGGTGGTGCTTGTACAAATGTTTCCATAGTAGGATTGATGGTGGTTGTTGGTTCTATGGTTGCTTCTTGTTTGGATATGGGTATCCGTATGTTTTTGCCTGCCCGTGGTCTTGTTTCCACTCTGCATTTTTCATAGCGGATTGAGTGTCGTAGTGCTGTGTGTACGGTCTCTTGAACTCCCAGTAACTCTGTTAACAATTTGAGTGCATTAATGAAGTGAGGATCCACCCCTTCCTCTATGAGCATCTGTTCTATCAAGGCTTGGCTAGATGCGAATGAAACTCTATGCCTTTCTTGCAGTGCCTTGATTGTATCATATAATCTTTGTAGCTTGGGGGTTATACATTAGAGCACCTATAAGTTTTGGCACTTCTATTGGCTCCCCTTGATATCTTCCATCGTAGTCATCATCGTCTCCTTCTGACTCTTCATCCTCATTATCATCTTCATCATCTTCTTCATCCTCATCCGCTATGGTAGCTGGTACTTGAGAGGTGGTTGCTTGTGGTTGAGAGCCTTCCACCTGTTGTTCCTCAGCTGCCTCAAGATTCACTTCTCTTAAAATCTTCTCGAAATCCTCATTGTTGAGCTCTTCCAAATGTACTCCTTCAGGGAATTCAAGGTCTGTGGGATTCCGTAGAAATATTAAGTTGGGACCTTT
This sequence comes from Ceratopteris richardii, assembly GCA_020310875.1. NCBI lineage: Eukaryota > Viridiplantae > Streptophyta > Polypodiopsida > Polypodiales > Pteridaceae > Ceratopteris > Ceratopteris richardii. The sequence continues at coordinate 29,836,310 of CM035408.1, read as the reverse complement.
CGTGTTGCATCTTGGGAGGCGTAGTGTAAAGGGGTGTACACATCAAGGTGGAGAAGTGATATGTGGGTTTAAGGTGGCTCCTCCTGGTTGAGCACATGGTACTGCTCCTCACATCCTCTTTGAAGGGGGTCCTATGGATGTTCGTCCCTTTAATTGTTGTACTCTATTCCACATTAGATCCCTCTAAATTGGAATATCATAAGCCAAACAACTAGAAATGATCCTAGTCAATCCACAACTTCCATACAAGATTGACTTCCATGACCATCATTTGTGTGCCAAGTGTATCTGATCAATGATCCAGTGAGGTAGGTTAATGGTTAGGTTCTGCGTCTCTGCAAGGTATAAACTGAACCAAATCTTCTTAGGTGGCATAGTGAATCTATCTTGGGCAGGGAAGACAGTGTAGCATGCACATTCTTAGGTGAACTGCTATATTGGGCATCATAGCCACCATATCTTTGAGCTTAGTAAGGTTTTGATTCTTCATGCTATCTGGTACTAGAACCTCCTTCTCAATGGGTATGTGCATTCCTTTCATATCCTGAGCCTCCCACACTAAGTTATTGGTTAACTTAAACTACTTCAATTTGTTACCTCTGGTTAGTGATGGGAACACAAACGTGCTTGAATCTTGGGGATCCTTTTTAGGAGTTTGGGTGTTGATAAGATAATAACACCGCATGAAGTCAGGTCTAGGTAGTTGGGCAGTAAAATATGCAGCCAATCTTGCTTTCTGCCACACTAGGCATAGTGCTTCCGCATTCTGTTAGTTTTCAAACTCCCTTGTGAAGAAATGGTACTTGCTCCCTTTTCCATTGAATTCTAGCTCTACCTCCCAAAGGTAAGAGCCCTCACCCAATGTTCCTGCTACTTCACTAAACCAGTGAGAGATTTTGCCTATAGGCATGGTATGGCCGCTCAAGGGATCTTGTATTGGTATGATCTGTATGGCTTGCAATTTCTCTGGTCTTTCATTCATCTGTGAAATGATGGGCAAGCTCTCCATATCAACCACCTACTGACTTGTGCCTGGATGAGAGCTAGTTCCTGCTACTTGAGCCATGATATTTCTCGTGATTTGGGACTTTTTGGGTACCCATTTCCAGATAGTCCTAGATGTGATCTCTTGTGTGGAGGTGTTGAATGCAACTATTTGTCGTGAAGTATATGATGAGAGTGATTATGAGGGGCTATTGAAGCCTGTGAGCTTATGTGAAGCTACTTGGGCATGTAAGAAGGTCTTGGGCACCCAAATTTATCATGCATTGGGGTTAGCCTTCATTGACCGCTTTGGAACCCAATAGAAATGGTCCGTTATAGGAGATTCCTGGAATACTCTTTCTTTGTAGTCCTTGACTGAGTATGCTATCCGTTGCATCATTAGGTTACTATCTCTCAAGTAGAGAGCTATTCACCTTTTTGTATCCAAATTTGCTTCATAGTTTGAGTCATCTAGCTTCATGCTCTCCTTTGAGTATGAGCATAGATCGTTTGCTTCCTTTGATTCTTGTGCTCCTTGGTTCGATTTGTATCGATCACTTTTGGAAAAGAAGAGAGTTCCATCGGATCCTTGACTCCTTTGTTGAGAACAACCTCCTTCTGCATCACATAGTTTTGGACAAGAACAACATCTTTATCTTCATGTGTACTCTTGGAAGGACCATGAGTTGGTGCCTTTCCTAGTTCCTTGAGTGCCTGATTTTCAAGCTCAATTGTGATGTGTTTTTTATCCACCCAGACCTAAAGAAGTCCACTTCTTAGGTTCAGATTGAGTTCATGATCATAAATCTAGTCTTGACCCAAGACAAGAGGTTCGGTGAGATCCTCATCTTGACACACTAGCACCTTGACTATCATTAGAACATCTTGAATGTAGAGGGGAAGATCCACCTTGCCTAGGCAAGGGGTTTCCACACCTACCAATCCTATGAGATATGCTTCTAACTACACTAGTGGCTGCACCTAAGTCAATCAGGGCTCTTACAATCCTTGCATTCTTTCCCTTCCCTACCTCTAGGGTCACAAAAGGACGTTGGTCAACTATTCTATGGTAACGTACACTTGATGCTTTGCATATGGCCATGTGATATCTTAGAGCTTCATAAGCATCTAACCTAGGTTGATCTCTACCCTGCCATCTCAATTTCATTCATCAGATTCATTCTACAACTTCTGCATGTGCTTCTTCTCGAACTCATTTTTCCTCTTCCTTACATTTCTTGGCAGTGTTGAGTCATTTTAGCATTTCCTCTGTGAGGGGTTCTTGCTATAATTCAACTCTCCATCCGTTGATGTAACTAGGTAGGGTGTCACCTCCTAGAGTGGCTAATTGGATGGCTCCATTCTAATCACACTATTGAAGATTGTTACAGGTTCCCAAGAAAGTCTAGAGGAAGAGGACTCAATAGAAGTGGTTATGGATCAAATAGAGGCAGATGAAATGGAGGATACAATGATAACTATTACAACAACAATAAAAACTATCAACATGGATAACTCTGACTTAGAAGATGCCCAAAACAAACATGACGTGCAGACAAGTGATGATACAAGACACTCAGTGGAGAAAGTAGGTAATGTCAAGACATCAGATGGAAACATGAATCTTCTAAGCAAGGTATTGTATGTACATACAATAACCAAAAACTTGATAAGTTTTGGACAAATTGTGGAGAAGGGATTGCATGATAGGTTTACAAGACATGGAGCATATGTGGAAGACCCCAAGCAAGGATTTAGAAGGATTTCCAAAGGAGATAAGATAGGAAGACTCTTCACCTTTGAAGTGGAGGAGACCAAGAACATAACATAGAATTGTTTAACTATGGATCTCAAACACTCTCTGAATTGGAGGTATGTCATAAAAGACTTGCTCATATTGGTAAGAGAACCTTGAAACAAATTTGTAGGGATCAAAGTGTGATTGGATTGCCCAACATCACAAAGCAACATATGATCTAAAAGTGTGGAGCTTGTCAATTTGGCAATGCACATAGACAACCTTTAAATAGGAAAGGTTATATCCATCAGGAGCTATTGGATCTTGTACACACAGACGTGTGGGGTCCAAGCAAAGAATATTCTATTTCAGGTTCAAGATATTATGTATCTTTTATTGATTATTGTATCAGGTGGACAATTATGTACTTTATGAAGCACAAAGATGAAGTCTTCAATTGTTTCAAAAAGTATCTTGCACTCATAGAGAACCAAACAGGTAAATGTCTCAAGTGACTAAGATCAGATGGTGGTGGAGAATACTTCTCAAATGAATTTGATGCTTTCCTACAAGAAAGAGGAATCAAAAGAGAGGTAAAAACTAGATACACACCTGAACTCAATGGAGTAGCTAAAAGGAGGAACAAGACTATAGTAGAAGCAGCCAGATCTATGCCAAATGAAAAGATTCTACCTAACTATCTTGGGTAGAGGCTGTATCAATAGCCACATACCTTATAAATAGACTTCCATCAAAGTCTTTAGAAGGTATCACTCCTTATGAAATGTGAAATGGAAGAAGACCCAGCCTAATATTGTAAAATCTTTGGATGTCTAGCTTAGTAAGCTACCTATTCCAAGTGGAATGATGTAAAATAATAAACTATGCTAAGAGAAATCAATTTAGCATGTTAAGCTATATCCCCGACTTTTTAGGACTGTAGCAAAAAATGACTAGAGATCACCTCGACGCAGATTTCTCCAAAATGGCTTAATAGAATGTCTTCAAAATTTGACAGCATGTAGATTACTTTAAGATGAATCCAACAAGCTTTGAATCACTGAATTTGGTGAAGAATTGACCGAGATATGCCCTTGACAAGTTGACGGACTTTTGAGTAGACTAACAGAGAACTCAGAGATGGACAATGTGTATGTATGTATTAATGAACATTTGTATACAACTCCATTGGCATGAATATCATTGCCAAATGGTGTAGAGAGGTGTGCGCTAGAGTGTAGACCTCACACACACTCAAAAATCAGTAATGCTAGGCTCGGGAGTGCTCTCTCTTTTTCGTGACCTTTCATGTCCATTTTTTATAAGAGATGGGTAAAAATTTGAATTCAAATTCAAACTTTTGGCTCCCTATGATCAAGCTCCTAAATGCTTGGAGATATTCTTTCAATCAAACAACTAATTTTCCACGAATCCTTTCGGTAGGTGATTACAAGAGATTCCAAGTCAATTTGATGTTTACAATGAGGTAAAGTGGTAATTAACCACTAGCATATGTTCCTATGCTTCTTCATGTATGTATAAACTTCAATGCATCCTTTGAGCCAAATATGTAGGCTTGTAATTTACACCAACAATAACTCCTCACCATGCAACATTTGTGGTTTATCAAATCATGCTACAGATGAGTGTTTCAGGAATTACAAAAATCAGAGAGGAAGAGGATACCAAAGAGGTGGATACTCACAGTCAAGAGGTAGATTCAACCATCACCAAGGCTACAACAACAACTACAACAACAATTACAACAACAATTACAGTGGCAACTACCAAGGAGGATTCAAATCCAGAAAGGACTACAACAACTATACAGAAGAGCAAGATGATTCTCTTCTGATCATGAACATGACTTCAAAACCAGGTACATATGATGACCACCTATTCTACATTGACTCAGGATGCTCAAATCATGTGGCTGGCAATGTAGCACTACTCTCTAATCTTGAGGAACCAAAAGGTAAGCATCAAGTACAAACAGGTGATGACACCAAGCACTCAGTAGTTAAAGTTGGAAATGTTAAGACTTGTGATGGAAATCAGAACTTGTTGAGTAGGGTACTCTATGTACCAACCATGACAAAAAATTTGATGAGTGTTGGACAGATTGTGGAGAAAGGTTTGCAGGTTAGATTCAACCAATTTGGAGCATTTGTGGAGGATCCTAAGCACGGATTCAAGAGGATTGCTAAAGGAGAAAAATCAAGTAGACTTTTCACTTTTGAGTTAGAAGACACAAAGAATATTGCACTATATAGTTATAAAGATCAAACACTTTCAGAGCTTGAGATTTGGCACAAAAGATTAGGGCATGTAGGAGAAAGAACCTTGAAGCAGATATGCAGAGATCAATGTGTTATTGGAATACCTAATGTTTCCAAACAACATATTATATATAAATGTAGTGCTCGTCAACATATGATATATAAATGTCTCACAGATTAGCTTTCTCAAGGAAAGGATACATGCATGAAGACTACCTAGAACTTGTTCACACAGATGTATGGGGACCAAGCAAAGACCCCTCAATCTCAGGATCAAGGTACTATGTATCTTTTATTGATGATTATAGCAGGTGGACTGTATTGTACTTCATGAAGCACAAGGGTGAGGTATTTAATTGCTTTAAAAAATATCTTGCACTAGTTGAAAATCAGACAGGAAAGAACTTGAAGAGACTAAGGTCAGATGGAGGAGGTGAGTACTTCTCCAATGAATTTGAAGACTTCTTGCAGGAAAGAGGCATCAAAAGAGAAACCACAACAAAGGTATACTCCTGAACAGAATGGGGTAGCTGAGAGAAGGAATAGATTGATTGTTGAGACAACTAGGTCTATGTTGAATGAGAAAAAGTTACCTAACTATCTATGGGCAGAAAGTGTTTCCACTGCCACTTATCTCATAAACAGGTTACCATCTAAATCCCTTGATGGGATGACACCCTATGAAGCATGGCATGGTAAGAGACCCTCACTAGACCATTGCAGGATATTTGGATGTGTAGCATATGTACACATTCCTTCTCAGATAAGAGGTAAGCTAGACCCTAAGGCTGAGAAGTGCATCTTTATTGGATAATGATCTGAATCAAATAGGGTACAGGTTTTACAACCCTTCCAATAAGGGATTCATGGTTAGTAGAGATGTTGTCTTTGATGAAAATGATTCTTGGTATGAGAATGAATGCAGGAAGCTTAAAATACCCTATGACTTGGAAGAGGAGTTTCCAAGTCTTGCTAAGGAAGAACCTACTTAGAATGAAGACTCAACTTCAGATGATGAAGATGTTATCAACCTTGAAGAGTTCAAAGCATGGAAGTCCAAAGGAAAAGTCAAAATGAAGAAGCTTGAAGACATACCTGAATCTTCAAATCAATCAATCAGAAGATCACAAAGAGAGAGCAAAAAACCTATCAGATATGGGTATGATACATCTCTTGTTACTAAACACTCTGTTTACCTTGCCAAAGATTTGTCAATTGAAGAACCACAATCATATGAAGAAGCCATAACCAAGACAGAATGGAAAGAATCTATGGATGAGGAGATTGAAGCATTCAAGGAGAGTGATACATGGGAGTTAGTACCCAAGAAGGAATCCATGAAGGTAATAGGATCCAGATGGATCTATAACCTTAAAAGAAATTATGATGACTCAATTAATAGGTACAAAGCCATATTGGTAGCTAAGGGTTTTGCACAAACCCAAGGCATTGACTATGAAGAGACATTCTCTCCTGTGGCCAAGATGCCAACCATCAGAGTGTTGGTGAGTGTAGCTGCATCAAAAAATTGGAACATGTACCAATTGGATGTCAAGAATGCTTTCTTGAATGGATGGATTTCAGAGGAGGTATATGTGTCACAACCTCCTGGCTATGAGGGCCCTAAGAAAGTAACATATGTTTGCAAATTGAAAAAGGCTTTATATGGATTGAAGCAAGCACCTAGGGCATGGAATTACAGGTTAACTACATACCTCCAAGACCAAGGTTTTGTCATGAGCAAGGTAGACACTTCTCTATTCATCAAGAGAAGTAATTCAGAGGTAATATAGCTTTGTGTTTATGTTGATGACATCATACTTACAAGTAATGATGTTAATGGAATTAGACAAATCAAAATTCAGATGATGAAGGAGTTCAAGATCAATGATCTTGGTCTACTAAAGTATTTTCTTGGGCTTGAGTTAGTCTATACTAACTCAGGAATATACATTACTAAGAAAAAGTACATACAGGATATGTTGAGGAAGTTTCATTTGCAGTATGCCAAAGTGGCAAGTACTCCAATGGAGGTAAACCTAAAACTAAGTGCCCATGAAGGTGATGAAATTAATGACATTACAGGTTATCAAAGTATGTGGTAGCTTGAACTATGCTACCTTAACAAGGATAGACATTGCATATGGAGTTAGTGTGCTAAGTCAGTTTATGCACAAGCGAAGGGTACCTCACTTAGAAGCTACCCAGAGAATCTTGAAGTACCTCAAGGGTACACAACATCATGGTCTGTATTTCCCCTACACTTCAGATATTGACATCAAAATTTATTCAATGCAGATTGGGCAAGATGCAAGGATGATAGAAGAAGCACTTCTGGATACATTTCATTTGCAGGTGACAAACCAATTTCATGGTCTTCAAAGAAGCAACCTACTGTTGCTTTGTCTTCTACAGAAGCAGAGTATAGAGGACTGGCTAATGCCACACAAGAAGCCATATGGATCAAACTATTGTATACAGAATTGGGTTTATATACTAGGTCACCAATAATCTTTGGAGATAATACAAGTTCACTTCACCTTGCAGCTAATCCTATCTATCATGCTAGGACCAAACATATAGAGGTCCATTACCATTATATGAGAGAGAAGTTGCTAAACAAAGACATTCAACTAACCTATGTATCAACCAATATGCAGTGTGCAGATTTGTTGACTAAAGCTTTGGATGGAACCAAACTTTGCAGGTTCAAAGCAATGATTGGATTGTAGGATATGCATGAAGAATGAAGGATGAAGACCAAGCCAAAATGTTTGGCTTGAGGGGGAGCTGTTGGTGTAATTCACAAGCCTACACATTTGGCTTGATGGATACATTGAAGTCCATACACAAATGGAGAAGCATAGGAACTATTGCTAGTGGTTAATTACCACCTTACTTCCTTGTAAAAGTCAGATTTGACTTGGAAAACTTGTAAACACTTACAAAAAGGAATTCGTGGAAAAAGGTTAGCTTTGATTGAAGGAATATCTCCTAGGATATAGGAGCTTGATCATAGTGAACCAAAAGTTTGAATTTGAATTCAAATTTCTACTCAATCACTATAAAAGTGATCATGGAAAAGTCGTGGTTAGAGCTCATCACTCCTAAGCTTCTCATTACTGTTTCTGAGTGTGTGTGAGGCCTAAACTCTAGCCCAAACCTATCCACACCATTAGGCAATGAATTGCATGCCAATGGATTTGTATACAAGTGTTCATTAACACATATATCTTCATTAGTCATTTCTAAGTTCTCTACTATAGTACTTGAAAGTCTGTCAACTTGTGAAGAGTATATCTCAGTCATTTCTACACCAAATTCAAAGATTAAAAGCTTATTGGATTTAACTCAAAGTTTTCTACATGCTATCAAAGTTTGAAGAGATTCTATTCAGCCATTTGAGAGAAAAGATCATCGAGGTGCTCACTGGTCAATGTATGCTACAGTCCTAAAAAATCGGGGGTAAAGTTTAATTTGCTAAAGTGATTTCTCTGAGCATAGTTAGTCTTTTTATATCATTCCACTTGGAATAGTTAGCTTGCTAAGGTAATTAGATACCCTAAAAGGAATTTTTCCAATTCCTACTATGCTGGTCATACTGAGCAAAAGATCCAGCAGGTGTCAAGACATAAATAGAAGGTTTTCTTGAGATTTTGAGTTTCAAAGTTATCTGTTTTGATTCAATCATTACACACACCATTTCCAAAGTACATAGGCCATTTTATGGTGTCATTGGAAATCTAAGGAGGTCTACTTATTAACTCTAAAGCATCATAGAGCTGCTACAGAGCAGGATTTGGTAGTACCTACTCAATCTCTTAGAGTGTCCATCCATCTTTCCCAACATGGTGGTGGGGTTATATGAGGTGGATTAGAAGGTGATGCGGATGGTGGTGGTGTTGTCTGAGAGTGTGTTTGAGATGTAAGTTCAACTATTTTGGCCTTTGTTTCTCTTAGGCTTTCCTCAAGCTCGATCATTGTCTCTTCATTCATTCACGTCTATCCTTCCAGGATCTTGTCCTTTTCTTAGTTATACTCTCAGTCTCACTGACCTCAAAACTCTTTTCTTGACCGAAGCCTTGGTTTTGCTATAATGTTTGAGCTCTGGTGACTACCTGCACTAGGGCAGTGTTGAAGCTCAAAGTCAAGGACAAAGCATGGAAGCACATCAAAAGGTGGACACACAAGGAAAGGGAGCAAGTAGGGAGCTCCAAGAAGTGTATGTCAAATTTTCAGAAGAATCCCCTACAAAAATAGTGATTTTCATCACTAAAAACCATTGTAAATACCATTATCTATTTTTAGTAACTCCATTTTGTTCAAGCCCAGGAGTCCTCGAGCTTGAGGAGTATTAGAAGTACCATCGTACCAATTTTCATAATTTTTAGACTTCGTTTGAGCCCTCAAATAAGCACTGGAACCTAATTTTTAACTAGGCCGGACACTAGGTCTGGACAGGGCCAAAACTAGTCAAAAAACTATAAAAAGAGCTAGAGAGCTCATTTTTGAGGTTAGCTTGTTAGAGAATAGAACTTTTGGAAGAGAACTCTTTTGCAATCTAAGCTTTCCATTGTTCCTCTCTTTGATCTTACTTTGTGCGCGTGTGTGTGTATGTGTGTGCATGTTTGTGTGCTTTCACTCACGCACTTGTGCCTTCACTTGCTCGTGGTCTTCATACCGGTCCTCACGTCTCTGCGGATTGACAAGTAAAGGAGGTGGTGCTTACGCTTGAGCTACACCAAATTTTGGCGCCGTTGCCGGGGAGAGAGCTTCGAGGACGAGCGTTGTGATGGTAAGATCGTAGATTTGCGACGTTGGAAGGTAAAAAAACTATCATTTCAGTTCATTTTCTGTTTTTTCCTCTTCATCTTCATCATCATCATCATCTCCACCTTCTTCCATCTTCTTCTTCATAGAAAATTCTTGTTTTTTAGTGCATTTTCACCATCTTCATACCATTCTTCATGCATTATTGTGTGGGAAGGAGTTAGGAGAAGCAAGGGAGAGCAAGCGCTGTGTTTTTTTCATGATTTTCTGCTCATACGGAGCTCGCCATAGCCGGCGCTCAGAAATTTGAATTTCCCGCCAAAAAACACGATTCTGTGATGAAAATCGCGATTCTGTGAAAATTCAAAATTTTTTGAAAAATCACGATTTTCTGTTTTCCCGCCTAAAAGTTGGCTGAAAAAATCACGATTCTGTGATTGTGCTCAAAATCGCGATTCTCACAAATCACGATTTTCAGTCAAAAAACACGAATTTGAGAAAACACGATTCCCTACTCAAAATCACGATTCTCAAAAAATCACGATTTTCAATAAAAAACACGATTTTGTGAAAAAAGACGATTCTGTGTAATCACGATTTTTTGCTCAAAATCGCAATTTTCTAAAAACACGATTTTGTGCTCAACATCGCGATTTTCATGCCAAAAACATGATTCTGAGAAAATACGATTTTCAGTGGGCTCAAAATCGCGATTCTCACAAATCACGATTTTCAGCCAAAAACACGATTTTGTGAAAAAAAAAAAAGGCGATTCTGTGTAATCACGATTTTTGCTCAAAATCGCGATTTTCTAAAAACACGATTTTGTGCTCAACATCGCGATTTTCATGCCAAAAACACGATTCTGAGAAAATACGATTTTCAGTGGGCTCAAAATCGCGATTCTCACAAATCACGATTTTCAGCCAAAAACACGATTTTGTGAAAAAAAAAGGCGATTCTGTGTAATCACGATTTTTTGCTCAAAATCGCGATTTTCTAAAAACACGATTTTGTGCTCACCATCACGATTTTCAGAAACACGATTTTATGCTCAACATCGCGATTTTCAGAAACACGATTTTGTGCTCAACATCGCGATTTTCAGAAACACGATTTTGTGCTCAACATCGCGATTTTATGAGTTCACAAAATCGCGATTCTCTGAAAGTTCACAAAATCGCGATTTTCTCCAAAGGTCCTGTTTGCTTGTTTTGACCCCCAGGAGCCTGAATTGGCATAACTTTTTCATCCAAAGTCCATTTTTTGAGCTCTATAGCTCGTTCGAAAGCTCGTTTCAAATCCTACACGACCTCAACTGTTTTTTTCAAGAATAACGCGTTGATTTTGAGATAGGATAATTTGAAGTTGACCCTCAAGTGGGACTAGGGAACCAAGGGGACTCCAAAGAATTTTGAACCATACCAAGGGGAAAATTTGGACTCTTGACTAAGCTTATGAACCTGAGATCTGGTAGACACTTAGGCAAGGATAAACAAAGCATTAGATCTTCTGAGGCTAGTGTCAACCATACATCCAAGTCTTGGGCACAACAACTAAGTGGTCATCTTTTACTAAGTTCAGACACAAGTGATTCAGAAATGTCTTTTAGTATGGGAAAACCTGCAGGTGGCTCAGGGACTGCCCATCTACAAACACCAGAAGGGCCCTATAAGACACAGTTGGAATATATTCGGACCAACCAATTAGGTGCTCGCATCTATGAGGATGGTCTGAGGCGATCAGTGGTCCAACTCAAAAATCCAGAACAATCCTTTGGACTTGAACACCCGGTGGTCAAGTTCGAAGAGAGTTCATACATTGATAAGGAAGGAACCATGTATGTGGTCACCAACCTACCAGATAGGACTGATGAGTTTGGAAATGTCATTCCTGAGAATGAAATAGGAGACCTAGAACAAGGAAATGTAGGACAAGGACCCCAGACTCCTAGAGGTAAGTCAGTTTTGACCCGAGTGATCACTCCAGACTGGATCCCTCAAGATAACAAAAGCATAGAACTATTTTTGAATAGAGAAACAGAGGAAGCCTTTTGGAGATTCAAGCCAGATCAACCTAGACAATTGGGCATAGTCATCATCTACGAGTTCAAGGATCCAGAGATGCCAGGAAAAGTTATTTACCTGGATAACACATCAGAGAAAATTTTCTTGGTAACAGAACATGATAGACATGCATATACTTGGAAGAATGAATTGATTTTCCCCCCACCAAGATCCAATGTTTCCCATGGCCTCCAAGGAGTAGGATCATCCCACGCTCATGATGCTCAGAGAGAAAGAACTAGAGAGAGACCTGAGGTAAGTTTTGCACACACCGTGGGCAGGAATAGATCAGGATTTGAAAATGAAAGACCTGAAAGAGAGAGACATCAAGCCCATAGGCAAAAAAGAGATGAACATGATTTTCCATTGCCTAGACCCTGAGAGCACCCAAGAACCCTTAGACCCACTCAAGTGATCAAGGCAATGAAGAATTATTTTGACGGGTCAGGAGATCCTTATGATCATGTGGCCGAGTTCAAACAAGTGTTAAGAGCTGAACAGGTTGAGGACTTGTTCACCCAATACGAGGCATTTGGTTTGACTCTTAAGGGCACTGCCTTGGCTTGGTTTCAACCACTGAGTAGTCGCAACTATCGCGATATAGGTCAACTGCTAGACGAATTCATTGTAGAATTTTCCAAGAGTGGTATCAGGCATAACACATCCTCCCTGATCCACAGTTTCAAGCAGACACCCCAAGAAACAGTGCGACTAGCAGGTAGAAGGTTCAGACAGTACCTAGAAAGATGCCCTACTCCAGAGTTACCCACACCAGCTAAACAAGTGGCTTTGTTCTTAGATGGCTTACTGAGCACAAAGTTAAGATCATATGTGTACTTGAAAGAGCCTAGATCCATAGAAGAGTGCGTGCGGACATGCATCGACATAGAAGATAACTTGGGTGAGGAGTTAGGATTGTCCAAACTCTACAAAGATTCCGATAGTTCTACTAGTCATACTTCAAAGATCTCCACAGAAATAGAAGAGATAGCTGAGCAAGTTGCCAAGAAGCTGGGAGTCCAAAATAGACAAACACAGAGAGTCACCCCATTGAATCGGTGCTATACTGCGGAGGTGACCACATGGCTAATGTATGCCCAATGCAAAACCAAAACATTAGAGAAAGGAATGCTCCATATTGCACTATTGAGAGAAAATACACAAACCACACGGCTCAAGATTGTCCCTACAATAGGCAGGCTGTTAGAAAAAATTATCAGCAACCTTACCCACAAGGTAGGTATCAGAACCAATACCAACAGCTATATTATAGACCACAACAGCAATATCAGGTATCATATAGGCCACAACCTGTCTTGGGAAACCAACCACCAGCTCCAGCCAACGTGATTCCAGTCAAATATGCTGTGGGAGAGGAAAATCCAAACAGAGCATTGGTGCCCCTAACCCCATTGATACCAGATAATGATTCTCATGCTCATAGTTCAGACTACTCCCATGAAGGTAGTCCACATGCGTATTACACAGAGTCACCTGAACATAGTGAGATTTACTCGTATCAATATGAGGCACCACCTATGGAGCAAAATTGGGAGCCAGAATACTCCAATGTCATGTACACAAATCCTAACCCTAGGCCCCAAGTGAGACAAATGAGACCACAAGCCCCTAGAGGATCTTGTTTTAGATATCAAGGTGATCATTTCATTCGTGACTGTCCCCACCCATCATCTCCGAGTCAAGGACAGGCTATCACAATACAGGCTTTTTGCCCTGATTGTGGCAAAGACCATCTCCCTAGAGATTGTCCAAGAAACCCCTCCAGCGCACCCAAGATTACACCTATTAATGTAGTAGGCTTAGTGGCGGATTCAAGTTCAAGTAGCAGTAAGGTGGCACCTATACAGGCAGTTACTAGGGCACAAGCATTAAAACAGGATAAACCAGTAGAACAATCAGAATCGAGTGAATCGGGAGAGCCTAGTAAGAGGAAAACAAGAACATGGAAGGATACCAGAGAGAAGGCCAATCGCAAGTGGAATAAAAAGTTATCGGAACTAGAAGAAAGCTTAAAAGAAGCGAAAAAAAAAATAGAAGACATTGCATCTCAAAGCCCCTCGCATGCCGAAATTCCATCCACTCCACCTCATCCCACCCCACCACCCATTGTAAATAGACCACAACCAGGGTCTGTTCTTGCAGATCCAACCCCAGAAGGCTTGGACATGATGTTCAAGGCCTACCAGGCTCGACTTCAAGAAGGGCCTACAGCTGCAAACCTAGACAAGAGTTACCCTAGAGCGGACTTAGAGATTGAACGGATGAAAATGTGCATGAAAATGGTAGAACAAGCTCAAGCTATACTTGAGACTAGTCAAAAGTTCAATCAGACAAACTTTGTCAAAGGGGATTTGCATTTCCAGGGCTTACTAGAACGATTAGAGCAGTTGGTAAACAAACCACAAGTTTCTTTACCTCCACAGGCTCAACCAGTTATTGAAAGAGGAAGCTCACCACCAATGGGAGCTTATGTTCCTATTTCCACGGATCCAGGAATACCTCCTTCAATTCAACAGTACTCTCAAGAATTCTTGCGGGAAATACAAGAAGAGAAATGGGCCAAGGAGAAGGGTAATTCCCCTCCTATTCCTGAGATTGATGATCTTCATGATCAATTTCCCCAAGACATTCCATCTATTTACGGAGATGAAGCAGAACAACAAGAAGACGGAAGGTTAGATTTTGAATCTAATACCTTAGAAGAACTGCCTCAATTTCCAGGCCCATGGGAATCTGAATCTCTCCAGATTAGAGCTCCCACAATACTAGTAAGAAATGAAGACTCAGTGGTTCCAAGGAACACGGATGTCGTGAAGAACACTAAGGTTCAGTGTCATCTCACTGTAGAAGAGCTGCTCAAAGCAAAACCTGAGATTTGGAATCATGTGAAGGATCAGGTTCCAGAACTTGATTCCAACATGGCAAAAGCAGGCTCCAAGCAAAGGGTACCAGAGATACCTCTAGACAAAATAGGGGACATGTGTGAGGGTGAAGAAGGTAATACTTATCTTCCAATCACCTACCAAGGTTACACAACCAAAGCAATCATAGATTCAGGTGCTGGTGTTGCTATTGCAACCACCTCCTTGTGGAAGCAATGGGGCAAGCCCACATTAAGACCAACTAGAATGAAGCTTCAAATGGCTGATGGTCATTTTGAAAGACCTCTCGGATTGCTAGAAGGGATCACTCTAACCACTTGTGGTGTAGAGTTTGAGCACACATTTGCTATATGTGACTTTGAGAAAAATAATGTCTATGAGATGATCCTAGGAAGACCCTTCCTACGCCAATTGCAAGTAGTACAGGATTGGGGAACTAACTCCTTGTACTTACAGCACTTAGGGGTCACCACCAAGGTCAATTTGAAGGATTACACCTTCAGAGATGTACCACCCTTACAGTGGAATTCTATCCACAAAGCGAAAGAAGATTCCATCTCTGTGCATTCTGAAAGTTCACCTGATCCATCATGGCTGCCTGAAGATACTCATTTGTGGATGTGCAAGGTCGCAAAGGAAGAGGAAAAACGTTTAAAGGCAAGAGAAGAAGGAACTTCGCTAGGAGATAGACCAGTTAAAGACCCAGCCTACACACCGATGATCTTTCCAGATGAGGAGTTTGAGCCTCATGGCTGGCCAGAAATCTTAGCCACCATGGACATTGCTGTCAATGAGGAACAGTGGACACCTCATTGTGATGAGGAGGGTTATGATATCTCAGTGTTCATGTGTCAACCCTTGCTAGAAGAATGTGACCCTAGTGATGTCATAGAAGAAGAAGAGAATGACGATGATCTGGAGTCTATTGTGATGGATAGTTGCTTTAACTCAGAGCAACACTATCTAGAAGATATAGGAGTGTTCACCCAAAAAGAAGAAGAACCTCTCACAAGTATTAAAACAGTAAACTCAAAGGATGGAAGTGAGAGTAGTCAAAAGAAAAAGAAAAGAAAAGCAGTGAAACAAGAAGAGGAGGAATCATTGTTTGAAGTACCAGAAAACTTCAAGAAATATGAAGTGGACGACCGCAAAATTTTGGTACGAATGCCTAAGAGAGAGGCCATCATAGGAGAATCATATGATAATAAAGAAAAGACCAAGAAGATTGTAGTGACCATTGAAGAGAACGAAGAGAGATGCACATATATAGGAGATGACCTAAGTGCAAGAGAAGAAATGGAGCTCATAGCTCTATTAAGGGAATATAGGGATGTGTTTGCATGGCACTATAGAGACTTGAAAGGGGTAGATCCAAGAATTTGCTCTCATACTATCCCCATGACTGCTGATGCTAAGCCCACCAAACAGAAGCCCTACACATATAATGATACCTATGCCGCCAAAATAAAAGAAGAAATTGATAGGTTGATTGAAGTTGGATTCATCTATGAGATTGAGCATACCGAATGGGTGTCCCCCATTGTTGTGGTACCCAAGAAGAACGGGAAGTTGCGAGTGTGTATTAACCTTAAAAAAGTTAATGCCGCTATGATTAGAGATAGTTATCCACTTCCAATCACAGAACACCTATTGGAGCGTGTTGCAGGCAAGGAAGTTTATAGCTTCCTTGATGGATTTTCAGGTTACAATCAAGTAGCCATTGCCCCAGAAGATCAACACAAAACAGCTTTTGCTACAGAGTGGGGAATCTTTGCATTTCGTGTGATGCCATTTGGGCTCACCAATGCACCTGCAACATTCCAAAGGCTCATGTGTCATGTCTTCAAAGAGTTCTTGCGAAAGAGCTTAGAAGTGTATGTGGATGATTTATGTGCTCATTCCCAAGAAAGAAGGTTTCACATCCCTGAGCTCAGACAAATCTTCAAGAAGTGTAGAGAATATCGAGTGTGTCTGAACCCAGAAAAGTGTGTGTTTATGGTGCGTCAAGGTAAAATCTTAGGTCATATTGTTTCTAAGAATGGAATCTCAACAGATGAAGATAAGGTGCGAGCCATAGCGGAGCTACCAAGGCCAAGGAATATTAAAGAGGTACAAGCCTTTATGGGCCATTGTGGATACTACCGTAGGTTTATCCACATGTACGCGATCATAGCTAGACCCCTTTATGCCTTGTTGTCTAATTTTGAGTGGAACGACGAATGCGAGAATTCTTTCAACGAACTGAAGAAACGTTTGTGCACGGCACCAATACTCACCACTCCTGATTGGAATAAACCCTTCCATGTCCATGTGGATGCATCCAATCATGCCATAGGATGTGTGCTAGCACAACCCACAAGTGAAGGAAACTTAGATTTGCCCATATCATATGCTAGTAGACAGCTCGCTGTAGCTGAACGGAACTATACCACAACTGAGCGAGAGGGCTTAGGCATGGTATATGATGTGAAGAAGTTTAGACACTATTTATTGGCCAACAAGTTCAAGTTTTTCACTGATCATCAAGCTTTGTTGTATTTGGTCAATAAACCTTGCAATACTGGACGCTTAGTAAGATGGTTCCTCTTACTAATGGAATATGACTTTGAAGTTGTTGTCAGGAAAGGTAGAACTCACCTTCGGGCAGATCACCTTTCTCGCATCACTTCAGGAGAGTCACCGCAAGGAGTGTCTGACGAATTACCCGATGCTTATCTGTTCAATTTAGAAGTTGTTCCTAAATGGGCAAATAAGTTGGTACCAGTCCTAACCTTTGGCCCTGCAAATAAGAATGTGAAAACATCACAAGAAGAAATTGTAAAATCACAAAAATATCACATATTAGCAGGAAGCATGTACAAACAAGATACTGAGGGTGTATTAGCTTGTTGTGTGGAGGATGATGAACATAGTAGTTGGCTGCAACAAGCCCATGAAGGAATGCTAGGAAATCACTATTCTAAACAACGAACATTGCAGAATCTAAAGCGTTTAGGAGTGTATTGGCCTAGCATGGACAAAGAAATACATGAGTGGATTAAGAATTGTCCAAGGTGCAGAGAGAGAACCCCAGTGGAGCATGCGACCCTTTATCAAGTGTCATTAATTCCAGATTGGTGTGCTCCATTGGTAGAGTTTATGAGATCGGGAAGATTACCCAAAGAGGCTAGTCTAGCAAGAAGACGAAGCATGGAGCAAGAGGCTCAAGGCTATGCCTTAGTAGGGGACAACCTATACCGAAGAGGCAAAGATGGTTACTTAAGACTATGCGTTCATGAATCAGACTATTTAAAGGTCTTAGAGACTGCACACAGCGGTGTTGCAGGTGGACATTTTGGTCCTGACCGAGTGATCAAGACCATTCTATTCTCAGGACTTTGGTGGCCCACTCTTCATATGGACGCACATACCTATGTGAAGAAATGTGACACATGCCAACGTGCACAATATCCAGTGAGAAAAGACGAGATGCCCTTGAGGCCAATGATGGGAGGACGTGCATTTTCGAAGTGGGGCATAGACTTCATAGGTCCTATTAACCCCCCAGCTAGAAACTCCCATGCAGAGTACATCATTGTAGCCACAGATTACCTTACAAAGTGGGTAGAAGTCAAAGTCACAACAAAGAATGATGCTCAGACTACGGCTAAGTTCTTATTCGAGAATGTGTTCACGAGATATGGACTACCAATAGAGTTGGTGAGCGATAGAGGCACACACTTCTTGAATGAAGTCATTGAAAATATTCTCCAAGAATTCTTGGTGATACATAAGAAATCTGCCCCCTATCACCCACAAGCCAACGGACAAGCCGAGAGTACCAATAAGATCCTCTGTAACGTATTGACAAAACTGGTAAATAATAAACGCTCTGACTGGGACAAACAACTTCATCATGCTATTTGGGCTTATCGAGTTGCCTACAAAACGGTACTCAATGCCACCCCATTTCAGATGGTCTTCGGACAGAACGCTGTGCTACCATTAGATTTCTTAATCCCTGCCTTAAAAGTAGCACAAGAGTATGAGTGGAATGGGCATGAATTGTCCTCTAGGATCTTTGATCTCGAACGCTTGGGTGAGATGAGGCTACGAGCGGCAGCAGGCATCTACGCTGCAAAGAAGAGGCAAAAGGCATACTTTGATGCACACATCAAGGATAAGGGATTGAAAGAGGGAGATCTAGTGTTGGTATACACACTTAAACAACATGCCCGTAAGTTGGAAAAAAGAGGATAGGGACCCATGATCATTAATAGAATTTCCACTAGTGGTGCAGTTCAGTTGGCCACTCTAGAAGGAGATATCTTGCCAAACTATATTAGTGGTTGTAGAGTCAAGCTATATCAAGAACCTCTTACTGAGGATATGCTAATGAGACTCAACACTGCTAAGAAGCGAAAAGAAGAAGAGTTAAGAGTGAGAGAAGAAGCACAGGTAGAGGCCAGAGAGCGTATTAGGCGAAATAAGTTAAGGCGATTAGGCCTCGAGGTCAACTCAAAAGCCACAAAATATCACATGGATATGTGTCAGAAGTCAGGCATAGCAACTTCTCAGGTCATTGACCGAAGACCCTTTGTGACCATAGAGATAGGACAAGGGAAGGGTGCAAGGACGGTGAAAGCATTGATTGACTCAGGTGCAGCAAGTAGTGCAGTTAGACTTTCCTACTGCCAAGACTTGCAGTTGAACATCAATCCCATAGAAGCTTATCTCATAGGATTGGGAGGAGTGGAAACCCCTTGTTTGGGCAAGGTGGAACTTCCCATCTACCTTCAAGATGTTCCAATGAAAGTCAAAGAGCTAGTATGTCAAGATGAGAACCTTACAGAACCACTTGGCTTGGGTCAAGATTGGATCTATGACCATGCAGTTAACTTAAACCTAAGAAGTCAAATTCTTCAAGTTTGGGTACATGAACAATGCATTACATTAGAATTAGAGAACTGCATGCTCCTAAATCATGGCACCACACACTCTCTTAGTTCTTCCAAGACTAATCATATGAAAGAAGATGTTGTATGTGTCAAAAGCTCTATGATACAGAAGGAGTCAATCGTGGAAGACCAGGTTCGAAGGCGGGTGGATCTTTCTTCTTCTCCAAAGAATCAAGTAGCCACAGTAGTGAGTCCACCACACAAGCAAACACAACCGTTCACGACAACTGCTACATCAAATAGAAAGACACCACTCGATAAAAAAGCAGTTCCGAGCATGAAGCAGATATGGGTACGCAAAGGAGAGCAACCACCAACCTTGCCCCCACAAATTCCATCCATGCAAACCAATCAGGCCAGAAGACGAAGGAAGCAGCTCAGACAAGCTCAATCACAAGGTATCCAACAAGTTTGGGTGCCTAAGAAGTTAGCTGCAGTTCAACAAGGGCAATTACAGATGTGGGTACCTAAGAAGCTCCTACGTCCACAACAACCTTTGTTCTCCCACATGCAAAAGGTTTCAAAAAAGAAGCCAAAAAGAGAAAAGGGTAAGAACCATGTACAGAGACCAAAGGAAGATCAAATCAGCTCTTCAACATTAGTAGGAAGACATGCAAAAAGGATATGGGTTTGGAAGCCAAAAGTGCAAGTAGCCTCCACCGAACCAAAGCGTCAACCACACTGGATACCACAGTTCAGAAAGCATCCAAAGAGAAAGATGCCTGAAGTGACCTCTACAGTGCCAAATGATGTTCTAAAATGGACTCCAATAAGGAGGATTACATCAGTTCGAGACTCAATGGATACCTCCACCAAGGTCGGCATCAACATCCACAAATAACATCGAAAGCCTCGAACGAGCAACAACCATGTGCTCCTTGCACAACCCTGTCTTCTGCACCATTCAGGTCATGCATTTCCAAAGTATGCATTAATATAGGGCCACATTACACGGCCGTGCATAGACACACTTGAGAATCCCAAGCACAAGAGCACATTGACATAGGTCAAATATGTCTATTGATACTAACTTTTGTGTTCTTGTTTTGTGCTATTCTTTGCAAAAAAAAAAAAAAAAAAAGAGAGAGAGAGAGAGAGAGCTTGTTCCTAGATTTGGCTTATGGAACATGAATGAGTCATGCTTAGGTGGACCATCAACCAGGGCATCCATCGACAATGATAAACCAACCAATGGTCCATCATGATGAAAGGTGTACAACACGAAGAGATCCGCATCGACTGACCTTTCCTTATGGTAAGAATCTTCTACTTGGACCACAACCATGATAGTTTGGGAAACCTCTTCGTCAGCATACCCTTGAGCACTTAGCTCAAGACCCGCAATTTTTGCACCATGCTCTTCCAATGCATTTTCCAAGTAAGCATGCGTAGGGCTACATTACAAGGCCGTGCACAAGGCACATACTTTTTTCAACCCAGGCACGAACACACTTACCCTTCATTCATTATGGGTTATGAGTAGTTGGCATGACTGCTCTCAACATCATCTTTGGAAGAGCTAGCGGACGTTATGGGAACAACATCCAGATCTCGGAAGCAAATTGAAGCCAGTAGTTGCTCCAAATCACTCTTGACAACCTCTTTTGAGCAACTTGCAGTTTTGAACGCTCACAACGACACATTCTTGCTGGAATCCAAGGAACCAGCTCATACAACGGATGGACACCACCTCTCAAAGCACTACATGGAACAGCCCTTCCAACAAGGGTCTGTCAGGGACGACAGACTCGAGAGGGGGGGGAGTGTTGAAGCTCAAATTCAAGGACAAAGCATGGAAGCACATCAAAAGGTGGACACACAAGGAAAGGGAGCAAGTAGGGAGCTCCAAGAAGTGTATGTCAAATTTTCAGAAGAATCCCCTACAAAAATAGTGATTTTCATCACTAAAAACCATTGTAAATACCATTATCTATTTTTAGTAACTCCATTTTGTTCAAGCCGAGAGTCCTCGAGCTTGAGGAGTATTAGAAGTACCATCGTACCAATTTTCATAATTTTTAGACTTCGTTTGAGCCCTCAAATAAGCCCTGGAACCTAATTTTTAACTAGGCCGGACACTAGGTCTGGACAGGGCCAAAACTAGTCAAAAAACTATAAAAAGAGCTAGAGAGCTCATTTTTGAGGTTAGCTTGTTAGAGAATAGAACTTTTGGAAGAGAACTCTTTTGCAATCTAAGCTTTCCATTGTTCCTCTCTTTGATCTTACTTTGTGTGCGTGTGTGTGTATGTGTGTGCATGTTTGTGTGCTTTCACTCACGCACTTGTGCCTTCACTTGCTCGTGGTCTTCATACCGGTCCTCACGTCTCTGCGGATTGACAAGTAAAGGAGGTGGTGCTTACGCTTGAGCTACAGGCAGTGAAAGTCACACTTCCAGTAGAATCTACTACTATCCCAGTCACATTGATAAGAGTGATCTTTGGCCCATTGTTTGGGTTCTTAGAACAATCCCGTAAGAGATGCTTCTTCCCACAATCTAGATAAAAACCTTGAATTTTTAGTGATTGAGGTTCTATAGGTGTAGGTATAGGGCAATCATGAATGAAGTGATCACCTTGGCATCTCTAGCATGGTCCTCTAGGTGCTAGGGGTCTCACCTGTCTAGGTTAGGGCCTAGAGTTAGGGTTTGTTTACATGACATTAGCATAGTTGGCTCGCAAGTAGGTTCACTAGGTTCTTCATAATAGTATGTTTCATAATGCTCACGTGATTTCATATAATAAGCTTGTGGACTCTCAATATGAGTTGAGTCAAAACTGTGATCACTCGGGTCACTTTCTATAATCAATGGTGATGTTGGCACTAAGGCTCTATTTAAGTTTTCTTCAACGGCTACATACTTCACTGGAATCACATTGGTTGGAGTTGGAGGTTGTTGAGCTAGCACTCGTTGAGGTATTGGTTGAGCTTGATAGGGTTGTGGGTATGGTTGTTGGGGCCTACCATACTGTTGTGGTGGGTACTAGTTCTGGTATCTTCCTTGTTGTGGATATGGCTGTGGATAATTTTCTCTAACAGCTTGCTTGTTATAAGGGTAGTCTTGTGCAGTGTGCTTAGTGTACCTCCTTTCTATGGTGCAATATTGGCTGTTAGATTTCACTTGGGGTTGAGCCATAATTGGACACACATTAGCCATATGGTCTCCTCCATAGGTATAACACTGTTTCACTAGGGCAAATCTAGGTATCTATTTGCTAGAGACTCTTGATTTCTGAGCTACCTTCTTTACAAGTTCCTCAATAGATGTGGATTGTTTGGAAGTGAGGCTAGTAGAGCTATTTGAATCTTTATAAATTTTTGAAATATCTAATTCCTCCCCTACATTATCCTCAATGTCTATACACATTTGTACACACTCTTCTATGGATCCAAGGTCCTTTAAGTACACATAAAATCTTAGTTTGGTACTTAACAATCCATCTAAGAATAAAGCCACTTGTTTGTTTGGAGTGGGTAACTTTGGCTCTCGGAATCTCTCTAGGTATTGTCTAACCTTCTTCCTAAAAGTCTAACCATTTCTTGAGGTGTTTGTTTGAAGTTGTGTATCAGGGAAGAGGTGTTGTGTCCGATGCCACTTTTGGAGAATTCATTGATGAATGCTTCTATCAAATGGTCTATATTCCTGAGCTAGCCTTGCTATAGTGGTTGGAACCACGTTAAAGCACTGTTCTTGAGAGTTAGACCGAAGGTATTGTACTGAGTGAATAGATCCTTGACTTGTTCAACTCTCAACATGTTCTCTAGGTCTAGGCAAGGGAAACTCATCCAAGCATCTTTGATGTCGTGGATTTCTATGTCTTTCTTGATCAGTCCTTTGTGCATCTAATACTGACCAGTCTCTTCCTAAGGGATTTTCAAAGCTCACTTCTGGTCTCTGTCTAACTCATTCTCTCTAGGATTCATTAGATCTAGAGGATCCTGCTCCTTTGAGGCCGTGGGGAACATTAGACTTTGGTGGGGGGGAAAATCAATTCTCCCTT
Organism: Ceratopteris richardii; assembly: GCA_020310875.1. Taxonomy (NCBI): domain Eukaryota; kingdom Viridiplantae; phylum Streptophyta; class Polypodiopsida; order Polypodiales; family Pteridaceae; genus Ceratopteris; species Ceratopteris richardii. The sequence goes on along the minus strand of CM035408.1, from coordinate 29,812,635 downwards.
CCAAGAGTATGCATGGTTACCCTGCTCTGTCACCAAGAACATTCTCTCTGACGTGTTATCTAGGTATACAACTTTTCTTGAATCTCTAGATCTTTGAACTCGTAAATAGTGACTCTGCTTATTTCACTAACTTGATCTGACTTGAACCTGCAAAAGGCCTCCTCTGCATCTCTATTCAAGAAAAGTTCTATTCTTTTGCTATCTTGGGGAACCCACTTTGGAGTAATCACTCTCATCAAAACAGACTTGCCCCGAGGAGTCTTGGGCTCTTGTCCTAGGTCTCCTTGCTCTCAGTCTCCTGTATCATTCTTGAGAATAACATTTCCAAACTCATCTGTCAGATCTGGTAAGTTATTAACCACATACATGGTCCCTTGATTATCAATATATGAACCCTCTTCAAACTTTGTTTGCACTACCTACCGATCGTTCCATGTTAAAGGACATCTCTGAATCACTCATTTCTGAACTATGTAGGGATAATCACTAAGGTGCGAGGCACAAGACCTAGTGGTATGGTCAACACTAGCCTCTGATGATCTAATACTTTGACGATCTTTCCCAAGGTGTGTTCCTCATCTCAAGTTCATATGCGCTACTGATTAGCCCAATGACCCTTGTACAACCACATTTCTGATTCCTTGATATCAATTACTTGTTCGTTTTAATTTATTTAGAATGTATTTCCTTGTCTTTGAATATGCGTCATAAGGAGCACTTAGGTTTGTCATAATTGATGTTTTTCATCCAATCAAATTAACTTCTTTGCCCTTAAGTTGTCCCTTGACTGCAATTAATATATTCTTGAACTTGATAATTCAAAGGATCTTAGAACTTGGATGTTCCTATCATGCCTCTAATCAATCAAAACCACTATTTGCACCTAGCCTATGCTAAGAATTGACTGAGGGGGTTGAGAGCTCTTACAACCTCAAGTCACTTCTCCTTGGTTGTCCTTGTATGCCCAAGAAGCATGTTCCCAAGCCTGCACACACTCTTACTCTAGATGCCCTTCGATGCTTTCAATGGACCTGTAAAAGTCCCATAGTTAGATCAAGAGTTGAATTTAATTGAACTAATAGAACATTTTCATTCATGTAGTTCAAAGAACAAATTGTCACGTGTTTATGAAAGAATACCCTAGAGATCCTTCAGTTTCCTCACCCCTATGGAAGGTCAATTTCAAAATGCTATATTTAAAACTCCATGTACTCAAGATCACATGAAATGGATTTCATATGAAAAATTTATGTGGGTTAAAACAGGCTAACAGGCAAACAAGATTTCTCGAATTATTTGCTTGGGGGCCTCACTATGCTCCAATCACGTGAAATTTTTTACCCAAAATTGCCAAGAAATTTAAAAATTAAAACCCCAAAAAATTGGCCAAATTTGCCTGTCAATCACGATCGAGAGAGCTGTCAATCGCAATAGACAGAGCTGTCAATCGCAATAGACAGAGCTGTCAATCGCAAAATACAGAGCTGTCAATTGCGATGGACAGAGCTGTCCATCATGGTCTATCAATCGCGATGGAAAATGTCAATTATGATTGATGGTGTCAATCCCAATCAATGGGTCAATCATGATGGACAAAATTTTTTGGATTTTTTGCATGAATTTGTGTCAATTGTGGCATGTGTGTCACGAGGATAAGTTTCTTGCCAAAACGGGGTATCAATCATGATTTCTCTATCAATCAAGATGGACAGGGGTGTCTGTTGAGATGGACACCTATCTATCGCAATGGGCAAGCAGTCTGTCATGGATTGTCAATCACGATGGACTAAAAATTCCAATGTTTTGCATTTTCTTGTGTCAATCGAGGTTCAATACATCGTGATGGACTAGTTTCTTGTTGAATTTTGTTGTCAATCGTCCTATGTGTGTTGATCATGATGGACAGGGGTGTCCATCATGATGATACCATCTGTCATGATGGGCAGAGGTGTCCATCAAGGTCTGTCAATCACAATGGATAGGCAGTCTATCATGATGGATATTGTCAATTGTGATGGGCAAAAAAAATGCAGATTTTTTTGGAATTTTTGTGGATTTGTGATTTGCAAGGTCTCTAGACTATGCTTCTTCACTTAATTTTATCAAAAACTACTTTTTCTATCAATCATGATTGATAGATTTCAACACCCCGAGACCTATGCAAACCTTTTTTGTACCTGCTGCAGTTGTTAGAGATGATGATACAGGTAGAACCTGCAAGAGAAGCTATAAAAAACACACAAAACAGAATGCATGCAAGCTCTCTCTCGCTCTCTCTCACAAGTGAAATGAGCTAAACGAGGTGGGGAAGGTGATATGACCAAAAAAGAAAAAATTCAGCGAAGATGGAGATGGTGATGATGATGGCGAAGAAAGTAAAAGAAAATGGTGAAAAGTAAGGAAAATACCTATGACTCCAATGTCACAACTCTATGTCTTACCATTACCATCACACACTTTTCCTCGAAGCTCTCTCCCTGGAAATGGTGCCAAATTTGGTATCACTCTAGCACAATGACAAGTACCAGCGTGAGGAGATCCACCTCATAAATGTCAATCCGTGGAGATGTGAAAACTAGTATGACAACCATGAGCAAGTGAAGGCACAAGTGCGTGAGTGAGAAGCACACTAGTATGCACACACATACATAGGCACATGCACACAAGGCAATAACAAGGAGAGGAACAATGGAGTGCTTTCTATGACTCAAGAAATCTATTACAAAAGATCTATTCTCTAACAAGCTAACCTCAAAAATGAGCTCTCTAGCACTTTTTATAACTTTTGACTAGCTTTGGCCCCTTCTAGACCTAGTGTTTGACCTAGTTAAAAATTAGGTTCCAAGGCTTATTTGAGGGCTCAAATAGAGTCTAAAAATTATGAAAATTGATAGGTAGGTACTTCTAATACTCCTCAAGTTTGAGGACTCCTTGGCTTGAACAAAATGGAGTCTAATATACCAAAAATGGTATGTACAATGTTGGTGTAGTGATAAAAATCACTTTTGAAAAGGATTTATCTTTTAAAAAATTGGATAGGCCTAGTTGCCTGATCTTCTTTGACTGATTTGCCTACTTGGTCTTGCTTGACTATCCCTCTACTCTGACTCTTTGTGGTGGCTCCCATGTCTTGTAATTCCCTGACTTCCTTGGTTGTTGCCAACAACTCTAGTGGAAGGTAGTAAAGCAATGGCTGAGATCACTCCAACCACTAGTAGACTCTAGTGGAAGATATTAAAGGATAGGTGGAGATTGCACATGCACTTGTGGACTCTAGTTACATTTATGGTCCTCATTTATTCAGGAGCTTTATATACGGGCATAAGGTTGGGAGGAGAGTCATGTCTCTAGCATGTGGTGGTCATAATTTGTCAGCCTCTTGCATTGGTATCATAGCTAGAGCTCTCATGGAGATCTTTATGAGACTCTTCATCATCATTACACTCTTCATATATAATACCTTTAAGCTTTATTTTTTATATTCCTTAAACTTCATTATGTTTTCATTCTTCATGTTGTTTGGTACTAGGACCTCTTTGTTTGATGGTACATGCATGTTGTCAATGTTAAGTGTCTCCCATACTAACTTCAAAGTGAGTTTGAACTTTTTCATTTCATTGTTGCACATCAAGGAGGGAATGAAAAAAGTTCCAGGTACCTTCTCCACGTTACTTGGTTGTAAAGTGAAGATTAGATAGTAATACCTCATAAGATCTATCTTTGATAGTGGTTTGCTGAAATACTCTACGAGTCCAACTGTCTACCAAATAGCTTGGAGATCTAGTGTATTATGAAGCTACTTGAAGTCACCTATAAAAAACTAGTATTTTCCCCATACATTGTTAAATTTACTCTATGATTCCTAGATTTAGGCCACATCTCCAAGGGGTTCTGCTAGTTCCTTGAACCAATGTGAATGGGGGTTCACCTTTTCCATTTGGCCTGCTCGGGGGTCTTGAATTGGAATGACTCTCAATGGCTTGAACTATTCGGACCTTTTTGTTGGAGGTTCTAAGATAGGTAAGTTGCTAATGTCTATAGGTTGGGAACTAGAACATGCTTCAACCATGGCTCACTAATGTAAATTATGTTCTCTTTTAGATCTTCAAGAATAAGAATAACCATGTTAGTATTGTCTAAGAAACTAGATGAGGCCCTCTTCCCATTACAATACCAACATGTTTCCCTTGATCCTTGTGTGTAGAGTTACATGCTCCTAATATTGTACAAAAAATATGGTGCATGGTTGGTCCAAGTGGTAATTTACAATGTTTGATCCTCCAAAATTCTCTCATGGGATTAAAAGTTTGGATTTTTGGCCCATACATGATGTTTGATGATGACATAACTTGGTCATAGGACTGTTTAGGTACCCATTTCCAAGTTTTTCTAGGAAAGAGTTTACATTATGTCTTAATTACAAAAGTTTTTGGTGTGTGTTTTTGGGGGGTTGGGATAGACTATGATTGGCTAGAACCTAAGAGCTTATGTGTAGAGATCAGAGATCACAAGCAAGTCTTATGCAGCCAAATTTATACATTATTATGGTCAACCTTCATCGAATTCTTTGGTACCCAATAATAGATTACTCTTTGAGATACACATCTTTATTGTTCTGACACTTGTCACCTTAGCTTTCTCCTTTTCTTCTCTAGTGATGGGTTTGATTGCAATGGTCGAATTGGATGATCTCCCTATCATACTCAAATCTACTTCATGGCAGAAATAGCTTTTCTCCTAGGTTCCATTGGTCTTCTTGATGCATCCATCTTATTGTGTTTCTTGGCTTGCTTCTTTGGTGGAAATACTACTGCCATAGTTTTCTTTGGAATATATTGGAGATCCACTAGCTCTCGAGTTTGCTCAATAATGATTGAATCATTTTTCATCACATAGTTTTGGACACATACAACATCTTTGTCTTCAAGATTAGACTTAGAAGAACTAAAGATCATGTGGAGGACCTAAATCATTGAACATGCAATTTTCTAATTCTATTGTGCAACATTGTTGGTTTACACAAACCTGAAGAAGTTTTGAATTTTTAGGTTCAAGTTGATTGCATGATCATAGATCTAGTCTTGACCCTAGATGAGAGACTCAGTGGGGTCTTCGTTGTGGCATACTAGCAACTTTACCATCACAGGGACATCCTGAATTGAGATGGAAAGCTACACCTCACCCATGCAAAGGGTTTCCACACCTCCTAAGCCTACAAGGTACACCTCAATAGGATTCATTGATAAGCACATGTCCTGACAACAAGAATGGCATATAGCACTAGTTGTTGCCCTTGAATCAATCAATGCTTTGATTGTTTTAGAGGTATTTCCTTGTCCTATCTCTATTGAGATAAATAGGTGATGATCAATAATGCTAGGAGAGGGTTTCCCCTTAGTGTGGCACATATCCATGTGGTCTCGACGGGCTTCAGAATGGGGATGATAAGGATTGTTGATCCTATGGTGGTCTATCCCTTGCCTTCTCAACTTCATCTTTTTAATGTGCTCTAAGGCTTTTGCTTGTGCTCCTTCTCATATTCATCTCTCTTTCTCCTTGCATTTCTTAGTCACATTAAGTCGCTTCATCATCTCCTCATTCAAAGGCTCTTGATAGAGCTTGACTCAACAACCATTGATATAGTTTGGAAACACATCTCCTTTTAAGCTGGCTAATTAGACAACTCCACTTGTTGATATCGTACTGATAATCATGGGTCAATAGCCACATTTTTGTATTTTCCATGCATGTTGCTTTTGTGTGTACACCAAAACTAAATCACCAGCTTTCAAGACCTCATCCTTCACATGGGCATCATAGTAAGCCTTTTGTCATTTCTTTGCTGCATATATGCATGCAATTGCTCTTATTCTAGTTTTATCTAATAGTTCTAAATCAAAGATCCTTGAGGATAGCTCGTGGCCTATCCATTGATGCTCTTGTGCAACCTTAGGAGTAGGTATTAGGAAATCTAAAGGAAGCATAGCATTCTGGCCCAAGACCATCTGAAAGGGAGTGGCATTGAGTACCATTTGGTAGGCAACCTGATCTGCCCAAATAGCATGATGAAGTTGTTTATCCTAATCAAAATGCTTGTTATTTATGAGCATGGTCAATACATTTCACAGGAACTTATTTTTGCTCTTGGCTTGTCTATTTTCTTGTGGGTGATAAGGAGATGACTTCTTGTGAATGACCATGAAACCTTGTAAAAGATATTCAATGACCTCATTAAATAAGTGAATTCCATGATCACTTACAAGTTCTATTGGCAATCCATATCACATAAATACTTGCTCAAACAGAAATTTAGTTATTGTATGTGCATCATTCTTCCTAGTTTCTTTTACTTCTACCACTTGGTAATATAATTCATTGTTACAATAATGTATTCATTTGTGAACTCTTAGTTGGGGGATTAATAGAACCTACAAATTCTATTCCCCACTTTGAGAATGCATATCCTCCCATCATGGGTCTTACCGGTATCACATCCTTGCAAACTGGATATTGACATCTTTCACGTATGTCACATCACTTCACATAGGTATGTGCATCCATGTCAAGGGTAGACCACCAAAGATGTGAGAACAAAATCACCTTGATCTCTCAATCAGGTCCAAAGTGTCCTCCTACAGCACCTTGGTGTGTGTTGGCAGCAACCAAAGGCACAGATGCAGAGGAAGCATGTGAAGGTGGACTACAAAGAGTCGTGGGGAGCCATGCAATCATTTTCTCAAAGAAATATGATTGATATTACTTCTTCAAAACACCAAACAGTGATTTTTATCACTTTTGTACCATATGTATCATAGAAACACCCACTTTTGTAATTAGTAGCTCCATTATGTGCAAGCCAAGGAGTCCTCGAGCTTGAGGAGATTAGGTAGAACAAGCATACCAATTTTGGCTATTTTTAGACCTCGTTTAGACCTCCAAATAGTGCTGAGAACCTATCTTTTAATTATGTCAGTCACTAGATGTGACACCGGTCAAAACTAGTCTAAAAACTATAAAAAGAGCTAGAGAGCTCATTTTTTGTGAGCTAATGTTGGTTAGTGTGAGCTTTGAGCAAACGAGAGATTGTAAGAGTGTTATTGAGCAATAGAGTCTACTTTCAACCTTCCATTGTATCTTGCTTGTCTCTTACTTGTGTCTGTGTGCATGTGTGTGTGTATCAAGTAAAGCACGATGTTGAGAGTGCATAATAAACTCATCATATAATACATCTACTTCTTCTTCAACATCATGAATTTCTAGCTATTGAGTTTTTCTTTGTTTTCTATTTTTTGATATCTTGAGGATTTTCTAATGTTGGGTCTAGAGTTTTGTTTATTTGTGTTTCCATATTTGAACAATACTATTTGAAAATGAAACAAAAAAAAACAAATAAAGTACTCAATGGAAAAGAAATAACTCAATAACACTTCCTTAATGATCTCGAAAGCTTTGTATGCAAGATTGAAATGATCATCCAAGCTTTTAGCCTCTGGTCTTGAGCCTCATCTTGTCATAAATAAGCGAAGGATGATCCTCACCAATCCTCACAAAGAGATTATGTTCAACACCTAGAACTTGTCTTGATGATGTATGTCCAAGTGAAAAAACTAAATCTGGACTTCTAGATTTCCCAAACAAAGCCCTAGAATGTGTAGAAAAATTGTAGAGACTCTTTGACCTACAATAAAATTCTCCAAATCTTATGTTCTTGGTTTCCTCATAAAGATTTTAAGATAGGATTCAAGGTCCATAAAAAATCACTACAATCGCATACTTTCTTGTCTTGTTTGTTGTTTTGTTGAACTTGAACGATGTCGGGTCGTGTGGGATGCTCGGATGGTGGATCAAGTCATCCGCCTAAATCGTTCGGCACACGCAGGGTGTCTGTAGCGGACTCAGACTACGGACCATAGGGACAAGCTGCTTTATATCTGGCAATAGCTATTTGTTTGGGTGTTAACAATAATGACTCTTCGGTTATCTGATCTTTAACTACCTCTTCTATTGTTGCTTCTAATGGGTTTGGTTGAGTTTGTCTAACTAAAGTTGGTGGAAATAAATCTTCACTACTTTGTGATTCGGGAGATGCAATGGAAGAAAATGCTAGGAATGTAGTTAAACAGTGGTCATAAGATAAAGACACTAATGATTCCGAAGTAATATTGTTCTTAATAAGTTCTTCTAACACTAATTCTACGGATTCGGTTGTATGCTCAATGATGTTATTACTACTGTGTTCAGATACATGATATAAATCGGAAGACATGAAAGAACTTACATAAACAATATGATGCTAAACTGATTTAAATAAATGAATTAATAAGCTAATACAAATGTAAAGTCTAGATAATCGGATAAATGTCTAAGCAATCGGGTAAATGACTAAATGGAGATATAAGGTTTAAATGGATCTTCAATCTGCCGGTTCACTTCAACTGCTCGTACTTCACTTCAACTGATTGTAATCTGCAATGTTTCTGCAAAAAACATTAGGAATATTAGTAATCTAACAAGAAATTAATGAGAAACATAAAAGACATTCTTCTCATACATTTTTCATACACATGCATATGTTCATGCATACATTAAAGTATTCACATACACTCTAATGCATACATTCCTCATGGATACTAATGTATTTTACATACATGCTTTCAAATGCTAATATCTGCTAATGCACATGTTAACACATAATCTTTTACATACTAATATACTTTCATAAATATGGTAACACACATTTATACATGCATGCTAACACATTAATCATTCAAACACATGCATTTATACACATGCTTATGCATACTAACATACATGCATGCTTATGCATATTAATCATGCATACACATACATATTCATGCTAATGTATATAACACTTAGTAACTCATATGCTAAAAAACTCTAATTGAACTTTTGGAAGTAAGTATTTGAAATACCAATTTCTTAAATATCTTAATAAAAGTACTTATATTTAATTGAAATAATATAGTAATATAACTAAATAGATATAATTAATTAAACAATGTAATATTAATGAATTAATTAATATAATTATATTTAATTTAGATTAATGTTAATATAAATCGTTTTCTCTCTCCTAACTCTTTCTTTCTCTCTCTCTACCGTTCTCTCTCTCTCTCTCTACCGTTCTCTCTCTCTCTCTCTCTCTCTCTCTCTCTCTCTCTCTCTCTCTCTCTCTCGCTCTCTCTCTTTCCTTCTCTCTCCTCTCTCTCTCTCTCTCTCTCTCTCTCTCTCTCTCCCGTTCTCTCTCTCTCTCTCTCTCTCTCTCTCTCTCTCTCTCTCTCTCTCTCTCTCTCTTCCGTTCTCTCTCTCTCTCTCTCTCTCTCTCTCTCTCTCTCTCTCTCTCTCTCTCTCTCTCTCTCTCTCTCTTTCCTTCTCTCTCTCTCTCTCCTCTCTCTCTCCTTCTCTGTCTGCGCGCTGCCGTGCTGACAGAGGAGGGGAGGGAGAGTCTCTCTCTCTCTCTCTCTCTCTCTCTCTCTCTCTCTCTCCTCTCTCTCTCTCTCTCTCTCTCTCTCTCTCTCTCTCTCTCTCTCTCTCTCTCTCTCTCTCTCTGCGTGCTGCCGCGTGCAGCGCCAGAGAGGGAGAACTCTCTCTCTCTCTCTCTCTCTCTCTCTCTCTCTCTCTCTCTCTCTCTCTCTCTCTCTCTCTTCCGTTCTCTCTCTCTCTCTCTCTCTCCCGTTCTCTCTCTCTCTCTCTCTCTCTCTCTCTCTCTCTCTCTCTCTCTCTCTCTCTCTCTCTCTCTCTCTGCGCGCTGCCGCGTGCAGCGCCAGAGAGGGAGAACTCTCTCTCTCTCTCTCTCTCTCTCTCTCTCTCTCTCTCTCTCTCTCTCTGTGTTGCGCGCTGTCGCGCACTGCAGACAGAGGAGAGACGGGGGGGGAAACTCACTCACACACACACACACATCACACATAGACATACACACATAACACACACACATCACATACACACATACATCATCACACACATACATCACATCACATAACACATACACCATCACACACATACATCACATATACACACATACACACACACGTCACATACACACATACGCACATCACACATACACATCACATACACACACATATACACACACTTCACACATCACACAGATATCATATACACACATCACACATACACATCACATACACACACATATACACACACTTCACACATCACACATACACATCACATACACACACATATACACACACTTCACACATCACACATATATCACATACACACATACATCATCACACACATACATCACATCACATAACACATATATCATATACACACATCACACATACACATCACATACACACACATATACACACACTTCACACATCACACATACACATCACATACACACACATATACACACACTTCACACATCACACATATATCACATACACACATCACACATACACGCACATACACATACACATCACATACGCGCACATACACACACATCACATACGCGCACATACACACACATCACACACGCGCACATACACACACATCACATACGCGCACATACACACACATCACACACACACTATTGCAGAGACGCAGACCAAGCCATGGAATAGGCATGGGCATGCTTCCAGCCGGACAATCAAAATCATAATACACAGCAGTGACCTGACGGCTCAATATCCCGAGCACGAGGAGGGTCTAATGAGAAAGAGGGAAAAACAGAAGAAAGTAAAGAGCAGGAGACAGTACCTGCAAAAAACATTAGGAAAAACTTGAGCTCAACACACATTTAAATACATACACAAGTCCTTCCTAATCCACTCTTTTGGTTTGGTACTTTTAATCTACAACCACACTTTTGCCCACTCATCTCAACCACACTTTTAATTAGCTTTATGCACACCTCTTCCTTTCACCTCTCTTTTTATTTCATTAATTCTCACCATTCTTTTCTGTCAACCAACTTTTTCACTTTAAGTGCATCTTCCTTTCAGACCATTCCTTAATTCACTTTAATTCCACATTACTCACATACCATTCTTTAAATACCACTCTCATACACCACTCATTAATTATCCACTTCATTTTCATTTTAATTCTATTATCCTAAATTTTGATAATTAAATAATTCTTTTAATTTAAGCTTAAGAATTTAATTAATTAGAACCTTAGTATTAAAATGTAAACACACTATTAAGATAACTAATTAAATCATAATTTAGTTTTATAAGTTAACCAATGCTTAATTATAGATTAATTTCATTAAATAGTAGTTATTTTAACCCTTGAAACATACTAAAACCCTAAAAAACCTACTTAAAACCAATCAAAACCCTATTGAAACCCTTTGGAAATCACTGATAACCCATTAAAATCCTTCTGAACCCTATCATTAACCCACTTTACTTAAACTCTAACATGAATCCATTAAATCCTTTGAGACCCTTCAGATGAACCCAATGAACATAAAATCATGTGAACTTAGACAACCCTAGGGTTAAATACTCATGATTCTTGAATGTATGAATAAAACAACTTATTAAATATGAAATTAAAGTAAACCCTAATATGAACATAGAATCTTCATCATCATTTGTACCTGTAAACACTTTCAAAGTAGTTAATTCCATCCAGAACAATTGTTCAACAGTGAAAAAGAGGTTTAGAATTCACCAATTAATTTGTTTTCATTTTCTCTGGTCATCAACTGGAAGATGCAAATCTTCCCGACATCCACCGCCACCAAACCTGCACATCGTCCTCGATGGGCCAACTTGCAGATTAAGGGAAGCAGCATTTTCAATGATTATCCTGAAATTAAATCATAGAACAGCATCAATTCTTTTTTTTTAAATATCTTTAATCTTATCAAATTTTAAATCTTTTCAACATGCACATGAAGTTTATTTCAATTACATCTAGCAATGAAAACATATTAAAGTATAAAGGTAAACTATTAACCTTTTCAGTTAACAAACATTAGTTTATATTTTATCCATTTATAAACTATGTAAAGATTAGTATAAAACAGAATTCATTTTCATTCATTCAAATGCAGGTTTCGTTATATATATGCATTCACATATGAGCAAACAAACATGCCAAAGAAATCTACTAAATCTACTTGGACAGACAGCCGCCTTGTATGCCCAATTTTAATCACTAGATGTGTTTTTCACAACTAGTTTCTTCATATAAATATGATATAAACTTCATGTTGATAATAAATGTAAAGACCTTTTTGGGGTGAAAGAAGGTATAACTTCCATGTCAATATTCTTTTTTTTTTTTTTTTCGCTACTTTTTTGCTTTAAAGGGGAAAGGCTTAACCCCTTAATCCGAGCTAAGGATCTAGCTGCATGGACAAGAAAGATCTAGGTTTTCACAGACATGTATCATGCAACAATATGCTCCTACATATATACAACTACTTTCGTTCTCTAAATGAACTACAAATCCTTCTATTGTTAACAAATCTCACTTAATCTATAAATGTAGAAATATAAATTATGTTTATTTTCCTAATATGGTTAAATAGAGTCCTTTATAAATTAATATTCTTCATTCCAGATTTTATCAATTAGTTTTATATGAATGCAAAGAAAATACATAAATCAAAATTGTATGACAAAGAAAAATACGACCTAAAATCAACTTCATCTTCAATCTGCTTCATCTTTATGCATCTTAATTTGTTCTTCAAAGACCTGTTAAAACTCAACCAGCAACAGCTAGACACACAAAATTATTAAATTTCATATTCAAATTTTCTCTTAGTTTTCCTGCAAAAGAACCCCACACTAAAGAAATTCATTCATACATAATTAATCATACTCATCATCAAACATTACTTCATACATTTCATTATCTCTTTGTTTAAATAATTTAATTCTTTTGCCAGCAATTAAGTTTTTAAGAGGCGTGCCATCTAATTCGCGTAAGGCATACGTTCCATTATCATAGGTTTTGACTACCACATAAGGTCCAAACCAACGTCTTTTAAGTTTCCTACGGGCATCATACTGGGAATCAAACGTACTATCATACAGTAAAACCCAATCATTAACATAAATCGGCTTTGGCCTTAACCTATGTGATTTATCAAAATACTTCTTGTTTTTCAATCGAGAATCTTTTAGTTTAACTATAGCCTCTTCTAAACGTTCATTCCCTTGCTCTAGTTGCTGGATTCGCAGAGCTAATAAATCTTCTGTTGACAAATTCTCTTTCCATGGTAAAGTAGTCCAAGTAAGAATTTGCATATGCACAGGGAAAATTGGTTTCTGGCAATACACCAACTCTGCCGGCATATACCCCATCGTTCTAGTGCAGGTCATTCTATCGGCCCACAACGCAAATGGCAGATAAGTTGGCCAACTCTTAATTTCTCCATTACAAGCTTTGGAAATTGCTTTAATAATAGGAGAATGCCCTCGCTCAATCTTCCCATTAGCTTCAGGGTTGTAAGCAGTAGTAAGGGCTAAGCGAATTCCATGCCTAGCAAAGAATTCTCTAGCCTCCTGCGCATCTAACTCTCCCCTATCAGCCACTACCTTTTCTACATAACCAAATCGTGAAATGACATCCTCAAGAAGAAATTTGCATACATTCAAGGTTGTCTTAGATCTTAAAGCTCGGCCTTCTACATGATTCGTAAGATCTTCACGTGCTAAGACTATATATCTCATCTTATTGATACCTTTGGGCATGGTAACTAAGTCTACAACCCATTTATAATGGATGCATGGTGGATAGGTAGGATGCAACGGATCCCTATGTTTGACTGAGGAATGAATCTGACATACGTCACATGAAGTAACATAATTTTTAACAGTAACATAAATCCCTGGCCACCAGTATCCTTCTCTAATTTTTTCATACGTAGCTACAAAACCTTTATGTCCTGCCCATAAAGTATCATGCATACTCTTCATGACTTGTAACTGAAGATCCTTAGTACCTAGTACTCGTTGTGGCAATCTAATTTTTCCCCTAGCATGTCTCCAAATGAAACCATCTTTCAGAAAAAAGTTGTAAGCTCTTTTCCTAATATTCCGAAATCTATTTGAAGACCATGAAGGTGCCCTAACCAAAGTACTTAAATACTTTCCAATATCCTGCCACTCTCCTTCGTATTCTTCAATATTAAACTGTTCATATGCGTATGCTTTAGAATCATAATTAATTGCATTTATTTCTAATTCTGTTTCTTCCTCATTATCAAATCTAGCTCGAGAAAGCATATCAGCCACAGGATTAGATTTACCTGCAATATGTATCAAAACAGGATTTATAAATTTGATGTATGAAATCCATCTAAGCATGGCAATGTCGGGTGATGAACAATTTGTAATCATTCCAATCAGAGGTAGACAATCTGTCTCAACTATTACATTTGCACCTATAAAATATTCTTTATCGGATTTTAATGCCGTGACTAAACCCCATAGTTCTTGTTTAATTTGCGGATAATTTCTTTGCGTATCGTGTAAAATCTTTGCTCCAAATCTCACAGCATACCTATTGCCCTCTTCATCATCCTGACCAATAACCCATCCTATTCCTATAGGGCTCGTATCAACAGTTAAAATGATAGGCTTTTGATCAGTATAATCTACTCGCTTTAAAATAGGAGCTTCAAGAAGTAATTTCTTTAACTTTTTCATAGCTTTTGAGTGTTCTTTAGTCCAAAGAAACTTTCGATTCTTCCTTAGCAAAGCATAAAGACAGTTTGCAACATGTGCATAGTGTGGGATCCAGATGGCATAAAACACACAAGCACCAAGGAATCGTCTTACCTCACTAATATTACTACAGGTATCTGAAATCTTGTTTATAGCGTCGACTTTAGGTGGATATGGCCTCCGACCGTAATGTCCACATAAATGCCCAACTATAAGTACCTCATTGACACCAAAAACAGATTTCTCAATGGAGAATGTGAGACCAACCTCTTCAAATCTCTGGAAAATCCTTTCACAGTCAGAGATATGATCTACTACAAACTTCCTGCAGCCAGAGGAATCTAAAGTTTCATCTTTCGCATTCTCAATACATCCTTTAATAGGAATGTCATCAATAAATGGCATGGCTATATTAGGAATGAAGTCATGTAATACTGAATTCATGGCGTTCATCATATGCGCTACTGAATTAGTAGCTCCTTGCGGCAAAGTGCACATGCGAACTAAGCCTAAAGGAGTTTTCATGGTCGTAATGTCTCTACTTTCAATAGCAAGCTGAAATTGATCGTAGCCAGAATACAAGTCTCCCATTGAGTAAATGGCATGACCAGCGAAGGCTTCAGCGAATTCTCCTACAATGGGCCCAGTACCTACATTCCTAATAGTAACCTTGTTAACAGGTTGTAAATCTTGAATGAACCGTAACTTGCCATTTTTCTTTGGAACAGTAAACCACCTATTTGAGTAGGGTGCATACGATGGCTCTAAAATTCGCATGTGAATCTTTTCCTTAAGAAGCCGCATTAACTCTGGTAAATGGGCTTTCGGAACAGGTATGGGTCGAAGATTCCATGGAATGTGAGGCACTGTAAAGATGATCATTGGTGGTACAATTTTTGGGTCTGCACAACCTATCTCATGGGAATATAAAGAAAATGCCTTTCCATGCTTTCTAATCACTCTTTGAAATAATTCACGTTCCTCGGGTAACAAAAAATTTTCATCATTTCCTATCTTGATTAGCTTTAAAGTTTCTTCTGTGAAAGTATGACCTATATTTGTGCGCTCTCTTAAATAAGGATCATTGGTAACTTTCCTAAACTTCTCTTCACTCTCTCGTGGTAATGATTGGGCAATCGGTTTAATTTTTTTATCAACGGTTTTGTATTTTGTATTTACTTTTGCTTCCTTTTCATTACTCATGAAAAATTTAATAATCAATTCATATTCTTCAATAGAAGTACAAATCTAAATTTTTCTTTTTCATGCAAAATATTTTGAAGTTCTTCAATCAATGAGTTTGAAGATAAAGTTTCAATTACGGTTTCAATGTGTTCATCAGATGAAATGAATCCTTTCTCTTTATAAAATTTTTCATAATGTTTTATAATTTTTTTAGGAATTTGTTTATAATGACTGAATTGCAAATATGATGAAGGGAAATACAAAGAAAAACTATCTAAAGTATCTACAGATGGGTGCGAGACATCAAACCAAGAACCACCGTTGTCTCGCTCAACAGTGGCATCTAGGCAAAATTTTGATCATAATAAGTTCCAAACTCACGAAGAGGCATATGATCTTCACGTATCTTTTCATGAGAACGGATGGGCGTCTTCCTAATTTGCTCCCTATTTCGTACATGGTTTGGGCTGACTATCATAACTTGGAGCGATTGTAGATCATCTTTAGATCTAATTCTTGCGTATGCTGAGCCGTCATCTATTACTTTAGTCTCCATTCTGGCTTCACATATAAATGGTTGACCTAAGATAATTTCATAAGAGCAGTTGTCCTGAATGAAAAAGTGGAATGTCTCAGAGATTCCACCTATCATTAGAGGTATGTTGGCACATGCTCCTAGGAGTGATCCACAACCATTGTCCGCAGTTCGCATTATCCAGCCGTGATTTTTATCAATAGGCCATTTAAACTTATCATATAATCCTTTCGAAATCACATTGATTTCAGACCCAGAGTCAATTAGGGCTAAAGCAAAATATGAGCTCTTCTGATCTCCTAAGTTAACTTTAATCTCCGGTGTGCCTCTCGCCCAAAAACTTTTTCTAAAATCACTCTCTGAGTTTTTTGTTTCGTCATCTGGTACAATCGGCCCTAAGAAATTTTTGTTCACATTATAGGTATTATCTTCTTCATCTTCTGAGTCTAAAGAAAGAGATTCATGAATCAAGTGAGTTACATCGGCAACATCTTGCATCTCTACCTCTTGTGACAGAGGGAATCTCTTCCTTTTAATTAGTTTAATAAAATTTTCCTTAAATTCAATTTTTGCTATTGAGAAGATTTGTTCTAAAGTCATTGTTACTGCACTTTTTAATAAGATGTCATACAATATTTCTTTCGAATCAACTTTTTGTTCAAGTTCAGAAATAAGAATAGCTTTCGGTACTCGTTTTGGTTTCTTTTCTGGTTTCTCTTCAGGTTTTGTTTCAGTTCTAGGAATTTGCTCTACTTTGTCTGATGTTTGAATTGGCTCACTAAACACAGGTTGTTTACCCTCCCTAATTTCTTTTCTTCGCTCCTCATTTGTTTTAGAACTTTCGCCTTGTTCAAACTGAACTTTCTTAGGCTTTGGCTCATCTCTCATCTTACTTCTAGTCATTCGTCTACCTGAATCATTTGTATCTTGCTCATCATCCCTCTTTCTTTTCTCTTCAACATTCGCAATATGCGAATATATCGAGAATTGATCGACAGGAGAGTTCCACGCAGTTTTCTGCATAATATCATCTCTTGCCTTTATCAAAGCTTCAATTGAGTAGTTCCTTGTTTCCCTTGTTTGTTCGGAATCAGAGTCACTATCAACATATTCTAGTTTAACAGCAGAAGCAGATTTCGAAGACTCAGAAAGGTTTTCATACAGCTTCTGCATCCCTCCCTTTCCCCAATTGGCAGCTAAGGGTAAATGTGTTCTATAGTCGCACAATCGCTTGTCAATATCAATTACAAGTCTTTTCTCTTTTGCATCTTTCAATGCTTCACATGTATAAGTCAAATGATCTGTGGCATCGCACCAGATACATCTCCTCACATTGGCATTTCTCCTTTCATTGAAATTTCTTTGGTTAAATGTTTGAGGAATCGGTTGAGGAATTGGTTGGGGTACAACTGGAGGATTAGGAGGTACTAATGGATGATTCGGAGCTACTAATGGTGGATTTGGAGCATTTACTGGTTGAGGATAAATAGTCGGATGAGCTTGCATTGCAGGTTTATCTTGAAGGTTTAAAGCATACACCACATTCTGCAAAGCCGCTACCTCTTTAGACATATTCTCGTGCATATGCATCATATTGTCCAACTTGTTAAACAAAATCTCAAATTGTAACTCGGTTGGTATTCTAGATGTGGATGTTGGAGGCTCAGCTTTTGAATCTATATGTGTATCCCTAGTTGCTTGAATCGGAGGAAAACTGGAAGATGGTTGAGACATCGATTCATAAAGGAGTGTTTTACGTTGGATCATGTGAGCAACCGCCTCAACTACAGTTTTCACTACACCCCAGTCATCTGTAAGCCCATATTTCTTTCCCGGTTCTTCAAGCCTACGCTCAACCTCTACCCTTATATCTGGAGTCAAGATTTTAAGGAAATATAAAATGATATCTGGGGTAAGGGCAACTCTATCCTGTTCAGGTAATTGAGAGAATCTTTTCATAAATTCGCCATGGAGTTGAGTTAAAGAAATGTGAGGCTTAGGTGAACTAATCCATTTCATAAATCCTTCTCTACTATGTTGACTGTAGTCTTCTAAGTAGAATTCCTTATGCAGCTCTTTTCTAAACTCATCCCATTCCTTATTGTCATGTATATCCATAATAGCTTTTACAGTACCTATGGCCAGACGTCCAAGATAGGATTTCCACTTTGTTTCAGGTAAACCGTGTAACTTAGCTAATTCCTCAAACGTGTCTAAATAATTTGTAACATTCATACCAGTAAATTTCCCTTTATCTTTTAATAACGTTTCAACTACTTTTTGTCCTTGCGTCTCGTGCATCATAGTTTGAAATAGCTCGTCCATTTTTGAAGTTTGTTTTGACCTAGCTTGAACAATTCTAACTATATCCTGAACTTCTTTTGTTACTCTTTCCTTATGTTCAGCTACTAATTCTGAAATTCCGTTAGAGTCCAGTTTGTTAAGTTTATACTATGCCAATATGCTTCAAGTAAAGCTATGATTAACGCACAGTTGCCTTCAACCTAGACCAATAATTTAACCTTAAATACAATTATGTATGCAAGAATGTAAGAGTAAAGAAATTATACCAACTGCTCGAAGATGAGGCTCAAAAAGTGCTTTTTGTGAAATTCAATACATTTATTAATTTGAATCAAAACCTAAATACATAGTTGCTAAAAATGGGTGCAAACGTTTTGTGCTTCAATTGTTGATGAAAGGGGTGGCGCGACGAGGTTCTCCTATTTGCCAATCTTCGTGGAGGCGCTCAGGTCACCAGACCAGCCCTCGACACCAAGAAGATTGCAAGCTCACGTAAATGCCACAGCTTCCAGGGATGAAGACGCAGCTGCACTGATGTAAACTCGTATGAATGTATATGCAATGCAAACTGATAATATCCGTCTGAGTCGCAAGCCAATCTTCACGTCGGGTTCACCAATGTCGGGTCGTGTGGGATGCTCGGATGGTGGATCAAGTCATCCACCTAAATCGTTCGGCACACGCAGGGTGTCTGTAGCGGACTCAGACTACGGACCATAGGGACAAGCTGCTTTATATCTGGCAATAGCTATCTGTTTGGGTGTTAACAATAATGACTCTTCGGTTATCTGATCTTTAACTACCTCTTCTATTGTTGCTTCTAATGGGTTTGGTTGAGTTTGTCTAACTAAAGTTGGTGGAAATAAATCTTCACTACTTTGTGATTCAGGAGATGCAATGGAAGAAAATGCTAGGAATGTAGTTAAACAGTGGTCATAAGATAAAGACACTAATGATTCCGAAGTAATATTGTTCTTAATAAGTTCTTCTAACACTAATTCTACGGATTCGGTTGTATGCTCAATGATGTTATTACTACTGTGTTCAGATACATGATATAAATCGGAAGACATGAAAGAACTAACAGAAACAATATGATGCTAAATTGATTTAAATAAATGAATTAATAAGCTAATACAAATGTAAAGTCTAGATAATCGGATAAATGTCTAAGCAATCGGGTAAATGACTAAATGGAGATATAAGGTTTAAATGGATCTTCAATCTGCCGGTTCACTTCAACTGCTCGTACTTCACTTTAACTGATTGTAATCTGCAATGTTTCTGCAAAAAACATTAGGAATATTAGTAATCTAACAAGAAATTAATGAGAAACATAAAAGACATTCTTCTCATACATTTTTCATACACATGCATATGTTCATGCATACATTAAAGTATTCACATACACTCTAATGCATACATTCCTCATGCATACTAATGTATTTTACATACATGCTTTCAAATGCTAATATCTGCTAATGCACATGTTAACACATAATCTTTTACATACTAATATACTTTCATAAATATGGTAACACACATTTATACATGCATGCTAACACATTAATCATTCAAACACATGCATTTATACACATGCTTATGCATACTAACATACATGCATGCTTATGCATATTAATCATGCATACACATACATATTCATGCTAATGTATATAACACTTAGTAACTCATATGCTAAAAAACTCTAATTAAACTTTTGGAAGTAAGTATTTAGAATACCAATTTCTTAAATATCTTAATAAAAGTACTTATATTTAATTGAAATAATATAGTAATATAACTAAATAGATATAATTAATTAAACAATGTAATATTAACTAATTAATTAATATAATTATATTTAATTTAGATTAATGTTAATATAAATCGTTTTCTCTCTCCTAACTCTTTCTTTCTCTCTCTCTCTCTACCGTTCTCTCTCTCTCTCTACCGTTCTCTCTCTCTCTCTCTCTCTCTCTCTCTTGCTCTCTCTCTCTCTCGCTCTCTCTCTTTCCTTCTCTCTCCTCTCTCTCTCTCTCTCTCCCGTTCTCTCTCTCTCTCTCTCTCTCTCTCTCTCTCTCTCTCTCTCTCTCTTCCGTTCTCTCTCTCTCTCTCTCTCTCTCTCTCTCTCTCTCTCTCTCTCTCTCTCTCTCTCTCTCTCTCTCTCTCTCTCTCTCTTTCCTTCTCTCTCTCTCTCTCTCTCTCTCTCTCTCTCTCTCTCTCTCTCTCTCTCTCTCTCTCTCTCTCTCTCCTCTCTCTCTCTCTCCTTCTCTGTCTGCGCGCTGCCGCGCTGACAGAGGAGGGGAGGGAGAGTCTCTCTCTCTCTCTCTCTCTCTCTCTCTCTCTCTCTCTGCGCGCTGCCGCGTGCAGCGCCAGAGAGGGAGAACTCTCTCTCTCTCTCTCTCTCTCTCTCTCTCTCTCTCTCTCTCCCGTTCTCTCTCTCTCTCTCTCTCTCTCTCTCTCTCTCTCTCTCTCTCTTTCTCTCTCTCTTTGCGCGCTGCCGCGTGCAGCGCCAGAGAGGGAGAACTCTCTCTCTCTCTCTCTCTCTCTCTCTCTCTCTCTCTCTCTCTCTCTCTCTCTCTCTCTCTCTCTCTCTCTCTCTCTCTCTCTCTCTCTCTCTCTCGCTGCTGCGCGCTGTCGCGCGCTGCAGACAGAGGAGAGAGGGGGGGGAAAACTCACTCACACACACACACATCACACATAGACATACACACATAACACACACACATCACATACACACATACATCATAACACACATACATCACATCACATAACACATACACCATCACACACATACATCACATATACACACATACACACACACGTCACATACACACATACACACATCACACATACACATCACATACACACACATATACACACACTTCACACATCACACAGATATCATATACACACATCACACATACACATCACATACACACACATATACACACACTTCACACATCACACATACACATCACATACACACACATATACACACACTTCACACATCACACATATATCACATACACACATACATCATCACACACATACATCACATCACATAACACATATATCATATACACACATCACACATACACATCACATACACACACATATACACACACTTCACACATCACACATACACATCACATACACACACATATACACACACTTCACACATCACACATATATCACATACACACATCACACATACACGCACATACACATACACATCACATACGCGCACATACACACACATCACATACGCGCACATACACACACATCACACACGCGCACATACACACACATCACATACGCGCACATACACACACATCACACACACACTATTGCAGAGACGCAGACCAAGCCATGGAATAGGCATGGGCATGCTTCCAGCCGGACAATCAAAATCATAATACACAGCAGTGACCTGACGGCTCAATATCCCGAGCACGAGGAGGGTCTAATGAGAAAGAGGGAAAAACAGAAGAAAGTAAAGAGCAGGAGACAGTACCTGCAAAAAACATTAGGAAAAACTTGAGCTCAACACACATTTAAATACATACACAAGTCCTTCCTAATCCACTCTTTTGGTTTGGTACTTTTAATCTACAACCACACTTTTGCCCACTCATCTCAACCACACTTTTAATTAGCTTTATGCACACCTCTTCCTTTCACCTCTCTTTTTATTTCATTAATTCTCACCATTCTTTTCTGTCAACCAACTTTTTCACTTTAAGTGCATCTTCCTTTCAGAGCATTCCTTAATTCACTTTAATTCCACATTACTCACATACCATTCTTTAAATACCACTCTCATACACCACTCATTAATTATCCACTTCATTTTCATTTTAATTCTATTATCCTAAATTTTGATAATTAAATAATTCTTTTAATTTAAGCTTAAGAATTTAATTAATTAGAACCTTAGTATTAAAATGTAAACACACTATTAAGGTAACTAATTAAATCATAATTTAGTTTTATAAGTTAACCAATGCTTAATTATAGATTAATTTCATTAAATAGTAGTTATTTTAACCCTTGAAACATACTAAAACCCTAAAAAACCTACTTAAAACCAATCAAAACCCTATTGAAACCCTTTGGAAATCACTGATAACCCATTAAAAATCCTTTTGAACCCTATCATTAACCCACTTTACTTAAACTCTAACATGAATCCATTAAATCCTTTGAGACCCTTCAGATGAACCCAATGAACATAAAATCATGTGAACTTAGACAACCCTAGGGTTAAATACTCATGATTCTTGAATGTATGAATAAAACAACTTATTAAATATGAAATTAAAGTAAACCCTAATATGAACATAGAATCTTCATCATCATTTGTACCTGTAAACACTTTCAAAGTAGTTAATTCCATCCATAACAATTGTTCAACAGTGAAAAAGAGGTTTAGAATTCACCAATTAATTTGTTTTCATTTTCTCTGGTCATCAACTGGAAGATGCAAATCTTCCCGACAACGATACATAAACAGTTAAGCAAAAAATTTAGTTTAGCCCATTAAGCACGGGGGTAGTGCCTTGTTGAATTTGGGGGTGTAGATGTAGGCTAGAGTAGGAGATGCAGAGAACCAATCTTGCCAAGGGGTTTACTTTGAAGATCTTCAAATTCCCCAATCGTTCATGCACCAATTTGTGTTAATGAATCTTAGAAGAAGATGCTCAAGAGAGCAAATATGCTCAATTACTTGTCCTTTTCTTGAAGATAATTTTCCCCAACTTATCCTTGAAAAAGTGGGAAAATCAATTTTTTAAATACCCCTTTTTTTGTTCATATTGAAGGTTCCATGATGTCTCCTTCCCCTCCAAGAATAATTTTCATGCACATATTTTATCCCACATATGGGTGCAGATGTGAATTATGTGGATTAAATGATGTGGTATCATTTGAATTATGTGGATTAAATGATGTAGATTCATTTGAATCAAGTGGATTAAATGATCTGGATTCATTTGAATTATGTGGAGTAAATGATATGGATTTGTTTGAATTAAGGAGATTAAATGATGTGTATTCATTTGAAATATGTGGAGTAAATGACGTTGATTCATTTGAATTATTTGAATTCATTTGAGTTAAGTGGATTAAATGATGTGGATTCATTTGAATTAAGTGGATTAAATGATGTGGATTCATTTGAATTATGTGGATTAAATGTTGTGGATTCATTATTTGTTTAAATGATGTGGATTCATTTGAATTAAGTAGTTTTGGCATATGTTGTTTCATTTGAATTAACTAGATTAAATCATGTGGTGTCATTTGAATTATATGGATTAAATGATGTGGATTCATTATTTGAATTGTGTGGATTAAATGATGTCGATTCTTTTAAGGTAAAATTAATGTTTTTGTTTTGCAGATTTGAAAGTAGAACATGGCAAGAATATCAGATGTGAATAATGTTGATATATTTAGGTAGTGATGTGTGTGAACACACTAGGATCATCGGGGCACTTTTTTCCCTCTTTAGGAGGTTTTCTTCCCCCAGCTTGTATATATGCCTATAGCCCTAACTTGCTACTTATCTTTGTACATTCTCTAGTAATACATTCAGTATTGTGTGTTGTGCTCCAAGCTTCTTCTTCTTCCTTGTGCTGTTCACGTGCTTCCACAGACGTCTAACTCCAACAAATGGTCATCAGAGCAGGTCGGCACTTCATCTAGGCTGAAGTCATGATCTAAGCTCGTTTTGGCCTCCAAACGCACTATCACAGTGCTTGCATATGCTATTTTGTCTTTTTGTGCCAAAGGTGTATACCAATTTTGGTTCGCCAATATAAGCATCTCGAAGTCTGCTACAGGTCTAGCAGAATTTGTCTAGGCAGTTCTATTCAACTTTTTGAGATACAGTCAATTTTCTGCATCAAGGTATTTTATTCACCGGCCATGGCTGAAAGTAGTGATGTATTCCATATGTTGGTTGTTGAGGATAAGTTGGATGGTACCAACTATCAGTTATGGGCTTATATGATGTGACATGTATTGGTTGCAAAAGGACTATGGAACATTGTGCAAGGTGTTGAAAAACGTCCTATCACACCTGCAACTATTACAACTACAGGTACTGAAGCTGATGCAGAAGGTGTTGAAGATGATCATATTTTTCATATTCCTGTTCGTGCTGCGGTTTCTGTTGCACCTACTACATAACAAATTTGTTGGGAATGGTCTTCCTGATTCATATCAGAGTTTTGCTTCTACTCTTCAGTTGATGATGAAAGGCAATCTAAATGCCTTGTCATTTGAGGAGTTAGTCTCTGTTTTGTTGCAGGAAGATCAGTCTAGGCAGAATAGGTCCATTATGTATGTTGCAGATCAAGCTTTCTTGGCTAGTCAGAAGGGCAAAGGAAAATGGAGCTCTTCAACTAGTAAGCAGAAATCTGCTAATTCTGCACAATCGAAGAGGGAAGACAAAGATGAAAAGAAATCAGAAAAGTAGAAATTGTTTTGCAAGTACTGTAAAGCAAATGATCATATCATAAAGAACTCTCCAAAACTGGGTGCTAAAGAGGCAAAGAAGAAAGAGGCTAGAATGGTTGTCGTAGAGGCCTCTACACCAAAAAGAGAGTCTGCTAATCTTGTGCAGGAAGAAGAATGGGCGTTTACTACTTTTTGCAATTTTGACCCATCTTCTCATGAGCAGTGCATGTCTGCAGTAGACTAAGATGTTTGGTACTTTGACAGTGGGGCGACCAAACATATTACCTTGCAGCGCTATTTCTTATCTTCACTCGAGCGTGCCCCTACAGGGAATACTGTTACATGTGCCAACAACTCCTATTATCTTGTTATGGGAATTGGTAAGATAATTTTGACTATTGCTGATGGTAGTACTTTCACTTTGTCAGATGCCTTGTTTATGCCATGGATCAAGAAAAATTTGTTATCACTTTTTGCATTAGCCAAGATTGGCTTGGTTGTGAAATTTGTTGATGATAGATGTAAATTTCATGATCTACCAAATGGCGATGTGATTATTGCTTCTGGCATTTTATGTCGTGGGCTATATAAGCTCATAGACTATGAAAGATCTGTAAATGATTCGGCATGTGCAGTACATGATTCTCAGATGCAAAGCTTTGGCATGCACGCTTTGGTCATCTAAATTTTGCTAGTTTGCTATGCCTGTAGAAATCTGAAATGGTTTCCTCTTTGCCCAAACTTGAGGCACCTGGAAAACATGTTTGTGAAGGCTATATTTTGGGCAAAATGCAGTGTTTGTCCTTTTCAAAAGATGGTTCAGTTCGGGCTACTAAAAAATTGCAGCTTGTACATAGTGATGTCTGTGGTCCTATGCAAACACCTTCTTTAGGAAATTATCTTTACTTCGTGACTTTCGTTGATGATTTTTCCAGGCATGCATGGGTATTCGATTGAAAGAAAATTTCGAAGTGTTTTTGTGCTTCAAAAAGTTTTTGGTTTTGGCTGAAAATCTATCAGCATGTAAAATGGGCACCCTCCATTCTGATCATGGGGGGATATATGTCTTCTGATTTTAATGCATTTCTGGCTTAACATGGGATAAAACACAAGTGTACAGTGTCGTATACACCTCAATAGAATGGATTTGTTGAACGAAAGAACAGGTTACTCATGGAGATGGTGAGGTGTATGGTCAAGAGTCATGCCTTACCACATAGTTTCTAGCTTGAGGCTGTCATGTGTGCAACATATGTACTTAACAGGTGTCCCAGTAAAGCACTGTAGTCTATCACTCCATATGAGGCTTGGCATGATTGGAAGCCATCTGTTGCTCATCTGTGTGTTTTCTGTTGTTTGGCATATGCGTTAGTGCGTGAACAACATCACAAAAAATTGGATGATAAAGCAATAAAATGTATTTTTGTTGGGTACAATTTTGAAAGTAAAGGCTATCATCTGTATCATCCACAGACTAAATGAATTCTTATTGGAGCAAGTCTATGACAAGCTGTTGCAGAGCTAAAGAAAGCACAAAGCAGAGAAAAAGACGGGCCCCAAAATTTTTCCGATTTGGACATCATATTTTTGTATCATAATCATTCTTGTAATATATTTTCCGTTGTAAAGGCACTAGAGGAGTCCTCTAGATGCATCCCCACAGAAGATTGGAGATTTACCCATGTAAAATAGTAGGAAATTAGTCTTTTAGTGAATAAAGTGCCGGTCTCTTGTGTGAAAGGACCATTTTTAGGGCACTAGTATATAAGTCAAATGTGACTCTTTGTAAAGAACTTTTTGCCATTGTGAGAATAGAGAGCACAAAAATTCGAATTTGTGTCTTCTTCACTCCGTATCTTCTTCTCTGTGAGCTTGTATGCATGTGTATTGCTTGGAAAGAGTGCTTGTGAGTGTTGTCTATCCATGAAAGTGTTTATTTGCTGTAGGTAAGGTGTGTGCGAAGTGTAGGAAGTGCTGAAGTGTAGGAAAGTATTTCCCGTGACTCAGTATTTTGCTCATAACTTGAAGTAGGAGCGTCGGAATTGAGTGAAACCACTGCCATTGGATGCGGCTTCTCGAGAGCTTTGAAACGCATATGTATTTGCTATATTTGGAGCTCGGAGCTGGGAGAAAAGTCCAAAATACTGACGGCTGCTGCACCAAGTATCGTTTCGCCTTGACCAACAGTTGGAGCTTGTTTGGATAAGTCTTTGCCTTATTTACACTCTTTGAGTAGTTCATTTGCATTGATCATTACATGATTGCATGTCCTCATACACTCGGCTAGGTTTGTATACTCTTTGGATTGATAATTAAAAGCGTGTATCCCCACTATATGCACTTGAGAGGGGATTGAGGTATAGTCTCTTTCTCCACAAGTCCCTAAGTTGGTACTTAGGTCAACACACTTTTTGGCGCCGTTGCCGGGGAGTGACGAATCAAACCGAGGCATTCGTGTGATGGTAAGTAGCTTTTTTGCATTGAAGTAAGTGGAGGAGTGGAAATTTTCTCTTCTTTGGTAAGTCATTTTCAGCCGCACTTGCTACTTCTCATTCTTGGAGTGTGTGTAGTGAGTTGTTAGTTTAGGGAAGTGAGTGGAGTGAGTAGAGTAGGAGTAGTGAAAGAGTAGGTCAAGTCATTGGAGTAGGAGTGAGTCATAGATTAGTGGAATTTGTCTTTTTTTGAAGCAAGAAAACCTCAAGTATAAAAGCCAAAAATAGTCATTTTGCAATTCACTTGTTTGAAAGCAAGTATCGTGAGCTCCAGTGTCGAGTATCGTGAGAGCTGCGCCAGAGATCGTGAGTGAGCAATCGGGCAAGCTGGGGTTGCACAGAGCAAGGGGAAGTGACAAAGAGATTATAGGAGCTACCAAGGTAAGCTAACCCACCCTTTTGATCAAAATTTCTCAGCAAATCAATTTAGGAAGCAAAAACGATCTGCGTCAGGTATCGTTTGGTACTAACAGAGGTGAAAAGGAGTGATTTGGGGTGATACAGAGAGTGAGGAGAGGAGAGAGGAAAGAGTAGAGCATGTGTACAACCAAGACTTAGAAAAAATCTTTTCCAAAATTTGTCTAAGGGTCAAGTATCGTTTTGCTCCCGTGGTCGAGTATCACGATACTTAGCAAGTATCGTTTCGCTCCTGTGGTAGAGTATCGCGATATTTCCCTCCGATCATGTATCGTTTTGGATTAGAGATTGTTTTGACAGTGATTGTTTCTCTGAACGATCGTGTGCCAAAGATCGTCCCTCAAAGATCGTCGATCGTGTATCGTCTCGTCTTCAGAGATCGCGATATTTACCAGCGATCGCGTGTCGTCTGGATCAAAGATCGTGTATCGTTTCGTTTAAGTATCGTGTATCGCTTGGCAAAGATCGCGATACCGGTCAAAGGTCGTGTATCGTCACTTTCGTCGATCGTGTATCGTTTGGTTCAGCGATCGCGATACCTAACAAGTATCGTGTATCGTTTTGCCAGCGATCCTCTGCGAAAGATCGTTTTTAGAGGTATCGTTTTGTGAGAGATCGTGTATCGTTTGGCTGAAGTATCGTGTATCGTTTTGCAGAGATCACGATACTTACCAAAGATCGCGTATCGTTTTGTTCAGGTATCGTCGATCGTTTCTTCGTCAAAGATCGTGTATCGTTTGGCTGAAGTATCGTGTATCGTTTTGAGCCAAGTATCGTTTGTGCTAAAGATCGTTTTGATCAAAGATCGCGATATTCATTGGCGATCGTGTATCGTTTGGTTCGTAGGTCGTGTATCGTTTGTATGCAGAGATCAAGTATCGTCTGTAGTCAGAGATCGTGGAATTTGGAGGTTAAGTATCGTGACTTGAAAAGTTATTTTCAGTCAATTTTTAGCCAAAAATTCTTCCTAGAATTCTAACCCTGAGTGAAGAGTGCCAAAGGCTAAAGGTTAGCAAAGACTGATCAGAGTTTAGAAGTGGATGAACCTGAGATCCGGAAGAACTCTAGGAAACCGAAGAAGTGTAATCTCTTCTGTAGGTAGTGTAGCAGAGCAAAGTAACCATTCACATTATTCAGAGACCTCCAGTGAGCCAGAGGAAGAAATTCCCATGGCTTCAGAGGATATGCAGAACACAGTACCCATGATTGGCATGATGTCGATCATTGAGGGAGAGTACAGGACCTCCTTGGAGTATGTGAACACCAACCAAAATGAGATCCCTATTTATTTGGATGGTCTAAACAGACCAGTGGCCAGGTTAAAGAAAACATCAGAGGCTTACATAGTGCCTAGGCCAGCAGTCAAGTATGTAGGAGGATTTTACATGGACAAAAGAGATATCCAATATGTTGTCACAGAACACCCAGAAAACATTAATGAAATTGGTGAAGAAAATAATGCTTCAAACTTAAATGGAGGAGGGAATGAAGAGCAAGTAACTACACCAAGAGGGAGATCTACGGTTGCTAGGATATGGAGAGGAGACCTGATTCCCCAAGATGACACCTTAATGGATGTATATTTGATCAATGGGATAGAGCATCTTCTTAGAGCACATTCTTCAATTTGGGAAGCTGCTCATAATCCAGTCACCATCTATGAGTTACAAGATCCTGAATTCTCCACCATCATCACATATCTGGATAAGAATCAGAGAAGATATTGGCCCTTAACAAAAGCGGAAAGAGCTGAGTTGAAATATCAGAATATCCCAGTGTTTCCCCCTAGGGACCAAGCCACTACTTCAGGAAATCCACTTGGAACATCCCATAATGATTCATACCAACAGTCGGGCCAAACACAACAAACACAACAAACTCAAATCCCAGTCAGACCACCTGTGCAGTTCGCAATGCCTGCAAATAACCCTAATTACCGACCTCAACCAACTATTGACCCAAGACATGGAATTCGTGCTCCAGTCAGACCGTCGGTAGTAAGAGGACCAGGCATGCCAATAGGAAGACCAATTTTTCAAGTAATGCCTAGACCACCCGAAGCAGGAAGAAGATTAAGGCCAATTCAAGTGGCCAAATGCATGAGAAACCACTATGATGGCTCTAGTGAACCTTACAATCATATAGCTGAATTTAAACAAGTAATCAGAGCCGAACAGGTAGAAGACTTTTTGATTCAATATGAGTCCTTTGGCCTTACTTTGTCAGACACAGCGTTAGCATGGTTTCAACCATTGGACCCTAATACTTTTCAAAACATGGAGCAAGTATACCAAGAAATGATTGAGGAATTCACTAAGTCAGGAATTAAAAACAATTCTTCATCATTGATCCATAGCTTCAAGCAAGCCCCTACCGAATCAGTGAGATTGGCTGCAAGAAGATTCAAGCAGTATGTAGACAGATGCCCAGTAGAAGAGAGACCTACCCAAAATAAAATGGTGTCATTATTTTTGGAAGGATTGTTGAACGGATCTTTGAGATCATTGGTATATGTAAAGAGAGTTCAGACTTTGCAAGAATGCATGAAGGAATGTATAGATCTAGAAGACAACCTAGCAGAGGACCTGAAAATACCTCAAGGTAGCTTGAAAAGTGAAGATTCGGCCAGTAACACATCAATCCCTAAAAACAATGTAGAGGAAATAGCCGATTTGGTAGCGAAGAAGTTGAACGTTCAAGGACAGAGGAACTACCCCAATAACCCTATGAGAGTACCCATGCTCAGAAGATGTATGCAGTGCGGAGGAGATCATCCTTCTCACTTGTGTACTAGGGGAGTAGTCCCACCACCTGCTTATGTTTATAATAGACCCACTGTCCCAGGACCTCTACAATATTGCAGTATAGAACAAAAATATACAAATCACAGTACAGAAAATTTCCCTTACAATAGGCAGGCGAGACCAGCACAGCCATACATGAGACCTTATGGATACCCTCAGAGAGATCAAGGAGGTGAAGCCTTTAGATATCCCACTTATCAGCCACAGGCACCAGTGCCACGACCATATGCGTATCAGGGATACACCCAACCACAACCTGTACTAGGACAACAACCGCCCCATCCTCAGAACGTTGTCCCAATCAAGATTGCTCAACCTGAAGAAAACCTAGAGAGAGTGTTAGCCCAAAAAAAATGGTTGGTTTTTATGCACTAATATGTTTGTATTTGGCAGGGGAATTTGTTTGATTTCAGGCACTTGAAGAATGAATTTGATGATTGACGAGAAGCATGTGGAGATATTGATTGCAGGGATGTGGAGAAAAGGGATTGAGCATGGACAAGCCTCCTAAGAACATAGGAAATACTAACGTACAGAGGAAATTAGAAGCGGCTTTGTTTCAGGGGGAAATTTCTCTGAGAAGCCACCAAAGGCAGCTATATTGGATGGACCGAGGAGGTGAAAGGGTTGTTTATTGTGTAAGAAGGAAGAGGCCAAGGGGTGCTGCATGTTTTGGAGAGCAATGGCAGGAGGTCTGAGGGGTCTATTTTGAGGGAAGTGAAGGGTTGATTGCCTATTTGCTACCTCATGTGCGACAAAGAACTGCTGAGCTGCGTCATTTGCTACAAGCAACTCGTATACTTCTTGATACTACATCCTTGTTGTATTGTTGTACGCTCCTTTAGAGCTCCATATAGGAATCAACTTTTAAGATCAGATGTTGTGTCTCCATTTGCGACAAGTATTATACTCACCTTACCATTGCTTAATCTTTCTCTATTGGGACCAGAAAATTCAAAGCATACATGCTAGTATCTACAACCCACTGAGAAGAAACACATCAGAAAGAGATTGCCCGAATGTATATGCATTGCTTCCTAAGCCATGTGTTGTGTGCCTCCTTGTTGCAGAATAGTATCCTTAGGTAAAAGATCTTTGGATGCCCTTGAAAAGGATTCGCATAGTGGTCGGTTTGCTCATAGCCTTATCGCACACGGTCATGCTCTTTATATTTTTGGTGGTTATGGCGGAAGGAGCTGTTTTGGCCCACTTTTTTTTGCAGGCCTGTGGAGTCGGCCACCTTTGGCAGAGGCAAAGGATTGTTGGCCCGTTTTTGGCAGGGAAGGGGAAGGCATTGAAGAGGGGAGTCAATTGAGCTCGCTCTGGTGGGTGGGATTTTATCTATTTACTATCTCTGAACAAAAGGGGCATGGGTGTTCGTCTGGGCAGCCAATGGAAGGCCGATAGTGCACACGCTGGAGAGAGGGAAGTTTTTTTGTTTTTTTCGGTGTGTACACAGGGAATGTACGGGGAGAAATCGAAAAAAAAGGGAGTTCATGAGTCTTCGGAGGGTGGCTCTCGTTTTTGGGGCTAGGCAGAGATCGAGGAGAAAAGAGGGAGTCCTCTCGGCAGGTTTTGGGGAGTTTTTTCTGTTGAGCGCTTCGAAGATAGGAGGAGCTACGGGCTATTTCCATTGAGGAGGCATCAGGTGCTGTGGAGAAGGAGGTTTTGTGGGGGCTCTCGTCGTCTGAGCAGAGATCTTGACGGAGGAGGAAGGCCATGGGGAACATGTCACGTGGAGCCACAGCGGGCAAGAAAGATCTCTGGACGTTTGAGGGCTTATGATCTATCAGCCTGCACATGAAGAGAGGACGGCTCGCTCTGCCTTCGCGTAGGAATTAGACCCTGCACTAGCAGAGCCCCCGAAAGAGAGATCTGATGCAGATAATGTTGGAGTTCGTGGAAGACCACCTGTGAATAATGAACACAAGCAACTTGGGAAAGTTGACTATGACCAGAGAAAAACCATCAGCGACATAGCAGGTGCTGTTTAACTTTGTGGACAAGGTAGAAAAATCTGGGCTTCAGCTAAGGTATTTCAGTTTATGATTTCATATGCATGATACACCGGTAAAGATGCATTGTACATTCTTATAGCTTTTGCCATTCTACTTGACGCGTGGTCTACCTCAATTAGTTATGTGTGTATCGTTCTTTGTGCTTTTACTTTATCAATCTCTTAAAGAGAAAAAAAGCGTTGGCACATTTTTGGTTCAACCAGCTATACTGGAAATGTCTTAAGCAATAGAATCATCATGAATACACAAAATTTCATTTTGCTTTAGTGCAGTGATGTGGCGAGCGTAGTGACTCTCTGGAATTTAAGGTACATGTGATGGGAAGGCCTGCTAGCTTCTTTGGGCCTACCATGCGATATCCTATCTGACGTACTAAGAAGTTTCAATGGCTTGTTTGAGCCATTGAGCTGGTGTTGGTCTTGCCTTTATCTGAATGTGACACGAATCTCACGATTCAAAAGCGTGATGATATTGATGATGCTTACATCTAGTTCAATGAAAGTTCTTTCATGCCAAAAATTTGAGGACGTTATTTTCTTCTACTCCATTTTTCAAATGCTTATCATCAGTTTCCTGGTTGAATCATCACTTAATAGTGAAAGTCTTGTTTTGACTTTGATCAACGCTATGACTTGGAATTTCTTCACAAAAAATGAAGATGAAGAAAGATAGGTATTTCTTTCAAGATATATATATATATATTGTTTTGGCAGTTTTGCACGGAATGCTTATTTATGCACTGATTGTAGCAACCAATAAGTTCGCACAACAAACTCTAAAACATTCGTGAATTGATAGTAGGCATTGCAGTTGGATGTGTGGTCCTTGCGTTGTCAACAGAAAAAATATACAAGGATAACTTTTTTTTTCCGAATAAACAACGTGGAAGTGTTAATCAATTTTTGTGTGGAGTCACTAGAATCTGATGCTATACTGCTTTATTCGGAGAGACATTTAGTCTTAAGAGCATTACTTGTACGCAATTATTAAACATGGATAGATGAACCATAAAGAAATACGATCTCAACTTTGCTTAGTTTCGACTTGCAAACACTATAACTTTATGAATGTGTGTTGTCCCCTCTTCATTTAAATTATTAGGAAGTGACCGTGATCTCAAGTTTTCAAGTTTACATAACAAAAAAATACAATGGGAATTTCAAAAACAAAACACTCGTCTTTATCACCTTCCTTTCTACGAAACCCGACGACGTACCTGGTGAACCCGACATGAAAGGAGGGGGTTGAGTGAAGAAAGGGAGGTTACAGGAAGTGACCACTGGAGGTGGATATCCAATTGCGCATGCGTTTTCTCGCCTCCTCCATCAAAACTTTGGAGTGAAATTGTGGGCTTAGGGGAAACCAAAATTGACCCAGTATCAGGAGAGTTGGGTAAAACATCATTGTGTAAAGGCACTTCCCTTTGGACTAAGAGACCGAAACATTTTGGTGCATCTGCCAGGAATTTATGAGCTAGTGCATAAACATAGGAAGAATCCATTGTGAGACAATTGTGGGCTCTAGGTAATCCAATTGGACCGATTCCGAGGGATTTGAACAAAATAAAGGCTTTCACAAACATCTTTTCCTTGGGCTTAGGAACTATACAGAGAGCAATAGTCCCAGCCACACCTTTGGTTGGTAATGAACCATATGACTCATCTTACGACCATAGTCAAGGAGCATATCCCAATTATGAAAGCTCAATGATGGAATATGGACAACTGTATGAACCATATGCCTATGGCATGGAAGTATCAGATAGTTCATACGGATATGAGCAGGACTATGTGTCATTAATGTACACAGCTCCTAGAGCAACCATACCACCCCGACCCATAAACAGACCGCATGTACCCAGAGGACCATGTTACAGGTGTGGAGGTGATCACTATATCAGAGAATGCACATTGCCAAACCCACCACCACCACAATGAGTCTGGGAAGGCTACTGTAGTGAGTGTGGTAAGGAACACCTTTTCAGAGACTACCCCAAGAATCCCAACAAGGTTACATCTAACGTGCAAATCAATGTGATAGAAGTAATCGAGTCATCAGGGAGCGATAAGGAATACACTGTACCATTGAAAGCGATAACGAGAGCTAAAGCTAGAGAGATCCCAGAAAAAGCTGAAAAACACAATCCGAGTGACATAGCGACGAATACACCCACACCACAGAGAGTTGAAGACTCGGAAGAGCCTGAGAAAAGTGTGGTAAGTAAAAGAACCCAACGATGGAAGAACCGTAGAGATAGAATAAAAGAAAAGAAATTACTGCAGAAAAAGGAAAATGAGAAGAACGAACAGAATCCAAAAGAGGAACAGAAAAAGGAAGAAGAAATTAAAAGTGAAAAGTATAAGAAAGAAGAGTTTGGATCAGTCTTAGCAGATCCCATGCCTGAAGAATTAGCTATGTGGATTCAGGCATACAAGGCACGAATAAGAGCCGGACCAACCATCGAACAACATGAAAGAGAATACCCTAGAGGTGACCTAGAGAAAGAGAGGTTGGAGATCTGCAAAAAATTGATAGAAGTTGCTCAACAGACCTTAGAAAAACCTGTATCGCCTTTACCCAATAACCGAATTACTGAAGGAGAATTCCAAGAGTGTGTAAACACTCATGGAAAGCCGGAAGTAAGTAGAACACAGAATGACGAATGTGGTATTGAGAGAAGGGAAGGATCCATAGTTCCCGAAGCAGAAGGAGAATGGACTGAGGATCTATGGGCACGAGTTCAAGAGGACAAATGGAAGAAAGTAGAAGGAATTGAACCACCCTTTGAAGAACTAGAAGCAGGAGATGAAATAGAGGGTTCAATACCTGAACTACATTCAGAGGAAATTTTACCGATGGATGCAAGTAACCAAGGAGAGGAAGATGTAAATGAACTGCCCAATTACACAGGGGAGTACGAACACAATTCAGAATTGTATCGTATTCCCTCAATGAGGAAACGAGAAACGAACCCATCAGCCCAAACATCTGAGATCATACAACGCCTTAGAGGGTAAAAATCCCTTGTACCCTAACATTCGAAGAACTGTTGAAGGTAAAACCACATTTGAAGGAGAAATTATTCAATCAATGGGAAGTCACGGAGGAAAAGAAAGAGATAGCAGACGAAGTAAACACAGTGAGAATTCCAGCAGTGGATAAGGTAGGAGACTTTAGTGAGGGAGATGAAGGAAATACCTGCCTTCCAATTACTTATAGGGGTTACACTACCAAAGCCATCTTAGATTCGGGAGCTGGTGTTGGTATTGCTACCAAAGAAATTTGGGAGAAATGGGGAAAACCAGCATTAAGACCAACACGCATGAAAATACAAATGGAAGACGAACATACAGAAAGACCCTTAGGACTATTGGAACAAGTAGTTTTCACTACGTGTGGAGTGGAATTCGAACACACTCTAGCAATATGTCATTTCGAAAGGCCAAGCAATTATGAAATGATCCTGGGAAGGCCTTTCATGAGATAGTTAAAGGTCGTGCAAGATTGGGGAAAAGATGCTGTGTACCTACAACATGAAGGAACCACCACTAGAATAAACCTACATACATACACTTATCAAGATGTTCCACCTCTACAATGGAATCAAATTCATAAGGAGGAAGACGATCAATCAATTCATAGTGTAGGTTCTAGTGATCAATCTTGGATGAACGAGGACACTCATCTATGGATATGCCAAGCTGCAAAGAAGGAAGAGGAGAGAAGAAAAGGATGGCAGCAGAAACAAGGAATAGCGAGGTCTGTACAAGATCCAGCTTACATGCCACAAGTATTTCCGGATGAAGAATTTGAACCACACGGTTGGATGGAAATTTTAGCGACCCTCGATGTCTGTGTAAACGAAGAAGTAGTGACCATGAATGAATGTATCGATGGGGAGGGTTATGATGTTAGCCTGTATGTGGTAGTCCTTCAGGAGGCGGAAGAAGGAGAAGTGATCGAGAAAGACTGGAAGGAGGACTACGAGAGCATTGAAATGGAGCCCGAAACCAATGGATCTAGGGAATAGTACCACCAACATAAATATCACAGCCAATGAAAAACACCAGGAACTCACACAGAAGGGGGAATTAGAATTTGAAAGAGAATCAGAAGATGAAGAAAATAAACCCCAAGACCAATTTGAGGTACCAGCTCACTTTAAAAAATATGAAGTGGAGGAGAGAAAAATCGCTATTCAAATGCCGAAAAGAGAAGCACAGCTTGGAATAGCATATGATAATAAGGAACAAACCAAGAAGATAGTAGTAACGGTAGAAGAAGGAGAAGAACGATGTACCTTCATAGGGCAGGATGTCTCATTAGAGGAAGAACAAGAGTTAATTCGTCTCATAAGAGAGTATCGGGATGTCTTTGCCTGGACCTATAAGGACTTGAAAGGAGTCGATCCTTCTATATGTGCGCATAGAATTCCCATGACATCCGAAGCCAAACCTTCTAAACAAAGACCATATACTTACAATGATGTGTATTCAGCCAAAATAAAGGAAGAAATAGACAAGTTACTAGATGCTGGATTCATATACGAGATTGAACACACGGAATGGGTGTCACCGTTGGTGGTTGTACCGAAAAAGAATGGAAAGTTGAGAGTGTGTATCAATCTAAAGAAAGTAAATGTTGCGACCATAAGAGATAGTTACCCATTACCAATTACAGATCATCTCTTGGAAAGGGTGGCAGGAAAGGAAGTCTATAGCTTTCTCGATGGCTTTTCAGGGTATAATCAGGTAGCTATTGCTCCTGAGGACCAACATAAAACAGCGTTCGCAACTGAATGGGGAGTATACACCTTTAGAGTCATGCCTTTTGGTTTAACTAATGCCCCAGCCACCTTCCAAAGATTGATGTGCCATGTATTCAAAGAATTCCTAAGAAAAAGTATGGAGGTCTACGTGGATGATCTTTGTACTTATTCAGCTATACGATCAGAACATATCCCTGAGCTAGAAAAGATCTTTGCTAAATGTCGACAATATCGAGTATGCCTTAACCCAGAAAAATGTGTCTTCATGGTTAGACAAGGGAAAATATTAGGACATATTGTCTCCAAAAATGGAATCTCAACTCATGAAGACAAAATTAAAGTAATTCTGGATTTACCAAGACCAAAGACGGCTAAGGAAGTTCAAGCATTTATGGGACATTGTGGATACTATCGAAGATTTATACATATGTACGCCATAATTGCTAGACCTCTTTATGCATTATTGACTCAATTTAATTGGACCGAGGAATGTGAAAAAGCCTTCAACGAATTAAAGAATCGATTGAGTTCAGCACCAATCCTTCGAGTACCTAACTGGAATAAGCCGTTTCACATTCATGTGGATGCTTCCAAGTTTGCCATTGGTTGCATCTTAGCTCAGCCTGCAGATACGGGAAAACTAGACCACCCTATAGCCTATGCTAGTAGACAATTAAATCAAGCAGAACGCAATTACACCACCACGGAGAGAGAAGGCCTAGGGATGGTGTACGGAGTCAAAAAGTTCAGACATTACATGTTGGCAAACAAATTCAAATTCTTCATTGATCATCAAGCCCTACTGTACCTAGTCAACAAGCCTTGTAATACAGGACGACTAGTACGATGGTTTTTATTGCTAATGGAATTTGACTTTGAGGTAGTGGTCAAGAAAGGAAATACCCACATAAGAGCAGATCACTTATCAAGAATGACCCATGGAGAACCACCCATAGGAGTACCAGATGATCTGCCAGATACGTACCTTTTTAACCTGGAAGTATGTCCTCAATGGGCAGAAAAGTTGATCCCTATACTTACACATGGACCTAAAGATGGGATCACACCAAACCAAACCCAAGACCTCTGGAAGACTAAAAACCTTCACATCATTGCGGGAAGTTTGTATCACCAAGATTCAAGTGGATTATTAATGAGATGCGTGGAGGAAGAGGAACAAGAAATGTGGCTTCAGAAAGCACATGTAAACCAATGGAAAACTCATTTGAATGCAAATGGAACGTGGCAAACACTCAAGAGATTTGGCATATATTGGCCAACCATGCAAAGAGATGCACATAACTATGAATCAACCTGTCAAACCTGTCAAGAACAAATCCCAGATGAGAACTCTACCTTATGCTATTCTACCATAGCACCAAGATGGAGCATGCCTCTGGTAAAGTTCTTGAAAACTCAATAGTACCCAGAAGGAGCGACTTCAGCAAGGAAACGTGGACTTGTAGAACAAAGTAAGGATTATACCATTATAGGAAAACAACTTTTTAAACGAGGGAAAGATAACCAATTAAGAGTGTGCATTCACGAAGACGAATATCTTTCTGTTTTAGAGATGGCTCATACAGGAGCTGCAGGAGGGCACTTCTCTGCAGATAAAACAACAAAAATGATCCTCTTTGCTGGAATGTGGTGGCCAACTCTACACCAAGATGCCATGACATATGTGCAACAGTGTGATACTTGCCAACGAACCAAATATCCAATTAGGAGAGATGAAATGCCACTTAGACCCATGATGAGTGCCAGAGCTTTCACGAAATGGGGAATAGACTTCATAGGACCTATTAGCCCACCAGCGAAAGGATCCCATGCCGAATATATAATTGTAGCAACAGACTATCTGACCAAATGGGTTGAAGCAAAAGCAACCAAGAAAAATGACGCAAGAACCACAACCAAGTTTCTCTTTGAGAACATTTTCACTAGATTTGGACTACCAATAGAAATTGTGAGTGATAGAGGTACGCACTTTGTGAATGAAGTTATAGAAGCTTTATTGAATGAATTCTTGGTAATTCATAAGAAATCAGCTCCTTATCACCCACAAGCCAATGGACAAGCCGAAAGTTTGAATAAAATCTTGTGTACAATTCTCACTAAGATTGTTAACAATGGTAGATCAGATTGGGATAAACAATTGCATCATGCTTTATGGGCATTTCGAGTAGCCTATAAAACCGCCATAGGCACTACTCCTTTTAACTTAGTGTATGGACAAAATGCTATTTTGCCAATTGATTTCTTAATTCCCACTCTGAGAGTAGCAACTACTTACGAGTGGACAGGACATGAACTATCAGCTCAATTGGATCAAATAGAAAAGCTTCACGAAACTAGGTTACAAGCAGTAGCAGGCATTTATGCTGCTAAACGGCGACAGAAAGCCTACTTTGATGCGCACATTAAGGACAAAAATTTGAAGGAAGGAGATTTAGTTTTGGTATATACCTTGAAACAACATGCAAAGAATTTGCAAAAGAGAGGATATGGTCCATTAATCATTAATCGTATATCTACAAGTGGAGCCATCAGCTTAGCAACCTTAGATGGAGATGTATTACCAAACTACATCAGTGGATGTAGAGTAAAACAATATCTAGAACCATTGACCGAAGAAACAATGTCTCGATTAATCAAAGGCAAGAATAGACGCATAGAAGAGGAAAGGATACGAGAAGAAGCGAGACAGGAAGCATTGGAAAGAATAAAGAAACGGAAAGAGTGGATGAGAGAGCGAGATGAGAGATATCGACTAGGAGAAGTACTCATCCCAATGGCTAATTTTAGAGCCACTCAAAACCTAGGATCACAGAGAATGCAACCATATTTAAATTTGGGAGCAGGTAAAGCGGAGTACCACTTGGTGGATGCTCTCATTGACACAGGAGCTGCTGTAAGCTGTATCAAGCTTTCTTTGACCCAAAAACTCCAGGAGGAAGTACGCCCATCAATGGCACAGTTGATAGGAATAGGAGGAACAATTACTCAATGCATAGGTGAGATCACCTTACCTTTGCACCTTGGCAACAACACTATGGAACAAAAGCTATTAGTGTGTCATGATCAGGATTTACTTGAAGAGGTAGTGTTAGGTCAAGACTGGATTTACGAATATGAGGTGACCGTTCAATTGGCTTTAGGATACATCTCAGCCAGGATAGGACATCGTGAAGTATTCAGTCTGCTAGACGAACGACCAATCAAATCTGTGAGCATAG
Source organism: Ceratopteris richardii (assembly GCA_020310875.1). Classification (NCBI taxonomy): domain Eukaryota; kingdom Viridiplantae; phylum Streptophyta; class Polypodiopsida; order Polypodiales; family Pteridaceae; genus Ceratopteris; species Ceratopteris richardii. The sequence goes on along the minus strand of CM035408.1, from coordinate 29,771,730 downwards.
AGCAAAAAGTTCATTCCAATGAACAAAGTCATGAATGTATGTTCACTAGCACTATAGAAACACCTTCATCAAGTACTATATGTGCGGACACATTGAATTCTGATTGCACACAATATTCTAGTCTAGCAAGTCATGAGAGTGTCAATCTATCTGAAACCAACCTCAGTGAAGCACCATGCCAAAGAGAGACTAGTCCTCTGAGTAATTCAAAATCTGTACCTATTAGAATATACCCTATTCCATACTCTAACCAAGCGTGGATAAAGAAAGATCAAGTGGAGGAGTATCTTCGACGACAGAAGCACAACCGACATCAGAACAAACAATCAAAGGAGAAACCAACTCAGTCGGAACAACGAAGTCATCGACGAACTGCTACAATATGGATTCCTAAGAAAGTAGTAGCCGCTCAACAGGATCGTTCGCAAATCTGGATTCCTAAGTCATGCGCTCCAAAGAAACTAAGCCGAAATGATGATCTTCAGCACAACAAGAACCAATATGGTCCACAGGCAAAACAGCCACAAAAAAGGAACTACTGGAGAAAGAAGGAGTCTGTAATGGCAACCCGAGCCATTCCGAGATTTACAAATCAGATAGAGCAGACATGCAACAAGAAAAGAGCCACATTCATCGGAATTAGGCAACGTACAACAAGGCCCAGCAAAATGAAGCAGATTTGGATACCTAAAGACAAAATAAACGGCATGCATCAACCAACTACTTCCAATTGCACACATATGGAGCCTTCGAGACCCAAAGTATGCATAATAGGGCCACATTACAAGGCCAAGCATTCGGCACATCTTTCTTCTATTTCAGGATAGTCAAGCACATTTTCCTCTTGGGAAATAGGAGAGCACTTGTACATACATTAAGAAAATTACTCCAAAAAAATAATAACCACTTCGGCTATAACCTAACTTTTCTGTTTTCCTTTTCAGATGAAAATATAAAAATACCTAAAAATGTGAAAAATCCAGGTATTACCTTTCTCACACCCACGAGAAAGGGGCGACACTATTCACTCGGAGCAATATCGAGCTTATGACAAACAAATAAAGGAGGATTTCTGATAATATATGGCAACTAATTCATACTCTATATTGAGTGCAGATGGCGTCTACTAGTTCCAAAGCTACACAAGAGGAAGAGGTCCAGCTTCTTCCATTGGAATCAGTCACAAGAGTAAGAGGCAATTGGTTTCGGGATGACCAACCAGTCTCGGAACTCATTTTCATGGCAACTATCAAAATTATGGATACAGATCACTATTTTCCAATCATGTCACAAGACTTCAAAACAATAATACAGGGATTACCTCATATTGAAGATGTATGGACACAGGCAGGCATAGAGGCATTTCTCAAATTGCCAATCTATGTGCCAGATTTTCAGAGATGTGCACAAGTAATGAATACCATGCAACCTGCTGCAACAAAAATATCAGTCCCGGAAGCACGAGTATTGGATAAAGTCGGAATTTGGAAAACAATTCAATTCACACATGAGTTGATCAATAAAGCTTTTGGATGGAATCAAGCAGGAATTACTTGTGTTAAAGAGGAATGTCATGACCCGAAGAAGAGGTCCTTCCTGGAGATTAACAGAATAGACATTGAAGATGCTGTCCGTCTTGTGCATCAACATTTCTGCTTCCCCAGTATGCACAGATACACGGCCCCACAAAAGATTGTAGTACAACTATTATCACATGCCATGCGACAAATAGGAAACAAAATTAATTTGACAGGGTATGTCCAAGAAAGGCTATTTGAAGCCCAGAAGAAATGGGGCCAGAAGAAGTTTTTGAATGGCAGTTCTGCATTAACACTATTGATATATGAAGCCCTTGAGATGAAAAATTGCTTACGGGAAATGCCGACCTCAGAAGGGCTAGCCAAGTATGCAAAATCCGCTACGGTCCCTAAGAAAAAGAAAGCAGTTGTTATGGTTGAGGAAGCTGGAACGAGCACACAAAAACCCATGAGGGGTACAAAGCGTCTACGGGAGGAGGAAGCCCAAGTTACACCACCATCAAAGAGAACTCATCTCTTACCGAAGATCACGACGGCTCAAATGCCAATTACAAGGAGAGATCTTTCCGCTGCCCTCGAAGAAACACATCAGTACATGCAAGGGCAGGTAAACTTAAACATTCAAGGTCATCATTATAGACAGGCAAGTCAAGAGAAACCACAACGGAGTCCAGAGAAGACACCAAAACAAGCTGGAAAATACAAAGAACTAGGGATAGATGATTCCAGTACCAATACGGATTCCAGCCCTGAAAAAAATACCTTGGATACTGATATACGGACAGAAACTCAAGAAGAAGAATGGAATGAGATCGATCAATTGGAAGTGACGCCGGGAAATCATGAAGAAAAGGAAAAGAATGTAGAAGATTCCATTGAACCGGAGCATGTCATTCAATTGAATGATACTACAAAGATAAGCATCAAGGAAGCTCCAACAAACGTTTCATATGTAAAACCACCTATCAAAGAGGAAGTCCAAACTCCAGTAAGTAAGGAAACGGAGGAGTTACAAAACAAAGAACAAATTGTGATCGAGGTACCGGATGACACACCTCAAGGAAAGCAAGCAAACATGGGGGCTGAGCCAAGGATCCAACTTCAGATTAGGCAGCCCCATGACACTACATTACATATCGCACAGGGCAAAGATGTCAATACCGGCGAAGAACCAAGCATTCCAAAAACATGGTTGAATGTGGATGTCACTCAACTGAAGCCGGTAGTCAAGCAAATGATTCAGACGGCCATGGACACTCAACAACAGTTGATGGAAATAGATGCCGACTATGATCAGGCAAGGAGAGAAAAGAATCAATTTCAAATCATGAGTGAGCAGCTATCGACACAATTGATTGAAGCACAAAAAGAATTGGCAGTCAAAAATACGGAGGTGCTGGCAATCAAGCTACAACATGATGCATCCATCTCTCAAAATCAACAGCTGCATACACAGCTAACAGAGTTGCAAAGATTACACGATGCGAGCGAGGCTGAAAAAGAGAAGATGAAAATGAGAAGCATGTTATTAGAACAACAACTCAAGTTGTATATGGAAGAGAACGACAACCTCCGCAACAGAAATAAGGAATTGATGAAGTCTTTATTATATGATCAACCAATCGTACAACAGGAATCCACAGAAACCAAAGAACAAGAATTAAGAGATCAGATCTCAAAATATGAAGAGTTGCTAAAGCAAGAACAAGCAAAGATTGGAGAATGGAAGAGCCGATACACCAATGAAACCAATGAATTGAAGAGTCAATTACAAAAGGTGAACGCCAAATTGATACAAAGCTACAGCAAAAATATGGATAATGTAGCTGACATTGGTAAAGAATTGCTGGCCACTAAAGAAACACTCGGAAGAGCCATGCAAGAGGTAAAAGAGAAAGATGAATGCATAGCACGACTAAAGACTCAAATGAAAGAGAAAACACCGATCGGGACACCAGTAGTGCCGGCTAAGGAAAATCCTACTGACAAGGTAGAGGTAAGTCCTCTATCTCACCCGATCTATAATTCTCCACTACATGAGCAGTTGGCCGACATACATGACGAACATCCAATGCCCTACACTGCAGAAATAAGTCAGAAGGAACGGGCACTAGTGGTGTCCCGATTGACGGAGAATTTCGAAAATGAAGTCATCAAGGTAATGAAAGAGGCCAAGATCAAAGGTAAAGACCTGGACAAGATCATGAAGCCGTTCAATATTCCATACGGACTCTTGAAAGAGAAAATAAGATGTTATATAAAGAAGATTACACAGAAGAGTCCAGATGAGCAGCTGAATTTCAAACACGACACATTCGCATACACTCAAGCAGAGTTTGAAGCTGCACAACCAGTGTGGCGACGGAAATTTTTGGAGAAACATCCCACACTACGGGTGCATTGGCAAGCAGCGCCATATGCATTCCAGGTAAACCCTTCATTTTGTCCAATACCACGCAGAAGGGATACCAGCGAATTTTTGGATTTGCAAAGAAGCGGCACTATAAATAAGCAGTGGCTCAATTACCCTATGCTTCCGAGCCCGCCACATAACTACTTGCCAACGGAAGACTACATGGTCAAAACCATAGAATTTTGGCTACAGAATTATGCGACAGTACCCGATTTAACTATCAAAATGACCAACAAAATACTTAGCATGATCCTTACAGTTTTGAAGGTATTCAAGCATGCGGCCTACACCTTTTTGAACTTCATAGGTATTAATCAGGGCACGGAAATCCTCATTTTTGATCTATCAGTTATGCCTAGCAGACCAACAATAATGGCGTATTATTCCATATTAATGTTCTTGCCAAGTGTATATATGCAAACGTTTGAAGAAGCTTTCTTTACCGGATTTTTTGAAATTGATTCCGAAATCTTTTTGAAGATGTCGTCCAATTTAAATGCCAGACTAGTAGCATACGAGCTTAGCTTCTTCGCAGATCACAGACAGCCACCCAATGATGGTGTGAAGGCAGAACAATGGAAACAACTCATGATAAGTGAAGCCAATCTGCTAAATGATACAGAGCAAAGAGTATATAAAACATATGCCCGTCGCTTATCAAAGCCTGTCGGGGACGACAGAGTCCAGGAGGGGGGCAGTGTTGAGGGAGAGTCGAGTAAAAAGAAGAAAAGAAGAAGGCAACGAAAAAAACAGCTTCACTAAATAGAAATATCCGAAGACACATCTCTGCAGGAAGCCCCGCAGGGGCGCAACACCCATCTCTGCACAGAGCCCCGCAGGGGCGCACACACCAAGAAAAGCACGCAGGTGGAAGGAGGAATCAGGGCCAACAAGTATCACATATGAGGGTGCTTCAACCTCTTGAGTTACAGAGGATTCAGATCAAGGCTTACGAGCTACATCTGCATATGTGCACTAATGGCGTGCGTGGCAAACCGAATCAACCGGCTTGGAGTAATGCAACCAGGTCCGATGTGTGCAACCAGGACAAATCAGAGCGCCTCTAAAACGTAATGCAAGATCAAGAATCAGGCAAAACTGGCCACCGGATGCGTGTGGACAACAAACTAAGGACAAGGAACAAAGCCTATCAAGGGACGACAGAGACGAAGAGGGGGAGAGTGTTGCAGAGCTAAAGAAAGCACAAAGCAGAGAAAAAGACGGGCCCCAAAATTTTTCCGATTTGGACATCATATTTTTGTATCATAATCATTCTTGTAATATATTTTCCGTTGTAAAGGCACTAGAGGAGTCCTCTAGATGCATCCCCACAGAAGATTGGAGATTTACCCATGTAAAATAGTAGGAAATTAGTCTTTTAGTGAATAAAGTGCCGGTCTCTTGTGTGAAAGGACCATTTTTAGGGCACTAGTATATAAGTCAAATGTGACTCTTTGTAAAGAACTTTTTGCCATTGTGAGAATAGAGAGCACAGAAATTCGAATTTGTGTCTTCTTCACTCCGTATCTTCTTCTCTGTGAGCTTGTATGCATGTGTATTGCTTGGAAAGAGTGCTTGTGAGTGTTGTCTATCCATGAAAGTGTTTATTTGCTGTAGGTAAGGTGTGTGCGAAGTGTAGGAAGTGCTGAAGTGTAGGAAAGTATTTCCCGCGACTCAGTATTTTGCTCATAACTTGAAGTAAGAGCGTCGGAATTGAGTGAAACCACTGCCATTGGATGCGGCTTCTCGAGAGCTTTGAAACGCATATGTATTTGCTATATTTGGAGCTTGGAGCTGGGAGAAAAGTCCAAAATACTGACGGCTGCTGCACCAAGTATCATTTCGCCTTGACCAACAGTTGGAGCTTGTTTGGATAAGTCTTTGCCTTATTTACACTCTTTGAGTAGTTCATTTGCATTGATCATTACATGATTGCATGTCCTCATACACTCGGCTAGGTTTGTATACTCTTTGGATTGATAATTAAAAGCGTGTATCCCCACTATATGCACTTGAGAGGGGATTGAGGTATAGTCTCTTTCTCCACAAGTCCCTAAGTTGGTACTTAGGTCAACACACAAGCCTAAGTGTTGGCTTGAGTCTCACAAAGTGATAAAAGAAGGCTTAAAGTGAAGACAATGTAAAGTTCACTTGTGAACTACCTCTTGTAATTTTTGAAGCCTTTACTTGATGTAAAAGTGAAAGAATCTAAAGTGGTTGAGTCCGCTTGATCAAAAGAGTAAAAAGAATCCATGAATTTGTGATTCAAGGTAGTTGGAGAATCAAATCAATCACTAAGATTGGAGAGTGATTGTAGGAAGTTAGGCTCCCAAGATCAACTATAAATACATGGTAGTTTTAGTCCTGAAAAAAAGACCTCCATGAGTTGAGCTTTATGCCATATCAATGTGTGGTTTCAAGCCACACATATGTATCAGTAAGTACATTATATTTTACAATTAGTATACTTCCACTTTCATGATCAATTGAGTTCATATTTTCATGTTCTTGTGAAGTGTATTGTTCACTACCATAACTCTCAGTTTTCTCAGTCCGATTGTAGAGATGTTTTCTCTGAGCTTGGTACATCATTTTCAGTGATTTAAAGTTAGATCTCTAAGTCTAATGTATGCTCACCAATTTTTATTGAAATTGGATGTCTCACGCATGAGATATGATCATTTGAAGTCAACTATGTCACCTCATTTTCTACTTCTCTGTCAGCACTCTCTCAAAATAGTCATTTTATCAGAGTTGTTTCTCAGTATGTACTTCATCATTTTCCATACTTCAAAGCTTTTTAGAATCATCATATTGTCTAGTATATTCTTACAAAATTTCATAAGCATTGGACTCTTGAATCTTGAGATATTGTCATTTTTGTGCTCATGGGTCTTAGTACTATTCAACCAGGGAAAATCGGGGTCATGCTACCACTTGCTAAACATCTTTCTCCTTGTATAGTCCATAATTTTTGCTGAAATAACTCTTGATTGTTAGCTTACTAAGTTAATAAGAGTTCCCCAAAAGGAATTAAGTTAATTGCTGGTGTGGCTAGAGAATTGTTCAAAACTTTGGACAGGTGTATGAACATAAATAGCAAGTTTTTTGCTCTTGAATCTACTCCAACTTATCTGTTTTGATTCAAATTTTTGAGAGTGATCTTCCAAGGTACATAGGGCATCTAATACATCCTTTGGCAAGCTAAAAGGGCCCACCACATATCTCTAGAGTCCATTTGGCTCGTGTAGTGCAAAGTTTTTGCAGCACCACTTCATCTTCTTCAACCACAAATCCATCTGTTCACAGTGGTATCCGAGCAAGGTTGGATAACATGGCAGATGGATTTCCTTCATCAATTGACAAATTGGATAGAGGTAACTAGTCAGCCTAGTCATTAAGGATGGAAGCTTATCTTCAAGGAAGGAATTTGTATGGTTATATAGCTGGAGATGAAGTTATGACAAGTTTTGGGAACAAAGGTCAACCAACACAAGAAGAGCAAGAAAGATTAAGCACATGGTGCTCCAAGGATGCACTTGCAAGGTCTTATCTCCTCAACTCTATCTCAGATTTTTTTTTGCCTCACATTAGAAGTTGTAAAACATCTCAGAAAGTGTGGAATGCACTTGACGCCTTCTTATCTTCAAGTATAAAAGCTAGGAAGCATCAACTATGGCTAGACTTCACAACTCTCAAGAAAGCTCCCAAACAAAATGTGACTGATTTTGTCACAAAGCTCAAGGACATAGCAGATCAGTTGGGAAGCATTGGAGAGGTAATAGATGAAGAAAAAATTGTAAGGAAAGTCATCAATGGCTTGAAGGTAGATGACAAGTGGGAAGCATTCACCACAGCTATGGATCTATACATGGATATGCATGTACCAGATTTCAACACAATCATAGGATAACTACTTACTCAAGAGGCCAAGCTTATCATGAATGGAGAAAGCTCCAAAGCTAATCAATCTTCAGCTTTGTATACTGATAAAAGCAAGTCCAAAGAAAACAAAAGCAGAGGAAAGAAAGTGGATGATGAAGCAGGTACACATCAAGCTAACTATGCAGGTAGAGGAGGACATGGTAGAGGTAGAGGCAGAGGAGGAAGACAAGGCAGGGGGAGATCCCAAGTCTCTAATTCATGCTCTATTTGTGGATTAACTAATCATATAACTGAAAATTGCTTTAGGAACTCTAGGAATCAAAGAGGCAGAGGCTACAATAGAGGAAGTTATGGCTACTCAAGAGGAAGGCTCAACAATTACCATGGCAACCACAACAATTACAACCATTCAAACTATCAAGAAGGCAATAGAGGAAGAAGAGACTTCAATAACTACATAGAAGACTCAAATCAAGAGGAGTCGTTGCTAATCATGAATATTGCCATGCCACAAGGTAAATCTGATGAGCATGTTTTCTACATAGATTCAGGTTGTTCAAATCATGTGGTAGGAAATGTGGCCCTCCTATCAGATTTAGAAGATCCAAGGAACAAGCATGAGGTACAAACAGGAGATGATACAAGACGCCTTATGGAGAAAATAGGAAATGTCAAAGCACCTCATGGAAACATCAACTTACTTAGTAAGGTACTCTATGTCCCTACCATTACAAAGAATTTGATAAGTGTTGGGCAGATAGTAGAGAAAGGGTTGCAAGTCAGGTTCACAAAAGTAGGAGCATTTGTTGAAGATTGTTGCAGAGCAAAGAAGAGTAGAGATGCAGAGAAAAAGAAGGGCCCCAAAATTTTCCGATTTGGACACTTTATTTTTGTAACATAGTCACCTTGCAATATATTTTCCGATGTAAATGCACTAGAGAAGTCCTCTAGATGCATATCCATAGATATCCGCATCATTACTCTTGTAAACTAGTAGGAAATTAGTCGTTTAGTCAATAAAGTGCTGGTCTCTTGTGTGAAAGGACCATTTTTAGGGCATAAGTATATAAGTCATTTGGTGACTCTTTGTAAACACTTTTTGCCATTGTGAAGAAGGGGAGAAGAATTTCAAATTTGCATCTTTCCTGTTGATTTCCTCGTTCTCCACGATCTTTTGTGTGGGTGTAATGCTTGGAATGTGTGTGTATGACTGTTATGTATCCCTTCCCATCACTTTTGAACTATTGTAGTGTGTGTGTGATCCATCGCGAGTTGTGGAGTGAGTGTTGGTGTTTCCCGCCATTCACTATTTTGTGCATAAATTGATAATTAAACGTGTATCGATCCACCACTATATGCACTTGTGGGGCGATTGAGATTTAGCCTCATCGACACAAGTCCCTAAGGCTTCGCAACCTAGGTACACATGTTTTTGGCACTGTTTCCAGGAAGAAACTTAACCAAGGTGCCTTCGTGATGGTTATAGCTTTGGAGTGAAGGAATTGTACTTGTAGAGGTGAATTCGTTCAATGGCAAGTAGTCAAGCACTTCAGCACTTGTTTCTTCACATCCTTGAGGTGTGTGTAATGAGTTTTTAGGTTTAGGTTTATGAGCGAGGAAGAAAGGGAAGAGTTAGGGTTAGGCAAGAGAAGAGAAGAGTAGGAAGAAGTAGGAAACATCAAGAAAAAATCCCCAAAAATTGTCAAAAGTAGCTTAGTTAAGTCTTATGAAACTCAAAAGCTATAAAAACCAAAAAATTTTAGTTCAGCTGATCATTTGTGAGAACTGGTACTGTGAGCAAAGCAGCGATCAGTATCGTAGTAGTGTTATCATGTCCAACAAGCAAGGAAAAGTGCTAGTGAGCCCAAAGCTTAAACAAAACATCCTAGAAGGTGAGTTGTACAAATTTTTTATTCCAAAAATTCATTTAAAATGCATGCACACGTGATTGAAGTGATTCTCAATATCATGGGGAAGGACAGAGAGTTTTTTGAGGGTTTTTGAGTGATACAAAGTGCCAAGAGGGAAGAAGCGAGGAAAACAAACACATTGCACAGAAAAATTGTGAGTTTAGATGAAATTTGGCTGAAGTATCACAGTCGGTTGAGTTTTGGTATCGTGATACCAAAATTCCCTAGTATCTCCATACTCTCCTGGTATCGTATCGTTGCATACCCACTTGAGGTACCGCGATACCATTTTGGTATCGTATCATCAAGTTGGTATCGCGATCGCGATCGGCTAGTGGTATCGTATCACCTGAACATCCGGTATCATATAGTCCCAGTCACGGTATTGTATCATCCGACCGAGAGGTATCGTATCATGTGCAAGGTTGGTATAGTATTGTCTACTCAGTATCATATCGTGCTTATTTTAGTATCGTATCGTGCGAAGAAGTGGTATCGTATCATTGACCTTTCTGGTATCATATCGTCGATTATGCCAGTATCGTATCATGACGCATTCAGTATCGTATCGTGCAAATTTTGGTATCGTATTGTGAGCAATCCAGTATCCTATCGTGCAGTGATCAAGTATCGTATCGTGCACAAACTTGGTATCATATTGTCTAATACAGAGGTATCGTATCATGTAACTTTTGGTATCATATCATCTTACTCGGTGGTATCGTATCGCTAGAGGTTTCTGGTATCGTATCGTGCTGAAACCAGTATCATATCATCAGTGTGGTATCGCTATAAGTGGTATCGTCCAGAACCTATCCAGCCATTTGAGGGAAAATTTGGAGGTAGTTGAGGAACTAATTGTGGGGAAGTAGGAAGCCAACATAAGCCTAGAAGGGTGAATGAACTTGAGATCAGGATGGGTGCTAAGTAGCTTGAGGAGTGTCATTTCATTGATAGGAAGTGCAACCCAAGCAATTCATCACTCTATCTATACGGACACCTCTAGTGATTTAGAGGAGGAGCTACCCATGGCCTCAGAAGACATGCAGGGTTTTGTCCCTAGGGAGAACTAATGTCAATTGTAGATGGGGAATACCGCACCTCTTTGCAATACGTGTCCACTAACTCGCAAGTGATCCCTATTGACCTGGATGGATTAAATAGGTCTGTTGCAAGAATGGTAAACTCTATTGAAGCAATAGTGCCCAGACCTGCAGTCAAGTATGAAGGGGGAGTGTACATATAGGTCACATCTACGTGGTGATAGAAAACCCAGATCGGATCAACGTGAGAGGAGAATTGGAAGGACAAGGAAACTCGGGGAGACTTGACCCTGAAGAGTTAGTAACTACACCAAGAGGTAAGTCAGTGGTGACTCGAGTCTTGAGAGGGGATTTAATACCTCAAGATGATTATTTGTTAGACATCTACTTAATCCATGGGTCAGACCTCCTATTACAAACCGATTCACCCACACGAGGACAAGAAGCAAGCCCAATGACTTTCTATGAGTTAAAGGATCCTGAAGATGAGTCTAGAGTCACATACCTAGACCAGAACCAAAGAAGATATTGGATAGTAGATGTAGTTGATAGAGCTCATTTGAAGTATATGGGGTTGCCTGTATTCCCTCCTCAAGAGTAGGCAACTACCTCCCACAATCCTTTTGGAATGCATCTAGAGGCAGAGAATACAATGTCAGGACAAATGAGCCAAAAAAGTGTTCCTAACCAAAATCATGTGCAATTTACAATTCGAGGTGTGCAATTACACAACCAAACCTACTCAGGAATGGGTAGCCTAAATCGGCCACCAGTTAGGCCAAGGCCACAACCAGGAGTGCAGCCTAGAGTACCTCCATTTAGATCAGCAATTCCTGTGGTGCCCAAACCACCAGAACCGATAAGAAGACTAAGACCAATTCAAGTGGCCAAATGTATGAGAAATCACTATGATGGAATGGGAGAACCTTATGATCACGTAGCTGAGTTTAAACAACTATTACGGGCCAAGCAAGTGGATGATTTCTTTGTGCAGTGTGAATCCTTTGGACTTATCCTCACAGGGACAACTCTTCATCCCTAATCCATAGCTTCAAACAAAACCCGAATGAAACGATGAAAATAGCTGCTCGAAGATTTAATCAATATGTCGATAGATGTCCAACAACAGAAAGACCCTCTTATCACAAAATGATATCACTCTTCTTAGAAGGATTGACAAACGGGACGTTGAGAACTCTAGTCTATGTGAAACGGCTCCAGACGTTGAGCGAATGTCTTCAAGAATCTATTGACCTAGAGGACAACAAAGACTACTAGAAATGATGAAGGCAGACGAAACACTCCCAGCTTCAAAGAGGACATATGTACTTCCGAGGACAAGGCTAGAAGACAAAAAACCAATTTCAGAAGAGGAGCTGAACGAAGCAATTGTGGCTACCCACCAATACATGGAACGTTAGGTAAACCTGCCAGTACAAGGGCATCATTACCAATAGTCTCATGAAGACACTGAACAAAGAAAGAGGCTGACTAAAGTTCATCGATATAGAGAGTTGGGATTGGCCAACTCTAGTTCATCGTCTGATACACAAGAAGAGCAGGAACAATCTATGATGAATGTGGACATCAAAAGTGATTCAAAGGATGATGGTAATTGGGAAGAATTGAACCAAGTCAATGACAACTTTGGAATGGCAGGAACAAAGATAAACCAAACTCCTGATGACACTATCAAAGACACAACAAGGCAAGAGTCAACTAAAGAGGGGATTCATATATTCAAAATGAATGAGGCGACGAATATTCAAATCACGGAGACTCACTTAGATGGAGAGGCTCCAATAAAGAAACTAGAGGAAGAGAAAGAACTAGATGAAGTGGAGGAACCCGAGCCATTCACACCAATAAGGGTGGTAGCAAAACCTTCTAATTTTGATGTTACCTTTCAAGGAAGCGCTACAAAGTCAACCACAAACAAAGAAGAGGGAAGAGAGAGAGAATTACACCTTCAAATAAGACAACCACACAACGAAACTATACATGTGGATCAAGGAAAGGATGTGAGAATAGGGGAGGAACCAAGTATCCCAAAAACATGGTTGAATGTGAATGTGGCTCAATTAAAGCCTGTAGTAAAGCAAATGATCCAAACAGCTATGGACACTCAACAACTAATGCTTGAGGCGGATGTAGACTATGACAAGGCTATGAGAGAGAGAAGCCAATTCCAAATATTAAATGAAAACTTGTCTGCACAATTAATTCAAGCCAAAGAATCCAAGGACAGATGCACCATGCCAATGACGGAAAACCAGAAGCTCCAAGAGCAACTCAAAGAGATACACAGAAAATATGAAGCTGGTGAAGCAGAGAAGACAAAACTCAATGCTAGAAGTAAGCTGCTTGAATCTCAAATCAAAGTATATAGGGAGGAAGCAAACAATCTAAGAAACAAGAATAAAGAACTTATGATGGCCATACTATGCAACCAACCAATAGAAGCATCAGAAACGACCACAAGCGACACTAAGGTATTGGAAGATCAAATTGCAAAGAGCAAGCTATCAATGAAGAATGGGAGAAGAGATATATGGACGACACTAATGAACTTAGGAAAAAATGGAAGATGGCAGAGAATAAATTCCTTGAACAATGCAATGAAGACGCTAATCAACTAGCTTCCATAAAAGAAGAACTCCCGAAGAACAAGGAAACAATCACACAAACCAACGAAGAACTCAAAGCAAAGGATGAACTCATTGCACAATTACAAGCTCAAATAGAACAATAGGTAACAGTGGGGACATCAGTAGTTCCAAGCTCCACAACGGCTACTGCGGAGATGGAGGTACGTCCTCTTTCTCCCCCCATGCATCATTCACTGATAAAGGAGGAAGCAGAGCCAAACACCGAAAGAAATAATCGGGCTATTGCAGAACTAAGCCGAAATGAGCGGGCACTACTGGTGTCCCACCTTATGGGAGAATTTGAAGAACAGGTGGTCAAGGTAATGAAAGAGGAAAAGATTGAAAGCAAGATCCTAGAACAGATTTTGAAACCATTCAATATCCCTTATGGACTACTAAAAGAAGAGACATGTCAATATATAAAGATGAACACCAATAAAGAACCAGATAGTGATCTGCAATTCAACATGCAAACATTCACATATACGAAAGAAGAATTCGATAAGGCAGATCCTATTTGGAGATGCAAGTTTTTGGAAAGAATCCTACATTATGAGTACACTGGGAATCGGCACCATATGTGCTTCAAATCAATCGATCTTTTTGCCCAATACCTAGAAGACTCTCCTGGATGCAATTTTGGGAAGCACAGCGCCAAGGTAGCTTAAATAATACATGGCTAAACTATCTGGTATTACCTAGTCCTCCACATAACTACTTACTGACAGAAGAATACATGGTAAAAACCATCAAGTTTTGGATCTCCAGATATGCCACAGTACCGGATTCAGCCATAAAAATGGCAAACAAAACATTGATTATGCTACTTATAGTAAGGTATTTCAACACGTGCAATATACCTTTTTGAATTTCATCATAAAATTAACTAGGGAGGAGATGCCCTAGTTTTTTATCTATCTACTATCCCTAGTCGCTTAAGGCTCATGGCAATATACTCAAGACTTATGTTTTTGTCGAGTCCATATATGCAAACATTCAAAAAAACATTCTTTACAGGGTTTTTTGAAATGGATTCAGGAATATTTATCAAAATGTCTTCCAACTTAAATGCGTGACTAGTAGCCTATGAACTAAGCTTTTTTGCAGACCATAGACAAGCACCGGATGATGGAGTAAAGTCAAACCAATGGAAGGAACTCATGATATGTCAAGAAAATTCACTTAATCACAGAGAATAGAAAGTGATTCAAATGTACTCACGCCACTGGACTATAAAGCCTACGGGGACGATAGAGTTCAGGAGGGGGTGGTGTTGAGGGAGAGTCAAGAAAAAAGACAAAGACGAAGAAGATCAAGACAGAAGCTTCACTAAATAAAATATATCTGAAGACATATCTCTGTAGGAAGCCGTAGGGGCACACAACATCCATCTCTGCACAGAGCCCCACAGGGGCACATAACAGTGGGAAGTACGCAACAAGCAAGGATGGATCAAGGCCAACAATTATCCACGAAGAAGTGCAAGATGATATCCGGCAGATCCTGAGCCCCAAGAAGGTGCTTCAACCTCTTGATCTTCAGGAGGTCTAGATCGAAGGCTGAAAATCCAAACCTTGATGCCTTTCGTATGGTGCTTGCAGTGCAAATACAAAGAGGTGATTGGAAAATTAGACTACAAAGCTATTGTAGTACACCTTCACTAGTTGCATGCGTGGCAGCGCGACTTCACATAGCGACCCAGATTTAAAGAGGTTATTGGTGAGCTAAACTACAAATCAATTGTAGTTCATCTCCAAGGGTTGCGAGCGGTGAAAAGAAAAGAACAAGCTAAAAAATGCATCAAGTCCCAGAGGATGTGAAAGAAGATTCAAGAACAAGGCCTTTGAAACGTAATGCTAGCTTAGAAGGATGCAAGGCCGACCAAGTGATGCATGCAGTGGAAAGAAATAAACAAGCTACAGACAAAAAGCAAAGCATGTCAAGGGACGATAGAAACAAAGAGGGGGAGAGTGTTGCAGAGCAAAGAAGAGCAGAGATGCAGTGAAAAAGAAGGGCCCGAAAATTTTTCCGATTTGGACACTTTATTTTTGTAACATAGTCACCTTGTAATATATTTTTCGATGTAAATGCACTAGAGGAGTCCTGTAGATGCATATCCATAGATATCTGCATCATTACTCTTCTAAACTAGTAGGAAATTAGTCATTTAGTCAATAAAGTGCCAGTCTCTTGTGTGAAAGGACCATTTTTAGGGCACAAGTATATAAGATGTATATCTTGGTTGAGCAAGAAGCAGCCTACTGTGGCCACTTCCGATTGTGAGGCAGAGTATAGGGCAGCTTTCACAGCGACTGTTGAGTGTGTGTGGCTCAGACGCCTTATGGCTGATTTTGGTGTTGGTCAGTCTTCTGCCACCACCATCTTCACTGACAGTCAGAGCGCATTGGAAGTTGCGAGGAACCATGTGTTCCATGCTCGCACTAAGCACATTTAGGTGCATTATCATTATGTCAGGGAGAGGTTCTCTTCTCGGGAGATCAGCTTGGCATATGTTCCCACACAGGAGAACATTGTAGACCTTTTCACGAAGGCTCTGCCTAGGGAGAAGTTTGAAGCTTTCAGTAAAGCTTTGGGCTTACTCCAAAGTTTGTAGTGATGTGTGTGAACACACTAGGACTGCTAGGGCACTTTTTTCCCTCTTTAGGAATTTTTTTCCCCCCGACTTGTATATATGCCTATTGCCCTAACAAGCTACTTATCTTTGTACATTCTCTAGTAATTCATTCAGTATTGTGTGTTGTGCTCCAAGCTTCTTCTTCTTCTTTGTGTTGTTCGCGTGCTTCCGCAGACATGTAACTCCAACAAATAATGACCTTGATCATGCTAAATCTAAAAGGATTTTGTTTGAAAAGAATGATCAATTTGCACAATTGAGATTAGCATTTTTATTCCACATGGATTTAGAACGAGAGAACCATTATCAATGAAGAAGTAAAAAAGCTATGTCCAAATCATTTTTTTTTGTGATGTTATCCTTTGCGTTATAGGAAGGGTGAAAGAATCAACACGATTAAAACTTTTTGACTTACAACATAAAAGATTAGTAGAGATTCTATTTCGACGCTTTGTTCAAGCTCAAAAATCATTACCAAACAACATTATATTTCATTCAAATAGTTTTTGTACAAGATATTCTTGATCGATGTGTAGATTGGGATGATCGCCCAAAGAACGCAGGTATAGGTTTGGACTGTCCTCAAGATTGTGCAAAATTTCATAATCAAGGACATGAAGGCCCTCTTCCTCAAAAGCGGTCCTACATTTTGCTACGTGAAGAACATAAGCTTATCCATGATTTATCATCACATGGAGCAAAATTATACAATGAATGATTAATGATTCCTAAACTCTGAAGAACAATTGATGATCAACAAAAGAGAATTGATGATTTAGAAAATCAAGTGAAAAAATTACAAATATCTCTCGATGCATATGAGAACAAATATGGAAGACTATGAGAGGCATCATCATCTTTTGAACGGTTCACTACCTATGAATTATTCAATCAACAAAACATTGAATAAACAAGCCACTTTTTGTAATCAAAGACATCACATTATGATAAAGACATCATTTTTGCAATTGAATCTAACCAAAGTATTCATAGTACATCATTTTCTTCATTTTGAATATCATCATCTATTACAGGTACCATATCATCTATTTCTTCCATGTCTAAACCATTGTTGTGATCTACATCTAAATCATGATCACGCCATGAATCATTTGTTAAAATTTCATGAGTTTGAAATTATCCAAAAGTTTGTTGTGTTGTTCTAGAAGTTATCTTGGTTTGAGCATGTAACAAATGCATATTACAAAAAATGTATACCAAATCATTGGCACATGATACACCAGTGATTTCCTCATTTTGAATGAAGAAAATCACATGCACTCCAATTACATTCACAACTACCACTTGAAGCTGTTACTGAAAGCACTCATAGCTACATGTTGCAACTCCATTGCTTCACCTCCCTACTCTTTCCACCATATAGGAGGTGGATGCTTTTGATGAGCTTCAATGTGCCATAGATCTCCAAAACATCCTCGATTTACATTAGCTACTTTCTTGAGGAATGCATCTCGACCATCTATGCCTAGAAGGAGTAATTGAATGTGGTTTTGAAAATTGCCATGACTTCTTTGTTTGATGCTTGACCATTGACTTGAATGTTGGATCCAAGATGAACGTTGTTCCATGTAAATGAGTATGCATTTGTGTCCATCTTTTCTTTGCTACTGATACAATCTCTGTTTTTCCTTGTAATGAAAAATGATTAAAGTCTTTCACTTTTTGAATAGCTTTTGATATAATCCAATGAATTTTTCCTATCATAAACTTATCGGTATCAACCATTCATAAAAGTTCCATAAAGGTTTAGTGATACCGACAAATTTTTCAAGATTATGCCAAAAATTTTGTGACTGAATTAGAGACATATAGTTTGAAGCTGCAACTCAACAGAAGGATACTTCTCTAGCCATGCCTCCCATCTTCGATCCACAATCATTTCTACAAGCACTGGCTTGACTTCCAATAATCCATTGAGCACAATATAGGCTATTGCAAATCATGTAGCACAAAAGATATAAAGTGCTTTATTGGGAGATTTTGAACAAAAGAGCGAATACGAAAACTGATGCTCTTGGATAAATTTGATACATGATTTGCATCTTATAAACTTTGTTTAATGAAAGAAAATCTACCTATATATTTCAATAATAGATTTCATGTATGAGCCATGCATGGAACCCAAGTAATGCCTTCATACTTGTTTTGTATTGCAATTCCAACTCTTTGAAAATTAGATGCATTATCAGTGACTATCATAGTCACATTCTCCGGATCACCCACATGAGATATAACATGTTCATATATTTTTACAGTAAAAGCTGAACTTTTCTCTTTAAGAGAAGTACCAAATGCTTCCAAAAACATACTTCCCTTTGGACATATAACCATGACATTAATCAATGGCTTCTTCTCACAACTTGTCCATGCATCTAGTGCTATTGTGCACCCATAAATGGGTACATAATCAGACACTGTTCATTTTAAAATAGCATTCTACATAATCTGTTCGCATTTAATTGTAATCTGGCATGGTGAATCCTTTCCATGAAGTTGACATCAAAGCACCTTTGAAAATAGGATTACAATATTGAAAGGAATCCCACATACTAAAAATTCTTGAGTCCATTTAAGATGAAGCTCAAGACAATTCTATCTTTTCAAAATCTATAGGTATTTTGTTCTGTGATTTAGTACAAACAAAGCATGGTGACACATTATTAGATCCACCGTTCTTACTACATACTTGAGTAGAAATATCACAAGGATCCTCTGTTGTCATTGATACATCTACTTGTTCTTGCTCTACACTTGGACTACTTTGAAAGTACTATGAAGTACACATGCTTTTAAATCTTTTTTATGTGATACCTTGAGATTTACATTTGTTTTCATAACTTGCAAAGTGTACCCATATATCACTATCTGGATTAGAGCATCCTACCACATTATTACCTATACTAAAAAGATGCTCTTTTGTGTGAGTTGCATTGCCTACATAATGATGTCCACAACATTTGCATTGTATTGTGGAGACTATTCACCCTCTTGATGAATAATCACATATGACCATTATTTTCCCTTTTCCATAATGCTTCCTTTATGAAGACTTTATATCTACAAAAAGACAACATAAATCAATATCAAATAAGATATACATTCCACTAAATATATTTTTTAAAGTATATACAAACTACTTTGAATCTCCATTAAAGTTTATAAATCTATTAATCTATGTATTTGTCTATCTATTTTTTTATATTTCTACCTCTTCATATAAACAGATAGATTTTAACTTATAATCATATGCGCACATACACTTACACATACTATTGTGAAGTAAAAATTAATGTTGAGTCAGATAATCACAATAGATTTTAATTCTCAATCATTTACACACATACACTTACATGTACTATTGTGAAGTACAAATTAATGTTGAGTCAAACAATTACAATAGATTTTGATTCTCAATCATACACACACATGCACTTACACATACTATTGTGAAGTAAGAATCAAATTTGAGTGAGAAAATCACAAGGGATTTCAATTCTCAATCATACACACACATACACTTATACATACTATTGTGAAGTAAGAATCAATGTTGAGTTAGACAATCATAATAGATTTCAACTTTTCGATCATACTCACATACACTTACACATACTATTGTGAAGTAAGAATCAATTGTTGAGTCAGACAATCACAATAGATTTTCATTCACTATTATACACTCATATGCACATGCACATACTATTGGATGAAACATTGTTGGATCCCTTTACAATTCAAGGGATGTGAGAAGGTGTTAATAAGTCTACAAGACAAAGCCATTTAGAGACCTAAAAAGTCTAGTTCACTTATTAACACCTTGTCGACCATTGAATTATAAAAAAGAAGTTAAAAGCTTTTCCAACATATACAACACATTTTTATTCATAATCATACACACACATACACGTGCATACACAATCATGATAGATTTTCACTCACAACCATACATGCACATACACATACACTTGCTATTGTGAAGTAAGAATCAATATTGATCCAAACAATCATAATACATTTTTACTCACAATCATACACACACATGCATATACTATTGTGAAGTAAGAATCAATGTTGAGTAAAAAAATCACAATAGTTCTCAACTCACAATTAAAAAAAAACAATAATAAATTTCTCTTTTTTTTAACTAAAAGAATAAATATTTTTAACAAGAGCTTATACCTTGTTCATTGTATGACATTGTAAGTTCACAAAAAACAAAGGAACTCTGATGAGGTATAATTATAAGGGCATTCTTTTATAAAAAATTATTCAAATGAATATTTCTTTATAAAAGAAAAATTCAATCAAAAGCTTTTCGATCGAAATAAATCCAGCTTTCCATGCAAAAATCATTTGCTCATGTCCAAATAAGCTGACATGTTACTGAATAATTCACTCGAATAATAAGGGTTCAACATAAATTTATGTAATTATTCACAAAGGATCGAATTGTTGAATAAGGAATAATGCAACCTAGTTAGCTGTTTGGATGACAAAGGGCATGTGGATGACTTGTGTGTGTAAATCCTAAGTAGTCCATTTGCTCCAAGTCAGATCGATAGTGTTAGGTTCACACCTCTCTTGCATAACTTTAAGTTTCCCTTAGATATGCATTCACATGACAACCCATGGTACACCTCTTGCAACTTTTAAATACATAAATTTAGATAGTTACCCCATTAATAGAAATGGGGTTTAGAAGTTTAAATATGCTTTAGAAATAGGATGTGATAGAGATGTATCAAAAAGACTAGACGCACACGAATTACTTAGAGTATTGTCAAATGTCATTCAGTATGGTTTAAAGATATCCATTACTGATGGATTAAGACCATATTGAAAACAATGTGGATCCATTTGAATTATGTGGATTCATTTGAATTAAGTGGAGTAAATGATGTGGATTCATTTGAATTATGTGGAGTAAACGATGTGGATTCATTTGAATTAAGTGGATAAATGATGTGGATTCATTTGAATTATGTGGATTAAATAATAAGGTATCATTTGAATTATGTGGATTCATTTGAATTAAGTGGATTAAATGATGAGGATTCATTTGAGTTATGTTGATTCGTTTGAATTATGTGAAGTAAATGATATGGATTAATTTGATTTATATGGATTAAATGATGTGGTTTCGTTTGAATTAAGTGAAGTAAATGTTGTGCATTCATTTGAATTATGTGGATTAAATGGTGTGGATTCATTTGAATTAAGTGGAATAAATAATGTGGATTCATTTGAGTTATGTGGAGTAAATGATGTGGGTTTATTTGAATTATATAGATTCATTTGAATTAAGTGGATTAAATGATGTGGATTCATTTGAACTATATGGAGTAAATGATGTGGATTCATTTGACTTATGTGGATTCATTTGAATTAAGTGGACTAAATGATGTGGATTCATTTGAATTAAGTGGATTAAATGATGTGGATTCATTTGAATTATGTGGACTCATTATTTGAATTCTATAGATTAAATGATGTGGATTCATTTGAATTAAGTGGTTTGGATCGATGTTGTTTCATTTGAATTAAGTGGATTAAATTGTATGGTGTCATTTGAATTGTGTGGATTAAAATGATATGGATTCATTATTTGAATTTTGTGGATTAAACAATGTCGATTCATTTGAGGTAAAATTAATGTTTTTGTTTTGCAGATTTGAAAGTAAAACATGACAAGAATATCATATGTGAATAATGACCTTGATCATGTTGAATCTCAAAGGATTTTGTTTGAACAGAATGTTCAATATGTATATTAGCACTTTTATTCCACCAAGATTTAGAACCAGAGGGATTAGAAGGAGAACCATTATCAGAGAAAGAAGTAAAAAAGCTATGTCCAAATCATTTTGTTCATGATGTTATCTTTCGAGTTACAAGAAGTACGAAAGAAACAACACCATTAAAGCTTTCCTGACTTACAACATAAAAGATTAGTAGAAACTCTACTTCGACGCTTTGTTAAAGTTGAAAAATCATTACCAAACAATAATCAAACAACACTATATTTCATTAAAAAAGTTTTTGTACAAGACATTCTTCACCAATGTGTCGATTGTGATGATTGCCCGAAGAATGCAGGTATAGGTTTGGAGTTTCCTCAAATTGTGTAAACTTTCATAATCAATGACACGAAGGCCCTCTTCCTCAAAAGCGGCCCTATATTTTTCTACCTAAAGAACATAAGATTATCCATGATTTATCATCTCATGGAGCAGAATTATACAATGAAGGATTAACAATTCCTAGATTATGAAGAACAATTGATGATCAACAAAAGAGAATTGATGATTTAGAAAATCAAGTGAAAAAATTACAAATATCTCTCGATGCATATGAGAACAGATATGGAAGAATGTCAAAGGCATCATCATCTTTTGGTCGATTCACTACCTATGAATTATTCAATCAATAAAACACTGAATAGACAAGCCGTTTTTTGTAATCAAAGACATTACTTTATGATAAAGACATCGTTTTTGCAATTGAATCTAACCAAAGTATTCACAGTACATCATTTTCTTCATTTTGAATCTCATCATCTATTCTAGGTACCATGTCATCTAGTTCTTCTATGTCTATACCATTATTGCGATCTACGTCTAAATCATGATCACTCCATGAATCATTTGTTAAACTTTCATGAGTTTGAAATTCTCCAAAAGTTTGTTGCGATGTTGTAGAATCTATCTTGGATTGAGCATGTAACAAATGCATATTACAAAAAACATATACCAAATTATTGGCACATGATACACTTAAGCGATTTCTTCATTTTGAATGAAGAAAATCATATGCACTCCAATTACGTTCGCAACTACCGTTTGAAGCTGTTATGGAAAGCACTCTCATAGCTATATGCTGCAACTCCATTGCTTCACCTCCGTACTCTTTCCACCATATAGGAGGTGGATTCTTTTGAATTGCTTCAATGTGCCATAGATCTCCAAAACATCCTTCTCAATTTACATTAGCTACTCTATGGAGGAATATCTCGACCATCTATGCCTGGAAGTAGTAATTGACATGTGTTTTTGAAATTTTCCATGATTTCTTTGTTTGATGCTTGACCATTGAGTTGAAATGCTAGATCCAAGATGAATTTTGTTCCATGTAAATGGTATGCATTTGTGTCCATCTTTTCTTTGCTACCGATACAATCTCTATTTTTTCTTGTAATAAAAAATGATTAAATTCTTTCAATTTTTGAATAGCTTCTAAAATAATCCAATAAATTTTTCCTATCATAAACTTATCGGTATCAACAATTCATAAAAGTTCCACAAAAGGTTTAGTGATACCGACAATTTTTTCAAGATTAAGCCAAAAATTTTGTGACTCTATTAGAGACATACACTTCGAAGCCACAACTAGATAAGAAGGATACTTCTCTAGCCATGCCTCCCATCTTCAATCCGCAATCATTTCTACAAGTGCTAGCTTGACTTCCACTAATCCACTGAGCACAATATAGGCTATTGCAAATCGTGTAGTACAAAAGATACGATGTGCTTTACGAGGAGATTTTGAAGATGAAAATAGATGCTTTTGATAAATTTGACCACATGATTTGCATCTAATAAACTTTGTTTAATAAAAGATAATCTACCTATATATGTTAATAATACATTTAGTGTATCAGCTATATTGCATGGAAGCCAAGCAATGCCTTCATACTGTTACCATTAGTGTCCTTGTGAAAGGCCAAATGGCCACCGAACACTTCCTTGTATATGTTGTTTAATAAAACATATAGTGGCCTCGTCAATCACAGACTATAAGTTCGATCGCATTTGTAAGACCTAAGAAGTCTGTGTTTGTGCTTCTCTGTGTATTGTGTTTTTTGTGTATTATGTAGCATCTGTACGTAGTACTGTGTGCGGCCTCAGAGCTCGGTCTTCTACTCCGAGCATATCGTCATGGAGCTCTCAAGAAGGAGAGCGCATTGTGGTGCATCGGCAACAAAATACTTCACTGGTATCAGAGGAATTCCACGCAAAAAGCTTTGTTCCTTTTGTGCAAGCAAAGCGAGAACCCCCAAGGCTTACGACTAAGGTGGTGACCAAGGCATAGACCTTGGCATATCTTGTCATCCGAGTCACCGAAGTCACCATTGGCTGCACGCGAGGGAGGACCTCAATGATCAAGGAAGATAGAGGTTCCCGATACTTCCCGGGAGGTCACCCATCCCAGTACCGTTCCCCCCAGAGCTCGCTTAACCGTGTCAATCTCTTGCCACTAAGCTACACTCTTGTGGTGTCTGAAGAAGGGGAAAGACTAAGGTTGACATTACCTTGAACATGTTTTGGTCCCTCAAAGCTTCATTCTTTGCTTTCAAATCCTATTTTTGAAGCATTTTTGGGTGTCTTTTGGAGCCATTTTGGAGTACTTTTGCACATACTTCTCTTCACATAGGTCCAAGAACATCAAGAAGAGTGTTCTCTTCGACAATAAATATCAACCTTTGAAGCTCTATTTTTAGCCACACTCGTAAAACTACAGGTTTCTTGAAAGGTTTCAATTTTGGTGGGAGTAGCCATTGCAAATTTATGCATGTTTTTTGAGCCTAAAACATCAGAGTTGACAGACACTTGCGGGTGTTATTACCTAGTTTTTGGGTTGTGTATTCAGCTTTTTGTGTCATTTTACTGCATATATTGAGCACATACATACCATGTACACTTCTGTGGATACTGCTTATATACGCCCATGTGGTCATTGATATAGCGGTTACGTTATTTGCATAAAGCCTTTTACGTTTGATAAAGAGGGTTGTGGTGAGGTTTTCTTAACTGGGAGACACCCAGATGTCGGGATCTCTTTAGTGATGCAGGTGGAAGACTTACTCAGCCTCGCTATAGGAGATGTATGATAGTTGTTCATAGGTGCTCGATAAGCCTAGTCGGCCTCTATTGGGTAACTGATTATATGCAGTGGAGTCAGTGATTCACTATGCAGGAAAACATGTAAGTACTTGCAGTTTTATGATATTTTGACATTGGTCATACGCTCATTTTGCAAAGGATACTCTGGCAATTTTTTTCCAAATTTTTGGTTTTGTCAACTATACAGTGGTCGATTTACTCCTTGATACACTTATTCGTTGGTGTTCAGACTCTTCTAGCTCCATTATCATTCTATTCAGCTCTCTACCATCATGGCATCAGAGGTCTCAGGCACATCCGGTGGATCAGGGTCTTGTGCTAGTGTTCCGAGGAGGGGCTATAACTTGCAGGGCAAAGACCATTTTGAGATCCGAAAATTTGATGGCACAAAATTTGCTCTATGGAAAAATCAGATTAAAGATGTGCTGATTCAAAGGAGGCAATGGAAGCCAGTAAATGGGATTTCAAAGAAGCCTGCTGACATGGATGAAGATGATTGGGATGAGTTAGATGAAATGGCCAGGTCTACCATTCGTTTGCACCTGGCAGATAATGTTTACTTTATATTATTAGACTGTGACAGTGCAGAGGAGCTTTGGAAGAAGTTATGCAATACATATGAAAAAGAGACCGCATCAAATAAAGTGTATTTGATGAGAAAATTATATGACCTTCACATGAAGGACACAGATAGTGTTCTTGCTCATCTAAATGAGTTTGATGCTATATTCTTCCAGTTACAGGCTCAAAAAATGGATATGGATAACGAAATGAAAGCAGTATTGTTGTTATGCACCCTACCATCATCATGGGATACCTTTGCACAGCAATTAGCAATAGTGCACCTGGTGGTAAACTTGTCTATGATGACATATGTGGAGCACTCTTGAGTGAGGAGATTCATAGAAAATCTATGGTTGGCACTTAGAGTGGAGATGCATATAATGTTCGTGATTCTTACCAAGGAAAGAATCAGCAACGTGGTAGGAGCAAGAACAAGGAAAAGAATGGTCAATGGAATAAGAGTAGAAGTCAATCAAGGAAGATGGATATCGAATGCCATTATTGTCATAAGAAAGGACATATGAAGAAAAATTGTTATGCATTAAAGAATGCTAAAGGTAAAGAACAGAACGTTGATGGGCATGTTAAACAGTTGCCTACACCATCTACTTTGACTGTGAAGATTGAAGAAATTAATGTTATTTCTGATGATGTTGACATGTTGACACTTGATAGTACTGTGCCATCTAAGGCGCTTATGGATGCTTCTTTTTCCCACACCTTCTGGTGCTTCTTTCCATGTGATACCACACAGAGAATGGTTCTCTAATTATGCAGCAAAGTCTCTTGGTACCGTGAGACTTGGTGACTCTTACCAGTGTGATGTTGTGGGGATTGGAGATGTGGTTGTGCAATTCATTGATGGTTCAAAATTTACTATGCATAATGTATGCCATGTACCTCAGTTATCACACAGTTTGATATCAATTGGTCAACTTGATGAACTTGGTTACAAGGTGGTCTTCTATGCTCAGTCCTTTTGCATATCAAAGGGCAACATGGTTATTGCAAAAGGAAGCAAAGTTGGCTCACTTTATCCTTTATTTGTATAATAGAAAGAACAGTTGTTAGTTGTTACTGAACAACCTATGGCTTGTATTCGGCATGGTCATTTGGGCCATATATCTCGTAGTGGAATGGAAAATCTTTCTCGTTCTGGCTACTTACCTGTGTTATCTTTCTCCGATTTTTCATTTTGTGAGCATTGTCAATATGGAAAGCAAACCAGAAATGTGCATAGAATGCACATTGACTCTTCAATTCAGCCTTTAGATCTTGTTCATACAGATGTGTGTGGTCCTATGCCCACTAGGTCCTTAGGTGGTTCTCTCTACTTTGTCACTTTCATAGATGATGCTACTAGAAAATTTTGGGTATATCCTATCAAATCAAAGGATGAGGTATTCCCCACTTTTAGAAAATGGCTTGCTTTAGTTGAGAGTGAAAAAGGAACTAAGCTTAAGGGTTTACCTTCAAATAATGGGGTTGAGTATACCTCACATGAATTCAGCCTTTTTTGTGAGCCTAGAGGGATTCGTAGAGAGTTTACAGCTCCTTATACCCTAGTACAGAATGGTGTAGCTAAGAGAAAGAATAGAACTATTCAAGATAGAGTAGTCTCTATGTTGCATCATGCAAACCTCTCACAAGGCTTTTGGGCAGAAGCAGTATTGATTGCAGTTCATGTGATTAACCTTTCACCTAGTACTGCCAAAGGTCTGAAAGTGGCACAAGAATTGTGGATAGGGAAGCCACCATATTATGATCATCTTTGAGTTTTTGGGTGTGAAGCATATGTTCATATACCCAAGAATCTTAGACAAAAGTTGGATCATAAGTCAAAGAAATGCATTTTCCTTGGATATGGTCGAGAAGGACAATTTGGATATTGCTTATGGGATCTTGAAACATGGACAGTGATCAGACGTAGTGATGTCATTTTCAATGAGTCTAAGATGCATAAACAGCCCATTAAGGAGGTAAAAGTGAGAAGAATGGTGTTTGAGGATACTAGTCCTCCGATTAGCATGCATAAAAATGTTGCACATAGGGATATTCAAGAGAATGTCCATTTAGATTAGTCTGCACATGTTCTTGTTCAGCAAACATTGAGACATTCTGCACGTGTCTCACATCCACTCGATAGATATGCTCCAGGCTTATATTTTGTTATGCTAACAGATGTTGGTGAGCCTTCTTGCTACAAAGAGGCTATGCAAACAGAGGATCATGTCAAGTGGGAGCGTGCCATGAAGAGTGATTTGGATTCTATTCACGATAATGGTACTTGGAATTTAGTAACTTTGCCAAAGGGCAGGAAAGCTTTACCATGTAAATTGCTATATAAGCTGAAATTCACATCAGATAGTGCTTCTCCAAAGTATAAAGCACGACTCGTTGCAAAGGGTTTTAAGCAAAACATTTGATGCTTTTATGAAATCTCAAGGCTATTCTCGAAGCAATGAGGATCATTGTCTCTAGACAAAGAGATGCTCAGATGGAAGCTTGATATGCTTGATACTTTATGTCGATGATATGTTGATTGCTGGGAAGTCCTCTTATGATTTGTCAGTTCTCAAAAAGAAATTGAGTCAGACATTTGATATGAAGGATTTGGGGGACGCCAAACATATTCTTGGCATGTGCATTACTCGTGATAGGAGTAAAAGATGCATATAATTGTCTCACAGTGAGTACATATCGAAAGTACTTCACCGGTTCAATATGCAGGGTGGAAAGGCATTGAGTACACCTTTACCCACATATGTGAAATTGAGCAAGGATGATTGCCCCAAATCAGATGAGGAAAAGGAATTCATGACCAAAATTCCCTATCAGTCTGTTGTTGATAGTCTCATGTATGCTATGGTAGCTACGAGACCAGACATTGCATTTGCAGTGGGAGTTGTGAGTAGATATATGTCTAATCTTGGCAAGAAACATTGGGAAGCGTTCAAGATGATTTTGAGATATCTGAGTGGCACTAAGGACAAGTGTCTATGCTAAGGTAGAGGGAAAGCATCCATTATTGGTTACACAGATTTTGATTATGCTGGTTGTGTAGTCAATCATAAGTCTACATCAGGGTACATTTTTCATTTTGCTAGAGGTGCTATCTCTTGGAGATATCGTCTTCAAGAATGTACATATGTTTCCACCACAGAAGCAGAGTATGTTGCAGCAAGTGAGGCATGTAAGGAAGCATTGTGGCTTTCTCGTCTTGCTTGTGATATGGGTTTACCTTAGCATGTACCTCACTTGCTAAGTTATAGTTAGAGTGCCATTGCTTTGGCTAAGAATCCGGTCTATCATGCAAAGACCAAGCACATTGAGATGAGGTATCACTTCATTAGAGATTTCTTAGCCACGGAGCACATTATTCTTGAGAAGGTTCACACTCGAGATAATGTTGCAGATGCTTTGACTGAAGCTCTACCACATGATAGCTTTCGACACTGTTGTCACTTGATGGGGGTTACTTGATTCTTGATCTTACACAATCACTTGTATACTGTGTAACATGCCCATCAGGTGGGAGGTATAGTTTGTCTACTTACACTCATGTATTCTTTATCATTCTTTATTTTTCTCCCAAAGTTACTTTGGCCATGTTGGCCTTTGGTGGGAGATTGTTACCATTAGTGTCCATGTGAAAGGCCAAATGGCCACTGGACACTTCCTTGTATATGTTCTTTAATAAAACATATAGTGGCATGGTCAGTCACAGACTATAAGTTCGATCGCATTTGTAAGACCTAAGAAGTTTGTGTTCGTGCTCCTCTGTGTATTGTGTTTTCTGTGTATTCTGCAACATCTGTGTGTAGTACTGTGTGCGGCCTCAAGAGCTTGGTTTTCTACTCCGAGCATATCATCATGGAGCTCTTGAGAAGGAGAGCGCATTGTGGTGCATCGGCAATGAAATACTTCACATACTTGTGTTGTATTGCAATTCCAACAATTTGAAAATCAGATGCATTATCAGTCACTATCACAATCACATTCTTTGGACCATACAGGTGAGATATAGCATGTTCATATACTTTTAATATAAAAGGTGAACTTTTCTCTTTAAGAGAAGTATCAACTACTTCCAAAAACATACTTCCCTTTGGACATATAACCATGAAATTAATCGATGGCTTCTTTTGACAACTTGTCCATCCATGTAGTCCTATTATGCATCCATACATGGGTACATAATCAAGCACTGTTCACTTTAAAATAGCTTCAATGCTTTTCTTTATTTTATCTACATACTCTATTCGCATTTTATTGTAATATGGCATGGTGAATCCTTTCCGTGAAGTTGACATCAAAGCACCTTTGAAAATAGGATTACAACATTGAAAGGAATCCCACATGCTAAAAATGTTTGAGTCCATTTAAGATGAAGCTCAAGACAATATTGCTTTTCAAAAGCTATAGGAACTTTGTTTTGTGATTTAGTATGAACAAAGCATGGTGACACATTATTAAGTCTGCTATTTTTTACTACATTCACCGAGTCCACTCTTTCTTGAAGTAGCTGGAGAAAATGGAGTACATCTATCTTGATTACTCTCGAGTATAAATATCACAAGGATCCTCTATTGTCATTGATACATCTACTTGTTCTTGCTCTACACTTGAACTACTTCAAAATTACTATGAAGTACACATGCTTTTAAATCTATTTGAAGTGATACCTTGAGATTTACATTTTTTTCATAACTCGCAAAGTGTAACCATATATCACTATCTGAATTAAATCATCCTACCACATTATTACCTGCACTAAAAAGATGCTCTTTTATCCGAGTTGGAATGCCTACATAATGATGTGAAGTAAGAATCAATCTTGATCCAAACAATTAGAATACATTTTTATTCACAATCATACACACACATGCATATATTATTGTGAAGTAAGAATCAATGTTGAGTCAAACAATCACAATAGTTTTTAACTCACAATAAAAAAAACTAATAATATTTTTCTTTATTTTTTTAATACTAAATGACTAAATATTTTTAACAAGAGCTTATACCTTGTTGGTTGTACAACATTGTAAGTTTGCAAAAAACAAAGTAACTCTAATGAGATATAATTATGAGGGTATTCTTTTATAAAACATTATTTGAACGGATATCTTTCGATCAAAAGAAAATTCGATCGAAAGCATTTCGATCGAAATAAATCCAAATTTCCGTGCAAAAACTATTCGCTTATATCCAAATAAGCTGATGTGGTACCGAATAATTCAGTCAAATAATAAGGAAAATTCCATAATTATTCACGAATAATCGAATTGTTCTTGGTTTTCTATCCTACCTAGCTTGGTGCTTGGGTGGTTTGCCCTGCTTCGTGGAATTATGTGCAAGTGTAAGGGGAGTGATAATAGTACATGCCTATAGACGACGGACTGGCTAGGAGTGCCCTCCAATGTCTAAGCAACGATGCACTATTGGGCATACGTGCCGAGCCTTCCTGTCCTCAATTTTCATGGCAATGTCAGTTGTCCTTTGCATCATGGGTAAATGCCCGATATCGAGGGCGTCCCCCATCAATGCATTGGCAAGTTTTATACCTTGATGGCTAGGTTGGCCAGCATCGGGTCGGTCCGTCCTCATCTTGCACGCTCTTTGAAAGGGGCTATGGATGTGTGTGACAATAGAGAGCCACTATGCCTCTGGCAAATGACAATTTAAACTTGACGATAATTCAATGCCAGATCAACTCACTATTGATAGCTTCCCTTTCATCTTTTGGGTTAAATCCCGCTTTCGTTCTACATTCGACCTTCAGGCAAGGTTAACATAAGTCTCGCATGCTTTCGAGTAGGTTATGGGGGTTTGCCGCTTTAACTATCTGACCATCCATTTCCTTGCGAGCTAAGTTAAAAAAAGCTCTCCTTGAAGCAGATCGTCACACTATGTTCCAAAGTTGTAAAACAGTCGGCTTCCACTCTCTCGAAAGCATTTTTTAAGAAAAAGAGCTAAAAATTTTTATTAGCTAGAGCCTAGTCCTACGTTGTGCGCAGCAATCTGCGAATGCGCACGTATACTTGTGTGCGCCTGTGCGCGCATCTGTTGGTGGCGGTGGGGAAAGATGTTCGAGGGTGGGGTGGGTTCGGGTTTGAACTACCCCCGCGAGCTGGCTATTGGGCCCTCGCCGAAGATGAACTTCTGCATCTCGAAAATTCTCTTTGAATGGTTTCTCTCCTGTGGTCTTCGTTTTCTCTTCCTCCTCGACATGCCGAACTTCTCAGAGGAATTTCTGCTACAGACTCGTCTGAGGAAGCTAGTGAACTAAATGGATCAATCCCTACGTTCTGAATAACGCAAGCTTTCCGAATTGACCATTTCTGAAGCCTTTGTTATTTCGAAACCTTGATCAGCTTTAGGTGACCATTCTATTGCACGTTTGACTCGTAGTTTCCTTCGTGCCATCTCCATTTCGATCTAGTCTTCAATGAGTTCCAATGGAAGTTGCTGAAATTGTTGACTAATGTGTCGAAAATAAGAAGAAGCGGTGGTCCAGGAGTTTTCATATTCGTCTTCCATTCTGGGCAGCACAAATAAATAACAGCCTTTATATTAATCTTCTTCAGTTCGAAGCAACACAAAAAACAAAAATTGTTAGCAGGTGCATCTACTCTTCTATACCTGGCGGGTTTAGACGCTTCCATAAGATCTTCTCTTCCAACATATATATTTCCATGCAGCTCCTCATGAAAGTGCGTCATCCTAACACAAAACAATGATTCATCGGATCATCAAACGTTAACGTAACGGTGTATTTTTGTGCTTCTTCTCTGCACAAAGTTTTAAGAAAAGATGAGAAAATCGGGATTCGGCACAAAGGTATTGCTGTATATTCTTAAGGTCGTTCCAAATGTGCAATAGATTTCCGTATCTATCTTTCTCAGGCTTCTTGTTTGTGCTTGTTTCGTCCATAGGCTGATTCCGCATATATTGTGGGTGCTGACATACATTCTGATCTCCTTTTCATTATTGAGTGAAAGGCTCTTTCACCCTCTTTTATGTCCTCTGTAGTTTATCGCCAAATGACTTTCCTGGTTCCTTGGAGAGTTTCGCTTGTTTTCAAACCATGATACGTTCTTCGTAGCAGAAATGCAGATTGTTTGCTACACAATTCTTACCATTTTCTGGATCGCATTGCTTCCATTCTCGTCCACACTCTCTCAAGAAGGTTTAATTATTTTATTTATATGAGACACAATAAGGTCCTGATCTTGTAAATACTCACCCTAATCCGTTCGACCGACAGGTTTAATTCTCTTAAACTTCAGCAAGGGACTATCTTGGTATAAGGATGGCGTCTTTCGGAAGTGGAATCGAACCGATACAACTCCCTGTTTTTGGCCTGGTATTATTTGCTATGGAGGCCACGTTAAATTCGTGTAAGTTCACATATCTATGTCAGCAATAGAGTGTATGACATGATCAACATCGTATGATGCAAGCACTCTGTTCACGTTATCTAGCCACCTAAGTAAATATAGCAGTACGCATAGTAGATTAGGTCAGTTGACTTAGAAACAAATTGAAACATCATTGTCGCTAAAGGAAAGGAAATCAACTTAGATGATGTTAATGTCAGCGCGTCAAAGCGGATTAGGCAAAGCAAGGGGAAGGGCCAGAGAGCATGACTATTTATGTAGGCTGTTATATGATTCAATTATC